>CM045445.1:17767157-17957320 GCA_024666655.1 Dascyllus trimaculatus | reverse complement strand
AGTGTCTCTGAATGGAGGAACCAAAGAAATGTGCTTACTGATATCAAAAGAATCACAAGTAGAGCTGGTGGAAGGAGGACGCATACCTGCATTAGCAGATGTGCTCAGTGCAAGAGTTTTCCTCTGCTGGGCTTCCAGCTCCAGCTGACGTAGACGGACGGCCTTGTCGGCCTTGATCTCCATTTCCCTTATTTCCAGTCTTAACTGGGCTTGCTGGCTCTCAGCCTTCTCTTGGGCCTCAACCTGGAGACGTGCCAGCCTAACTTTTAGTCTGGCTTCACCCAGAGAATCTGTGCTCACTGAGGGAGGATCATAGCGAGGCAAGGTGAATGGAGTTTTGAGTCTTCACTCAACTCACTAGTCTCCCTTTAGAATTGGCTTAGAGAAAGAGACATTGAAGTGGGCAGCTATCGCGACCAAATTATTCTTTCTACAATTGTTAAGTTGGTCGAGTGAAGGATCTGCCAAGAAGCTTTTTAAGTCGAAAGATGCCATTTTACTTACTTACCCAAATTACACACACATTAACCCAATCTTACCTTTCGTTAACAATAACTTTTAATTCCAGGTCTCCTTTAATGGATGAGCCCCCATTTATGTTACGTTAAAATACCAGCAATAAACTTACTGGCTTCATCACCTATGAATCACCACTACAATTGGCATTATATTCCCATTTTATTGCCACTGCACTGACCTCCACGAAGGCCTCACCAGCTCTGCTTTGCTGCTCTCTCTAAACTCAGACCTGCGAGGGGCTGTGGAGGAGGTGTTGCCCACCTTGAAGGAGCAGGGCATCCGGGTGCTCATCCTCAGCGAGCAGTGCAACGTGGAAGGCATCGAAAGCTTCTCTGATAAAATCCAGCAGGCCTCAGACAAGCCGGTGTCGCCTCAGCTGAGGGCCAATGTTAACCTTAAGAGCCCTGCGCTGTACATCTACACCTCAGGAACTACAGGTAACCTGACAAGTGGATCTGCAGAGCAGCCAATAAGACATAAGCTCTTCTGAAATTTGAATTTATGATATTTTGGGTTGTCTCTGCTATTTTTGCCATTCATTTCTATGTTCTGTATCTTTGGTATCATGTATCAGGTGTACAAATAGGCTATTATTGATGTTATGAGTCAAATGTGCAGGTCATTCATCATTTCAAAACACGTACCACTATGCATACTGTTGCATGGTGGCAAAATACCATAAACTGCTTTCACTTTAACTCTCTTGAAGATGCTGAAGTTTTCCTATTCTTATTACTCACATTATTATTATTAGGAATAATAATGAATACATGCTCTTTTAAGTGCTTTAGAAATGCTGTGTTTGTCATTTCTGACCATTAAAAAGGGAAGAGAGAGAGCCTTGGTGTAGCTCCCACCTCGCATATCTGACCTTGACCTCTAACCTGAGTTTATATTTCTAGCTTTGAGACCTTGAGCGACAGAAGTAGGACAATAAAAATATACTACATCTGTTTCTAATGACAGGTTTATTTTTCAGGGCTTCCCAAAGCTGCTGTGATCAACCATGAGAGGATATTGATGGCATCTTTCCTCCTGACAATGTCTGGTGTTTGCTCAGACGATGTCATCTACATCAACCTGCCTCTGTACCACTCTGCTGGTTTCCTGATGGGCCTCTGCGGAGCCATAGACAGAGGTGATGCAATGAAACCACAAATCCACATTTCCACTCTACATCTTTAAGATAACACAGAGTGTATTAACGGTTAATACACAGAGGGTATTAAAGGTTAAGCCAACAGATATATGACCTCAAATAACAGGCAGTTTGACTCTGATTTTTATTGTTTGTACTCCAAAGTCCTAAAGTTCAGTTTACGACACCCGCTGAGCTCGAGACGCTGTGTTTGCTGAAATATGTGTCTCTTTATTTTTAGGTCTCACTGTCGTTTTAAGACGTAAATTCTCTGCGTCCAACTTCTGGAATGACTGTAGGAAATACAATGTGACTGTTATTCAGTACATAGGAGAGATTATGCGCTACCTCTGCAACTCACCCAAGGTAAACATCAGAATAATGTTACAAACAAGTTTAGTAGCATCTTAACAGCTTTTTAAACGAAATTTACATGGTCAGAAACTTTGCTTGCAAAGATAAAACATGTTTTTGATCCTTTGTCCTTCAGAAAGACAATGACAGGGATCATAAAGTCCGGTTGGCTTTGGGGAACGGGATAAGAGCCGACACATGGGCTGAATTCCTGGAACGATTTGGAGACATTCGCATCTGTGAATGCTACGGAGCCACTGAAGGAAACGTTGGCTTTATCAACTATGTCGGCAAAATTGGAGCTATTGGCCGAGAGAATTTTCTCCACAAAGTAAGAAGAAGATAAACGCTGTTTATTTGTTCCGTTTAAATGTGCAAACCAAGATGCCTATTATGACAAATTTCTTAACCTGTCTTTCAGAAATCCAGCCCGTATGCCCTCATAAGATACGACACAGAGAAAGAGGAACCGGTCAGAGACTCCAGAGGATTTTGTATCGAAGTCCCAAAAGGTGAGCCCGTCTCCTTCACAATAACCCCCCCTCCTCCCGCCATCTTGACCTTTAAGCTCCCACTGAAACATGCGTCGCTTGTTGCTTTCACCCGCAGGAGAGACTGGTTTGTTCGTGGGAAAGATATCAAAGAGAGCTCCTTTCAGCGGCTATGCCAAGAACAAGCAGCAGACAGAGAAGAAGAAGCTGAGAGACGTGTTTGAGAAGGGAGACCTCTACTTTAACAGCGGCGACCTGCTGAAGATCGATGACGAGGGATTCATCTACTTTCAAGACCGCATTGGGGACACTTTCAGGTCTGTGGATGAAACCAATTGAACGAATCTGATCAGATGGATGAATAATGAAATAAAGAGCTTTCAGAGACAGTGTTATTGTTGGTTAGATAGCAGTGTTTGACGGTAGAAAGACTAACTACTATCCCACATTTGGTGTTGTGGTGATGGCGCTGATCTAACACATTAGTCAAAAATCTCCCTTAGGTATTCAGTTTGGTTGTAATGTGGTGGCTGCAATGGCTATAGCATCTAATTCACATCATTTTCATACTTATCAAACCATTCAGGGATCCGTCATGCCTTGTGGATGAAGGCATTGTCATCCTGGTAGAGAATATTCACATCAGGATAGAAGTGATCTGTCATAGCAGAAAGTTGGTCACTCAGAATAACTGAGAACAAAGCAGCTGATTTTTCTTGTCACCCATATTGAATGAAATTTAAGATGTAAGACAAAACACTACAGTGAAATATTTTTAAAATCACTAAATTCCTCAAATTGTAATAGCATGTTTTGAGATTTCAGGAGTTGCAGGCTGTGATTATTCTGTCGCTGTGAGTATTTTTTTTTGTAGCTAATATTATACATCACTTACTTATCATCCGAGCATTTTATGCAAATGAAAACTGCTGACTGATTAAACTTGACTCTGTTTGTGTCGAAGTTATGACCAGAGGTGCCTAAGTGCAAACATTACAGCTGAGTTATGCAGCGTGTTGCCATCTAATACAGGTGGAAAGGAGAAAACGTTGCAACCACAGAGGTGGCTGATCATTTGCTCACTGTGGACTTCATTGAGGAGGCGAATGTCTATGGTGTGAAGGTGCCAGGTAATAATTTAAGACCTTATATTGATGGAGATGTGTATCTCTAATGTAGTAATGATGAAAGCCTTAATCTGACCACTGTGTCTGTTTTAAACTTCCATAAGCATCCCCTTGGACTTTTCACGTTCATTAATCATTCACCTTTCATACATATCAACTTACAGGCAATGACTGAAAATCATGTGACTTTTCCCCATTTAAATTCCTTATAGAAATATACATAAAATCATGTGGATGATAAAAATAACCACATATGTCCAGTAAAACTCCAGTCAGGTGTTCTGCTGCAGCCATCAGCATATAGGTGTTGTGTTATGAAACTGCAACTTCAGCCAGTCATAGTATCTGTTGACATGTATGAACATTACAATCGTGTAATCCGGCAAATACATTTTAAAAACTGAGATGAGGGAATGGTCTATTTTAACAGTTGCTTCCGTGTTTTGAAACACATAAACAGTTGTTGTCCTTTTTTTACTTTGACCCTGACCTATAAGGCCACGAGGGAAGAATTGGAATGGCAGCACTGAAGCTGAAAGGAAACATGGACTTTGATGGCAAGGCTGCATACCAGCACGTCAAAAACTATCTTCCCAGCTATGCAAGGCCACGTTTCATTCGCATACAGGTAAACAAAGTCCTGCTGAACCGAACAACAAAATGATAACATACAACAGATATTCTGAAAATGTCTTCGCAACAATTAAATTGTCATTTATTTTGCTCCGGCAGGATGATCTGGACGTCACCGGGACGTTTAAGCAGATGAAGGTGAAGTTGGCGGAGGAGGGTTTTAACCCTGCCCTCATCAAAGATCCTTTATACTTCCTGGAGGACAATAAGGGCTACATACCCATGACTCAGGAGATATTCAACTCCATTTCAGAGGGAACACTCAGGCTCTGAGAGAGTTCAGTGTTTATTATTGGATCGTCAAACTCGAATAGTGCATTTAATTTTTAGATGATACAAGAAGCCCAGTAATGATAAATGACCTGTACATTACAGCATTTATACATACAGCACATTTCATAGCTTCTGTGGGGAATATTGTGTACATAAATATTTCAAAGGATGTAATTTTGTTTGACATGCTTTTTAAAGAGGATTTCATTAAAAACATGATTGACACTGTTATTTAGTGACGTTTAATTTGAGCAAACGGTGTGGCCTCATCACTAGAATAGCTGGATCACTGTTTGGGTGTGAGCTGGTGCTTTCAAGGTCATTACAGGAGCGTTGGTGCAGTTGCAGTTTCCAGTGGAGTAGGAGAAGGAGCTGCACTGACCACAGGAGAAGAAGACATACAGTTTATTCTCCTGCAGGTGGAGGACAAGTGTTTTTGAGTTCCCTGTGACACCTTCATAGGGCAGCACAGCTGGTGCCGACCACACTGCACCCACTGGTTGCAGAAACTTGGCACACTGTAGAACTTTGTCAGTTTGTCAGATCGTGCGCTTGATGGCATGGGAAGGCCGCCTGCAGCATCTTTGAGGCTGGGCCGTGTTTCAAAGTCAGACAGCGGCCCGATGTAGCTGTAAGGCAGAGGCTCGCTGTTGCAGCTCAGAGAACGCATCGGCCTCCTCGATCGATTCCAAGCCTTATCAATCCACAGCTCCACTTGAGCTTTGTCCAGCTTGGCAGCAACGTCCTCTTTCTCATCAGACCTGGTGTCTGAGTCAGGGTTTTGGTTCTCTTCGGCTCCTATCACTTCATCTTCCACTGATTTAGGCTGGTCAATGTTATTCAAAGCCTGCATCTCAGCTAGAAGAGCGGAAGCGGTTTTGGAGATGATGCTCCAGTCCTTCAGGATGTCCTCTGCATTAGTGAACTGGGAGGTCACTGTGAATCGGATGATGCGTTTGGTGTGGATGTCTGCAGGGATGAGGTACATGGTGCCCGACCGGGTCAGTCTCCTCAGTAGCTCCTGGGTCAAAGCATTTCCTGCCTAGAATAAGAAAATGACAGAATAAAAGTGTTGCTGAGCCAATATGCATGCATTTTCAATGACCTCAGGCCAGAGTTTCAACTGTGAAACTCTGATATTCTATTCAGTCATATTGCTCTGCCGTTCACCTCTGCTTCATAAAACTAGTTGACCTTACTGAGATAACTCACCTTTGAACAAGGTGTGACTGAGACGCCTGTATATCTCTATAATGATTAGCCAGTGAAAGACTTGCTGCGTCACAAAGATAAAACATTCATTCTACACAAGCATTTTTATAGTTTGGTGCAGCCTACTTTCAGACAGAAGACCACCAGGCCAAGGTGCCTCTCAGCAGGAACCTCAAAATTTGGGTCACTCCTAATGTGAGACTCCAAGAGCTTTGCCATCTCAATCCCCTAAAACAACAGAAAAAAAGTAAATCAGAATTGACATTTACTCCTACTTTAACTTGCAAGAAGACCAACTAAATGCCACTCACATGTCTGATATGAGCCTGGAGGTTATTCAGGCCAAAGGAGCGCATGACGAACCAGAGTTTGAGAGAACGGAAACGTCGGCTGAGGGGAATTTGCCAATGCTGAGCAACAGAAACAGCAGTGTTATCATAAGAAATGAGGCACTACAACAGTTAAACCTTTGATTTAGTGAGAAAATGATGATATGATACCATAAAGTCAGTGGCTGCCTGTGAGTTTTCATGTCTGAGGTAAATGGGATCAACGCTGAAAGTCTGCTGGAGCTTATATTTATCTTTTACCCTAAGAAAACACAATTATATTAACACTGAGTTAATGGTTTTTTATTCTTTATTTTAGATCTATATTCATAGATAATGTTGCAAAAGAAGTGAAATAAGGTTTTAATTTTCTAACTCACCAGAAAGCTGTGCAGTCAAAGTGGACCATCATCCACTTTGAAGGGTTAAAAACAAAAGAATCTGCAAATTCGATGCCCTGCAGGGACCAGCGGAGCTCCGGACAGAAGTAGGCTGAACCAGCATAGGCAGCATCAACATGGAGCCAGAGTCCCTCTTGTTCACCTGCAAAAAGGTTAAATTCAAGTACAGTCATTGTAACTTCTCCTAGTGTATATCAGTGGAACAGCACAATGTCTGGCTTTAGAAACAGTGATAAAAAATAAGATGTTTAGACGTAAAATGTGAAGACACACAAACTGGTCCCAGTTCAGACAGCTTGTCGAAGGCACAAACTCCCGTTGTTCCCAAAGTTGAACAGAGCTGAAAAGGAGAGAAACAAAATCCCAGATGAGATGTAACATTTAATGTCAATATTTTTTTTTTTTTTTTTTGCAAAATTTAGTTATTTTAAGACCCATCTTTCCTCATGTTTTAGCTGTTTGAATCATACACAAGTAGTTTATGATGTTTCTGCTCATTTACATGCTGATATACAAAATTAAATTACATTAAATGTTTTTCTCTAATCTTTGTTTTTTTTTTTTTTACTTTGGAAATTAATAGATATGTTTTCTTTAAAAAATAAAACCATCACCGGGTTTAAAGGGAAAATGTCTCTTTCAAATGTGAGTCCCAGCTAGATATGGTGCTTTTACTAAACATGCACAAAATGTTGATTAACCGCTGTTTTTGTAAATTAATGAGAATTTTAATCCGTATTAGAACATAAATAACAGAGATGTAGTAAAAGGTACAATATTTTTATGTAAAATGTGGTGGAATAGACATGAAACTGAAACACTCAAAATGCAATGTAGAGATACAGCACTTGAATAAATACGCTAATGACTGCAGCTGATAATTTATCTGGTAAAGTTGGAAGCAGAAATCCCTTGGACAGTCAGCTGCGGTTCGCAATTAGGTGGTAATATCATAAAAAAAGATATCCGCACATGATTCAGTGTTGAATAACTACCATGAAAGGGACCAGTCCCCTCCTTCTGTCCTCCTGAATGGCTTGTTTCAAAGTGTCTCCTCTCAGAGACAACTGCTCATCAGTGGGCAGAAACCGGATCTTCACCAGAGAGATCAAACCTGCCTTCTCCACTGAGGAATGGGCCTATAAAAGTACAATAAAATCAGCTTCTCTGTTTATTTCATCAGATTGATAGGAACAAGAAGTGGTAGCACCGACCTGATCTGAAGCGTAGGCCACCAGTCTGGAATTCAGGACTGACTCATCCACGTCCTGGTCGAGTTCAGTCCTCAGCTGCAGGATTTTGTCTTTCCTGGCTGCCAGCAGAGCAACTAGTGTGCTCTCACTGACTGTGCTCTGACAGGTGAACCAGGTAGAAGAAAACATAATGAGCAAGTCAACACAAAAACTACTGTTGGGTTTTAAAATAAACAGATCAAGGTGTTGCAAACCTGCAGTATTCCTCCACCTCTGCTGTCAGGATGGTGATGCAGGAAGAAGGAGGGGAGCCCCAGAGCTTTACACAACCAATCCATCACATTCATCTCCAGCTCTGTGCATGCTGGGCTGGAGGCCTGTTTGAAGCCAAAGCAGACAATATAAATAACCAGGATGGTAGCTGCTGTTTACAGGTGATATTATGGAAAAACTTCTTCTCTGTTAGTTCCGTGATCCTCGGCTGTTTTTATCGACTTTTCAGTAACACTTTATAATAACGATCACTTATAAGGCATTTCTAAGCTATTAGTAGACATTAGTGGATAGTTAACTAATCATGAACAAACCACTTATATACATTTGTAAATGATTATTAAGTCATTTATAAATGATTAATAAATCGTTCACAACTTAAGTTACAAGACATTTATGAGCTATTAGTAGATCTTGAACTAACCATGAATAAACTATTTATATATATTTGTAAATGATCATTAAACCAGTTAAAACTTAAGATGTACAACATTTATATATGATTTAGACATTATGAGAAACACTGCATCAACATTGTTTGTACATGATTTATTCATCCCCGTACAATAAGTGGTTTGTTCATGATTAGTTAACTATCCACTAATGCCTCCTAATAGCTTATAAATGCATTGTAAGTGATCGTTATTAAAAGGTGTTACCGACTTTTCTTTGAGATTCTCCTGAGTTTTTCTTTTATATGTTATGTTGGTTTTACAGCCTTACGGTGACAGACAGAGCAGAGTCTGAAAAGAGACTTGGATTCTTTCGGCAGCCAACAAATCCAAGTATTCTGGTCTCTCCTTGTCATGTCCTTGCATGTAAAACTAAACAATACTTCAAATCATGCATTCCTTGTGCTGTTCGTCTTTTATATACTTCATAAGCAGCAATGCAACATTGAATTCTAACTAATTATGATGTGTATGGGTATGTCGATGTGTATGTGTATGTAATTGTATGCATGTGTAAGGGTGTGTATACTTTGTTGTGTGCTGTGTAACCTGCAACAAGCTGCTCTCAATGAATTACCCCAAGTGGGCTAAATTAATTGGAATTGGGACAGGAACTGGAATTGGAAGTTGAATCTGAATCTGGATCTGAATCTAAATTGACAGAAAACTATGGTTTGTGTTGCCCTCTTACCCAGGTGAATCCCACACAGTTGATGGCGTCGGCCAGCATGTCGCCGAGCATAGAGGGCCATGAAGTCAGACTGGGATAGTAGGCGTGCATGTGAGGACTCTGCCAGTGAACCACCTGTACATAAACAAGAGAAAACACATTTATGAACTTGCATTTCATTCTGATTTTGGTGAATTTGAGCAAACCAGCTGAATTTAAAGCGGCATTGGCTGGTATGATAGGTGACAGTAGGAGCTTACCCCCGGCATGATGACTTTCTCGATGTCGTTGAAGATGTTCTCCCAGTCCTCCGGCTCTGTGGGCGCAGCTTCTGGAAGAAGCTCCTTCATGTAACCTGGTTTCACATCTGGAATGACCCTCCTCTCCCTGATGGAGCCCAGATACTGTGTGATGTAGTCCACCAGCTCCTTACCTGAGCAGCAATAGACACAGTAATGGTTACTGACATGCAGTGCAGTGAAATATAACTTTAACGGGTGAGCATAGTAAAATAGATCCTTTGTTTACCTCTGCGATTGTATTCCTCAGCCTGCATTTTTGGAGATGAGTCCTCTTTCAGTTGGTTTGTTGTTGAGTGTAATAGGTGGCTGCACTGATGCTTTGTGTATTCAGCAGCTGAGATCACAGAACTATATAGACCCTGCAGTGAAGAACACGCCCTGCATTAGTGACGCATTCGAGTCACCAAACAAATCCTCTCCATTAGTTCTTTCCATCGGACAGTGACTCCACATTTGTATTAAATATTTACCCTCCTCTCCTGGTGATAAACTATTTTTTCACAGCTCTAAGGATTGAGTTTGTATTTAGTGCAGTACATCCTAAGAAACATGTGTGTATGTACTGTTGTATGACTGTATATCGCAACTGAAACTATCCATAGTTCATGTATTTCAGTTTACTCACGTTATGGAATTGCATTATTATCAGTGGATATAATTGTTATTATGTTATTGTTTCTAATATTAAGAGAGAATGCAATGAATGAGCAAACCTGAAACAAATTAGAGGTCAAAAATTCCTTTTATTTTAATTCAGTGTTTTTATGGAACGTTAAAGATATTTAAGTTAATAAAAAATAAAGCAAAAAGAGTCATTATTGCTGTATGTAGTTCAATCACTAAATGAAAAGTTACATTTTTAATGCCTAATTACAAGAGTTGTCTTTTTTGCCATTACAGTAGATGAGCCATAAAGTAACAGGAAATGTAATTTTTTTTAGTAACAGGACCAAGTTCAGGTAATGAGCTTCATGGATTATACTGTACTCTTACAGTAATAATGATAAATAACAGATTTTTTTTTTTAACCATAGATACAAAGATACAAAATGATGACAGCAAATGTCAGCTGTTGAGATGTGTGTTGGTTTATTTGGGATAGAAGACAAACAACTTCTCTCTTTTTAGTTGATTTAATCTGAATATCAGAGTCTCAAAAGCTTGTACAAGGTTCTTTACTGTATGACACGACCCACGCAGAAAAGACAATGGTAGAAATGTGATTACAATTTTTATAGAGAAAGAAAGATGGAAAGAGAGGTTGCTTAAGGCATCTGCCCTTCCTGAAACAGCCCATCCAATTCGTCTGCATCTTTGGAGTCTTCTCTCGGCCAATCATCAAACGACACACCTGTGGAAGGAAGTTGTCCCCCCACCCTGTGTGTCTCTTAATCCCTGTGATGTCATGTAAGGGTGACTCTTAGAAGATAGCTCTGGCGTCTCAAGTCTTAGTTGTAGTCATCTGTTCCAGAGCTATCAGGTACACCGTGACCTAGGAGAATGAGTCCCCAGAGATTTGGTGCTCATGTTTTGGGTACGAGCAGGTTGTTATCCAAACTAGGAGCAAACATTCAGTGCTTAAACATATGTGAATGAGGAGGCTGCTTGGTGTTCTGGTCAAAGTCAGTGTCCCCTGAGAGTGTATGGCGGCCCAAGTATGTGGTTAAGAGAATTACAATGTTTTGAGTTTACAGGTTACCAAAGGTTCACTACATGCAAAATTAAGAGAGATCTAACTCTAAGATGGTTAAATATAACTGATCACAGGATTACACATTTTGTTAATCAGTGTGTTCAGCATAATAGCATTGAATGCTAAACTCAATAATAAGGCACAGAGGTATATCGATTTCAATCACAGTGTCAGATTATATAAGTTTCATTCACAGTATCTGATTAACATTGAGGTTAAAAGTAATTTACCCTAACACAGTTTTTTATTAGAGATTTGGCATTAAAAAGCAGAACATGTCTGTTTATTTACTGATTTATTTACCTGTTTATTTGTTTATTTATTTATATCACTGCAAACAATAGTTTTTTATGTGTAATGAACTTTGGTGACTAAATTAAGATTTTTACACACAAAACATGGAAGAACTAATGAAATATGTTTTGCTGTAAATGAAACTACCTCAGCAGTACAGTTGAAACAATTAGTTGATTAAAAATTAGTTAACTGACAAAAAAAAAAAAAAAAAACTGGCAATGGTTTCTCTTTTGAGAACTTGTCACAGAATTTCTCGCTATTTTCAAGATTCTTCAAATCAAGCAACTGATCTATCAGCGGAGAGAAGAATTAGCAGACTAATCCATAATGAAAATAATCATTAGTTGCAGTTGAGTTACACCTCAACCATCAAAAAATTAGAATCTTGCTTTTACATTAATACATTGTGGTATTATCCAGAACATAACATATGTTACCACAAGGGGGCAGAACGTGCACAGATGTGTCTGAGTGCTGCAAGAAGGATGCGGGGCAGCGAGTTAGAAGAACGGCTATGTTGTTGAAGCCAGTCAATAAAGAGGTTCTGTGAGAACTCAAACAGCAGTCTTTATTTACAAAAGAACCCAACACAACATACATGAGTAATAACAATCGATTGATGTGATATACGATAGAATGACGGTTGCATTGGGCATTTTTCCATTTTTCAACTTTTATTTTCAATGCTTTAAGTAACATTATTGATTATTGAGTGTTTTTACATTGTGTTATTAGTATTTTTACATAAGTAAATGATGTGAATCCTTCCTCCGTCGCTGCCTGTTTTTGAGTCCTTATGCTAAGCTAAGCAGGCGGATATGAATATTATTACCATATGAAAAAATCGATACAACTATACTGTTTTTCCCTCGTCACATCTTGTCTAAATGCACTGGACAATGACTTTTCAAAAACTAATCTGAAGATAAAATTCAGGGGACATTAGGCAGAAAAAATGAACCATGAATGAGCACACAGTAAAAGGTAATAGGATCACGAGGGCTCAACTCGTCTTTGTCGCAGCTTATCGCTGCCTTTTAAACTCTGACAAAAGCTGGAGCAGCACCTGGACTGTTCACACACTGCACTGTTTGCTGTGCTTTGTGCTCAACATGTGATAGCTTTCATGTGGCTCTTTGGGGAAACTAATAGTTGGATGCAAATCAAACCACCATTCAAACACAAGTACGCAAACATGAGTGTTGTATCAGAGAGAAAGAGATGAGAGGAAACCGATTCTCTGAAATCAATAAATGTCCATGTTGTACCAGAGGATGTTTATCTAAGCCAATTCAGACCTGTCTTCCCATTCTATACTATGAAAACTACAGATTTAATAACCTTACATGTTATTTTCAGAAAGTGTATTTCTGAAAATAACTATGTTGTATAAATCCCATAAGAGCCCAGACACATTTTTCTTTAAGGGAAAATTATGCTGGATATAAAACAGAGTAGATGGACTACATCGAACACATTTCTGATGTTATTTTAGAAAAGCGGCCCCCAGTGTCCAAGATCTGTAATGTTACATATATGTCACATTGGGCATTAAAAGAAAATTTATTATAGATTAAATGTGTTGTATGAAAATAAATCCACCTGACATTTTCTTCTTTAGAAACACAGAGTTGCCTTTTTATTTGTATTTTCACAAAATAAATCAAAATTACTTCTTTGTTAATAAGATTTAGCAACAAAATTTTACTCTAATTTGTTTTACAGCACAAAAATGTGCTAATTAACCAATAAAACAACCTCATATTAGAAGTATTGCTATTGCTGTGAAACACTGAGCAACACATTTATACAGAAAACAGAAGACACAGTGCAAAAACAAAACACTGAAGGAAACCTGAACGATTTTATTATCCACACCATGTCATGACTTTATTTTTCTTTGTTTATATTTGTTTCAAATGAACCATAAGAAAATACATTGATACAAATTAACTGATTGAGCTTAATTATTTGAGCAATTCAGTGCTATTTTTCCTTATTGTGACAAATACGTCACATGGTATTTCTTAGGCTGAAGGCCCGATGTGACATATATGTCACAGCGATTTTTACTAAACTTGTTATATATCTATTTGTGTAAGGAATGTGATCAGAACTGCTTAAATGTGATCTCGGACATGTTATTGAAGGATTATAATTGTTACATGGGTTGAAATTTATATTTGCTGTCAACAAACAAGCTTCTTAAATTAGCAAGTTTTCTCCCAGGTACACCACCATTTTGGAAGTGATGTCATGTGGACAGCAATTCACATCCTGCCACATGACTTCACCAGTATTATAGTGGACGTCATCAGTTAAATTCAAGAATAAATGTCTATTAGGAACTTTCCCGAATATTTAAAGGGTGTGTGACACCCGTGTCACCGTGGGTCCTTATGGGATAATATAGCATTGAATGCACTGTATTTTTTGTGTGTGTCTTTTTTACTGTTAATTTAAATAGTTTTCCTGTTTTGAGAAATGACAGATGATACCTAATAAAATCACAGAGGTAATATTCATATACCTGTTAACTGTAAAAAAAAAAAGGACAAAACTGTGAATAATGTTCATATCACATCTGTATTTTTACAAATGACCTTTTTTTTTCTACAGAAATTGACAGTAAAATTCCGTTATTTAGACATTATGTTATGTTTAAGTCACCAAAACATATTTTACCATTAGTTCAAAGTAAATTGGGTATATAAAAGACTGAAAATTGTATTCTTTTTTTTACAGTATTGTTATTTTTCCCTTTTTTGTAAAATAAAAATTATTATCTTGTTAAACCACAGAAGAAAAGGATTATTTCTAATGTTGACTGTGAAAATAATCTTGTCAAAACAGTACATAATATCCACATTACAAATCTGTACAAATAGTAATTTGTGCTTTTACAATGTGTGACTGTAAAATTACACACATTTACTGAAATTAAACCAGCTAAAAATATAATTATTTTACAGATATTTGCCCTTATTATCCATGGTTTTATGGTTATTGAGTGTTACAGTATTCCATTGTTTTCTCTGTTGCTGCCAGAATATTTACTGTTTTTTTAACATATATTTATTCTGCCCCTCCAATAACCCATATCCCATCACATGATAAGGTTTGTAAACTGCTGCATAGGTTAAGCTCAGGTTTGCTTTTAAGTTTGCCAAACAAGTTCCTTAAATCTGATCAATAACTGAGACTTTGATCCCACTGAAGGCAGGACAGCCAGCAGCATGCAGGGACTAATGGTCAGTGTGTTGTATAATGCACATAAATAAGTGTTGCGTGATACGGAGCCCACCACACTGCGACTATTGTGCTCCTTGTGTGTCTGAGCCTGATGAAAGCAGGTTTAACCATAATTGTGCGACTGAAGCTTGACCGCTTCCTTGTGACATCAAAGTCAAAGTGCTTCATGTCGGGTCTCATTCTGTTGCTTTTATTCAAATAAGC
The DNA here is from genome assembly GCA_024666655.1 of Dascyllus trimaculatus. Taxonomy (NCBI): domain Eukaryota; kingdom Metazoa; phylum Chordata; class Actinopteri; family Pomacentridae; genus Dascyllus; species Dascyllus trimaculatus. The sequence continues at coordinate 17,942,507 of CM045445.1, read as the reverse complement.
TGAGAATATGTTGTGACTTCAGCCTTTCACAAAGAAGACTGCGGGCTTGATCATTCGAACCAACAGTCAAAAGCAATGGACACTTAGTTTGACATAAATGGAGGTTGAAAAGACACGAATGACGAATGATGAGACTGTCTGTGAATGAAGGTGGAAAAAATGGAAACAGGAAGGAAGGGTGGATTTAAAACTGGCAGCAATTTTGGTTGTGGGTAAAAATACATTAAAAAAATAGAACTCACAAAATTATTTCATTTAATAGGGGAGTTTAGCTTTCATTTAATCTGTGTTTTTCTTCTTTTTTCATTTTTAATTCCCAACTTGCAGCTAAATGATTCATTTATTGAGTATAAATCTAAGAGTGCAGTGAAAAAGCAAACCAGCCCTTGAGCAAAGCCTTTAGCTGCTCCAGTTAAGCCAGTAAATGTCCAGCAGATCAGACTGGTTGTACTGGGCTGCTCCCTGGTGTGTCTGAGTAAGTGCTTTACTGTGTCCTTTCATTTTAATTCCATTGTTATTGTTATACAAATACAAATACAAAAGAAGAGCTCTCAATACACATGTTCGTGCAAAGCTGAACTCCTACATTTAAAGTTGATATCAAATTTTATTGGTTATATGGACAAAACAGTTAAACAGTCAAACCATACAAAGAATTGTGAAACATTCATGATGCATTCAATGCAACTGCAGTCATAACTACAATGTGTCGCAAAGGTTGTGTAATATAAATGTCATCTTTGATTTTTAGGCCACAGATCTGACTACTGGTTTATATACAACGTTCACTTTTTTATGTAATAAAATTCTGATGAAGAAAATAAACAAATATCCCTTCACGAGACTGTGACATAAATATGAGATTATTCGACTTTAAGACAGACTCGTGGGCATATATGAACAGTTACGGACTAGAAACACCTTTAACAAGATTAGTAAATTAAAATCTTCTCAAAAACATACGACAGTGTAATGTTTAGGATGCATAAATATTCAGAAACAGAGAGACTTTTCCAGGACACCGGAGATTAATATGTAGGGTAGTCATCTAGACTGACTGATTATTGTGCTGCTTTTGCCCACAAGCTTTCATTACATTGCATTCATTAGTTTGTGAAATGTGCAACCATTTTTTAAATTTTTTTTTTCTTTTTTGGATTTCTTTAATTACAAACACTCAAAATAACTAGTAATCTTTAAAAGGGAAAGCAATTCCTCATTTCTTAACATGCGTACAGTTTCATGCAACATTACCAACTGTTGCAGAAAAAGGAAACAAAGTTTGTGTGTTATCTCAATAACAATCCTGTAATAACTTTGCATTTTGTTCATTACATTTTTAGTCATTTTTGACCTGAGTACTCCAGGTTTAGTAACATGGAAACTGAGCACCGCTGTGTGGTAGAAGTTGGTGGTTGTTGAAGGGTTAGAATGAAGCAGCTGCATAAGGAAAGCGATTAGAATGTTTTATTCCTCCTGAATTACACCCACTTGTTGTGCATCATGCTTTTCGATGTGAAAAAATAGAAAAACATTTGTTTGAAAAGCAGAAGAGATGGATCCACATGCAAAACACAGCTCGATTAAGGTTTGCAAGAAAGAGGCTTGTTGCATAAACAAAAAAGAAAATAGATACAACACCGATCTGATGCACATTAAATAACAAACTACAGAAAATAATATAACCCTAAACCAGGCAGACAGTTGCAGGACCACACTGTCCAAGTCCTTGTTTTTAATTTACTCCAACAGAGTGCTGCCAGTTTTGAGCAGTGTCAAGTTAAACATTACTGAAGAAATTCTGAGTGTGCCAGTGCAGCTTCTGTCAATTGATATGTCCTGCTAATAATAATTATACATAAGGTATAATGTATATAAGGAAGTTTTATTTTGAAAAGCCAGCATATTTCACAAATCCTAACTGAAGAAAACCACAAAAATCACTGCACACCATTCCAGATCAAGCCGTACGTTTTGATATACAATTTTGTTTGGGTTGTCTCAAAGGTGCAGGAGGAGACTCCTGCAGAAAATTGCACTGTAAGAATCTATAAGAATATTAATTAGGGTGTTTCAGTGCTTATGCACTGGTACATTTAACAATGAAAAATAATTAGAGCATTTCTTCGAGAGCCTCATAAAACCATCGCTTGCTTTAGTTCAGTTGGACATGAGAACATGGAGGGGTGTAAGGTGAAAAGGGTGATTTATTTTAGCAAAAATCTCAGAAAGGGCAGTGGAGGCTGAGGACTGGCTGGTTTGGTGGGGGATCTCTGGAAAACAGCGTGGAGTGACCAAGGTAGAGCTGAAGGCTGAGCACATGAAACACTGGAGCTCAGGAGAACTGGGTTAGCAGCAAGACACACAGGAGGATCCACACAGGAGGATCCACACAGGAAAGCAAAAACAGTCAGGAAAATAGGAATCTCAGTCACTAGAAGTAGAACACTCAGCTGAGTCAGAAACCGGAGAGCCATGCTGCTGTACCAAAGGCACAGAACAATCTGGCACCAGAGTAAAGTCCAGGGTTTTATGGAGGAGCTGATGATCTGGAATGAGCTGCAGGTTTTCCTCATCAGACTGCTGCAGGGAGACGAGCCACGTCCTCAGCAAGACACTGAAAGGTAACCGGGAGAACAGAAAAAGAGGCAACGAGAGACAAACCAAACCAAACCCAGAACATGAAACATAACAGGAACATCTTAACCATTTTTCTGTTTTGTAGAATTTGGATGGCTTTTCTTTGAAGACATTAAAACACCAGAAAGAAAATACATCATTAATAGTGGTGAAATCTAATAGTATTATTTGCAAAAGAGGAAAAGGACTTTAGGAGGGTCTAACCCTCCACAACCTCGACCCTTTGGAAATGCTCCATACAAATATGACTGTCTGATCTTATTGATTCGACAGTGAATTGTGTTCAAACACTGGATTGTAGTTTCAGAACATAGTTTCAAAACCTCACCAGGTAATACAATGAGTTATAACAAGTCATACGGATATGACTCTTTACTTTTTACATGTTAAAAATAGATTTGTTATTGAAAGTGTCACTTGAAGAATGTCAATAATAACAACCAAAAAAAATGATTTGGATGGAGCATTTCCTGAAGACCCTCCTAAAGTCATCTTGTGTTTATACCTTCCTATTATCAAAATATGTACTTTAGTTAAGTTATTAAAGAGCCACAGAAAAATTATTCTGAAACTACTGAGTGACATTTTAAAGATTTTTTTCTGAAGAATTCCCGTATTTTCCGCACTATAAGGCGCACTTAAAAGCCTTTAATTTTCTCAAAAATCGACGGTGCGCCCTTTAATCCGGTGCGCCTTATGTGTGCACTGAGCTCCAAGCGCTCCTCTTCATTGACTGTCGGACCATTTCCCACCGACATCGGTACGTAAAGTACGTACACTAAGTATGCTGGCAGCGACAAACCAAGGTATCTGACTAAGGTATCTGCTTTGACTGTTGTACGAGCTTTAGCGAAAGCCGGCATCATTGCTGAACAGCCACTTGACAACGAGACTGACTCCGACAATGATGAGAGGGAACCCGGCATGCTTGATGGCGAAATTGCCCAGCTGTTCAATTCAGATACAGATTGATCAAAAAATAATGTGAGTGTATTTGTAAATATGGTACGTAGTAGAATAACGTTCAACAAACTCACTGTTTTACTTCCGTTTCCTTATTTTAGCATGCGCCTTTTAACCCAGTGCGCCTTATGTATGGTGTAAGTACAGAAACAGACCCGGTAATTGAGACTACTTCTTATAATCCGGTGCGCCTTAAGGTGCAGAAAATACGGTAGATGGTTTTTACAACAAAAATTACAATCAGCTAAGAGAAAAGACACCATTAATAGTGATGATATCTAAAATGAACATTTGTAACAGAGGATGGAGACTTTAGGAGGGTCTAACCCTCCACAACCACAACCCTTTAGAAATGCTCCATACAAGTATGACTCTTAATGTTTACATGTTAAAATAGATTAGTTTTTTAAAAATGTCACTTGAAGAATTACAATAATAACAATAAAAAATCATTTGGATGGAGCATTTCCTGAAGACCCTCCTAAAGTCATCTCCTGTTATTAAAGCATGTCCTTCAACTGGGTTGTTGAAGATTCACAGAAAGAAATAATTTTCAAAAAATCTAACATTAAGGAACATTTTAAATATTTTTTTTTTCTGTGGAATTTGGATGTTTTTCTTTATAGATATTAAAATAACAGAGGGTAAAGTCATCATTAATGGTGATGACATCTATATTAACATGAGTATCACAGGTGAAGAGCTTTAGGAGGGTCTGACCCTCCCTAACCTCGACCCTTTAGAAATGTTCCATTCAAATAAAACAAACAATAATGACCAAAAACTGATCAATAAATTCTTGTAAAATGTCTTAACATCTCATAAACTGAAATGTATAATCAAAATAAGAATAAGAATGTCAATACAGATTATAGAAGAATTTCTTTTTCATCATATTAACTTCAACAAAGAGTCTGCTGGATTTGAATGGAACATTTCTGAAGACCCTCTTAAAGCTCTTTACATCATTAAAAATTATTTTAAAGTAATTATTTAAAAACTTTTAAAGTGACTTTTTGTGGAAAACCTAAAGATAAAAGTGATGGAATATCTAACATTACTCATGTTATGTATTTACATATCCTAAAGTTTTCTTTCATCTGTATTTCTTGGGGTTTGTTTTAGTTTCATGAAAGTTGTCAAATGTGGAGAGTAAAGGAGACAAGTAAGAGAATTATCATTACTTAGTGACTGGAGTAAAAGAGAAAAAAGACTTCAGGAGGGTCTAACCCTCCACAACCTCGACCCCTTGGAAATGCTCCATACAAATTTGACTTTTATTGTTTAGACGATAATTTGTGTTCAAACACTGGATTGTAGTTTGAGAATATAGTTTCAAAACATCACCAGGTAATACAATGAGTTATAACAAGTCATACGGATATGACTCTTTACTTTTACATGTTAAAAATAGATTTGTTATTGAAAGTGTCACTTGAAGAATGTCAATAATAACAACCAAAAAAAATGATTTGGATGGAGCATTTCCTGAAGACCCTCCTAAAGTCATCTTGTGTTTTTACCTTCCTATTATCAAAATATGTACTTTAGTTAAGTTATTAAAGAGCCACAGAAAAATTATTCTGAAACTACTGAGTGACATTTTAAAGATTTTTTTCTGAAGAATTCCCGTATTTTCCGCACTATAAGGCGCACTTAAAAGCCTTTAATTTTCTCAAAAATCGACGGTGCGCCCTTTAATCCGGTGCGCCTTATGTGTGCACTGAGCTCCAAGCGCTCCTCTTCATTGACTGTCGGACCATTTCCCGCCGACATCGGTACGTAAAGTACGTACACTAAGTATGCTGGCAGCGACAAACCAAGGTATCTGACTAAGGTATCTGCTTTGACTGTTGTACGAGCTTTAGCGAAAGCCGGCATCATTGCTGAACAGCCACTTGACAACGAGACTGACTCCAACAATGATGAGAGGGAACCCGGCATGCTTGATGGCGAAATTGCCCAACTGTTCAATTCAGATACAGATTGATCAAAAAATAATGTGAGTGTATTTGTAAATACGGTATGTAGTAGAATAACGTTCAACAAACTCACTGTTTTACTTCCGTTTCCTTATTTTAGCATGCGCCTTTTAACCCAGTGCGCCTTATGTATGGTGTAAGTACAGAAACAGACCCGGTAATTGAGACTACGTCTTATAATCCGGTGCGCCTTAAGGTGCAGAAAATACGGTAGATGGTTTTTACAACAAAAATTACAATCAGCTAAGAGAAAAGACACCATTAATAGTGATGATATCTAAAATGAACATTTGTAACAGAGGATGGAGACTTTAGGAGGGTCTAACCCTCCACAACCTCAACCCTTTAGAAATGCTCCATAAAAGTATGACTCTTAATGTTTACATGTTAAAAATAGATTAGTTTTTAAAAATGTCACTTGAAGAATTACAATAATAACAATAAAAAATCATTTGGATGGAGCATTTCCTGAAGACCCTCCTAAAGTCATCTCCTGTTATTAAAGCATGTCCTTCAACTGGGTTGTTGAAGATTCACAGAAAGAAATAGTTTTCAAAAAATCTAACATTAAGGAACATTTTAAATATTTTCTTTTTCTGTGGAATTTGGATGTTTTTCTTTATAGATATTAAAATAACAGAGGGTAAAGTCATCATTAATGGTGATGACATCTATATTAACATGAGTATCACAGGTGAAGAGCTTTAGGAGGGTCTGACCCTCCCTAACCTCGACCCTTTAGAAATGTTCCATTCAAATAAAACAAACAATAATGACCAAAAACTGATCAATAAATTCTTGTAAAATGTCTTAACATCTCATAAATTGAAATGTATAATCAAAATAAGAATAAGAATGTCAATACAGATTATAGAAGAATTTCTTTTTCATCATATTAACTTCAACAAAGAGTCTGCTGGATTTGAATGGAACATTTCTGAAGACCCTCTTAAAGCTCTTTCCATCATTAAAAATTATTTTAAAGTAATTATTTAAAAACTTTTAAAGTGACTTTTTGTGGAAAACCTAAAGATAAAAGTGATGGAATATCTAACATTACTCATGTTATGTATTTACATATCCTAAAGTTTTCTTTCATCTGTATTTCTTGGGGTTTGTTTTAGTTTCATGAAAGTTGTCAAATGTGGAGAGTAAAGGAGACAAGTAAGAGAATTATCATTACTTAGCGACTGGAGTAAAAGAGAAAAAAGACTTCAGGAGGGTCTAACCCTCCACAACCTCGACCCCTTGGAAATGCTCCATACAAATTTGACTTTTATTGTTTAGACGATAATTTGTGTTCAAACACTGGATTGTAGTTTGAGAATATAGTTTCAAAACCTCACCAGGTAATACAATGAGTTATAACAAGTCATACAAATATGACTCTTTTTGTTTACATGTTAAAAATAGATTCATTATTGAAAATGTCACTTGAAGAATTAAAATAACAATGAAAAAATATTTTGGATGGAGCATTTCCTGAAGACCCTCCTGAAGTCATTTCCTGCTTTTACAATCTCTTCAAACATGTACTTTAATGTTGAACATTTACAGAAACAAATTATTTTTAAGAATTACAGTTACTGAGGAATATTTTAAACCTTGGTCTGTTTTGTTGAATTTAGATTAATTTTCCTTGAAGATAAATAAAACAACAGAGAGTAAAGTCATTAATGGTGATGATATGTATATTAACATGAGTATCACAGGTGAAGAGCTTTAGGAGGGTCTGACCCTCCCTAACCTCGACCCTTTAGAAATGTTCCATTCAAATAAAACAAACAATAATGACCAAAAACTGATCAATAAATTCTTGATACATTTCCTAACATTTCATGAACTGAGATGAAAAAAATAATAAATTAGACATTTATTATAGAAATTATTATATATATTATATATAGTATTATTATTAAATACAAATTAGAAGAATTTCTTCTCCTGTTTTCATGTTCATCATATTAACTTTAACAAAGAGTTAAACAGATTTGAATGGAACATTTCTGAAGACCCTCTTAAAGCTCTTTCCTTCATTAAAAGTCATTTTAAAGGCAGACAAAAGTGTTGGAACCTAAAATTACTCATGTTAGTCAGATATTTTATCTTTTTTCAAAATATTCCACAGTGTCTACAAATGTTTCACATAAACAATCTAAACTAAATACATGTATATATAGATCACTCAGTAAGGAAAAGGACTTTAGGAGGGTCTGACCCTCCCTAACCTCGACCCTATAGAAATGTTCCATTTAAATATGACAATCATGACCAGTAATAATATAATATAAATAATAATATAATAATGACTTGTCAATAAATTCCTGGTATTTTTTTTAACAATTCATAAACTGAAAAGTAAAATAATAAAATTGACATTGCAATAACAAATAATAGAAGAATTTCTTCTCCTGTTTTTCAGTCATAATATTAACTTTTCAAAAGATTTAAATAGTTTTGAATGGAACATTTCTGAAGACCCTCTTAAAGCCCTGTCCCTCATTTAAAGCCATTTTAAAGTGACTTTTTAAAATACCAAATACTTTTGGAAAATCTAAGGATGAAACTGTTGGAATACCTAAAGTTACTCATGTTAATCAGAGATTTTTCTTTTTGTGTTAAATTTTTTAAAATTGTCCTCATTGTCTATAAATATTTTCTAAGTGTGTCAAGAAAGACAACTGAAAGAGATCCATTACTGACAGAAGAATTACTGATGTATCAGATCCCTTAATAACAGTAACAGAGGATGGAGATTTTAGGAGAGTCTGACCCTCTCTGACCTCGACCCTTTGGAAATGCTCCATACAAATACATCTCTAAATGTTCATAAGATTAATATAATAGTAATAATGATAATAATAATAATAATAATAATAATAATAATAATAATAATAATAATAATAATAATAATAATAATAATGGAATGATTTGTTTTCCAACACTGGGTTTTAGTTTCAAAGAATAGTTTGAAGATATTGTTAATGGAAGAATTAAAATAATAACAATAAAAATGAAATTATTTGGATGGAGCATTTCCTGAAGACCCTCCTAAAGCCATCTCCTGCCTTTACAATCTCATATTCAAATGTGTACTTTGACTAAGTTGTCAACGAGGCCTAGGACCATAATTACTTGTGGTGACCTTATATCTTGAACATTTCAATTTTAAAACCAATTATGAGAACGACAGGACTAAAAGACAAATCAATATTAATGACGGTATCCAACAGTAACATGACAACAGAAAAAAAAGAGCTTGAAGAGGGTCCAACCCACCCTGTCTCTGTGGCTGCACTGGACCTGAAACTTATATGCAGATTGTCTGTGGATCCACATGAGATCAGTCTTATATTTATATTTTTTGCACAAGGTGTGCAAATACGTTTTACACAGAAACAGCTCATGAATAGGGGAAATGACTGTTTGCACTTAACTTAAAATTTCACAGAGCTGTGCTGGGTACAGAAACTAAAAACACAACAATCCCCAAATGTGCTACAAGTGCAGCCACTTAAAAACAACAAACAATCTGCCATGTGTTATGTGTTCAGTGAAGCCACAGAGGAACCCTGACCCTTTGGAAATGTTCCAAGCAAATATAACAACAGAGATGTAAAACTGGTCCACGAATTCTTAGTTAATTTCTCATCATATTATATATCATATAATCATATCATATCATATATAATAATCATATATATTATAAATGAGTATTATGGAAGAATTTACCTTTCTGTGCTTTAGTTATTATAATAAATCTAAACACAGCTTTTACTGGATTTGAATGGAACATTTCTGGAGACCCTCTTCAAAGCCCTTTCCATATTTCTTACATTTTCCAAAGACACTTGTTGTTTTTGAAGGGAAGAAAATAAGGAGCTGTACAAAAGATTTTGAAATACTTAAACTAGAAGAAGAATCCTAAACTTATCTTAAGTGTGTCTACAAAGTATGTTTTTTGGGGTTTTTTTTTTTTTTTTTTAAAGGAGGAAAAAAAAGAGCTGTACAGACAGATTTAGAAATTCTTAACTTAGAGTGTCCTAACCTTACCAATAGTGTTTCTACATAGTAAAGATTTTTTTGGTCTTTTTTTTTTTTTTAAAGAAGGAAAATAAAGAGCTGTCCTTAAAAAGATCCTAAGCTTATCATTAAATTTTCTACATGCTAGTTTTGTAAAGAAGGAGGGAAAAAGTGCTGTAAATTAAGAATTAGAAAGGTGTGTGTGGCGATGGAAATGCCACTAAGTGCACTCTGCCTGATCAGCAAGACAACTGAGAGGAAGGCTACATCTCACGGATGTAGGGAGTATCAGTAAAAAGCCCGTAAACCAACCCCAGTACCTCCACAGAAGCTGAGTGTGGAAATCCAGCGGGGAAGTGCACGATGGGCAGGTCCCCGGATTCCTCGACCCGAACCCCTCCGAAGTTGTACAGAGTGACTGCCTCCTGTAGAGAGATGAGCAGAGGGGTCAGAGGAAGAAACAGGTTCAATTGCTTCACTACAAAAAAATGAGTCATTTGGGAGGAGGGAGGTCGTGGTGTCACTTCTGCTGCAGAAACATCATGCCCCTTTTTACGTGAAGTCATATTTCCTTGAGAAAATAGCTTATTAGGTAGCTTATTGTTAACTGCTGTGCTCTCAAAATGCCTCGCGGTATTCTTTGATCTGTCATTTCCTACATTTAAAAAACCTAGTTCACTTTGGAGAAACATTTTCAGAAGAGTGTTGAGTGTGGAATACTGACCTCCTGCTGCCCGCCACGCTGCAAACCAGGGGGGGGTGGCTCAGGTCCAGAGCTCATCCCTGGCTGGTCCAGAGGTACCTGTGAATGATAGTTTGTTGTCAGGGCTTTTTTTCTCAATGAGCACAAGGGTTACTAAGTTGAAAAATGTACGCATAAGCATATAAACATCTTTAGGAGCCCAATGAGAATGTATCAATAATGAAGACATGAACAGGCTAAATCTATTTCAGTAAAAAACTACACTATTTAATTTAATTTAATTTAATTATTTCTGCTTCAAACTGGTGGTAAATTAAGATAAAACAGTACAGAGAACAAATAAATAATAAACGTGTTAAATAATCAAATAACTGGAGGCCAACTTGTAAATTGTTTGTACATTCATTATTTTACTTTGAGAACAGTATTTTTAGGTGATGCACTCTTTTCTCTGTCTGTGGCTGCTTTGTTAGAGACATGGGAAGACCTACAAGCTCTTTAAGTATCGAAATAACAGTGCTGTCTTTGGAAAGATGTGCATTTATAGTCATTTTTACCGATTCTAACAAAATATTACTCCTTAGATGCTGCATTCAAACACATATCACTGTCAATACATTTTGTTACTTAATGTTATTTGTTACTGAGGCAATAGTAAATCAGATTGTAACTCATGTAACATACTTTTTATCTGAGCTTGTAGTTCTTCTGACGTAACCACACAGAACTCATTAAGAAGAGGACTTCCGTTGTGGAAAACAACGGAAATACAGGCACTGTATTTGTGAGGAGTGTAGTCAGAAAACCAGTGCCTGAGAGCTTTATAATTTACTCCCACTTAAAGCTAATTGTTTTTAATGACACTCGATCGGATCTTTAATGCAAACAGAGGCAGAGTGTATAAAAGGTCGAATGGTTATGAATTGAATTCTTGATGCAGTTTTGACGGATTGAGTGTACTGAGTGATTTTCTTCTGCTGGCAACACTGGTTCAGGTCAGTGAACACATCATTGTTGTTGCTGTAATTGAGGCAGCTTGGCCTGAATATTGTAATACTTCCTATTTAGCTCCTGAATACATTTTACATTTCTCACACATCTATTGTTACTTGCAAAAGTACTCGGACCGTCGAGTCCTGATTGTAACACACTGTGCTCTCAAAAAGCTTAATTGCACTCTTCAAATAATCATTTCCTGTATTTTTAAAAATGACTGCAGACTAACTCCACAAAAGTCACTTCTCTCAAAGTAGACATTTCAGTGTACTACTGACCTCCTGCTGGGAGGGGGTCCTCCCCCGCCGGGCCTGCGCAGCAGAGTTGATCATCAGGGGGGTCCTCTCGTCCTGGGAATCAGAATCAGAGTCTGAATCAAAATTGAAATCAAAGACTGAATCTGGATCTGAATCAAAATTGAAATCAAAGTCTGAATCTGAATCAGAGTCTGAATCAAAATTGAAATCAAAGTCTGAATCTGAATCTGAATCAGATGCGGACGGCTCTTTAGGGCGCTGCTGCGAGCCAGAGACAGACAGCTGGGGGCTAGTACTTATCTGTGGCTCTTTAGGGCGCCGCTCCAAGCCAGAGGTGGACGGCTGGGAGCTGGTGCTCCTTTCTGGCTGGGCAGCGTGTACCTGTGAAACATAACTTTTGGTTAAACACTGTTCTGTCAAAATGCTGACTGACTGGTGTTTTTCATTTAGTCATTTGTTGTATTTTTACAATTACAGTGAGCTGTCCTCACAGGAGGCAGTCCACTGTGAAAATACTTTTCAGCAGAGTGTTTAGGACTACTGACCTCCGGCCGGGATGGTTCATCGCCTCCACACTGTGAGCCAGAGGTGGTGCAGGGCCGCTTGGCTGGAGGATCCTGGGGAGCTGCTGGGCTGCTGTCCCTCTTTCGCTGGTTAGAGAGTTGAGAGAGGAAAAAAAGGGAGAAATTGGAATAAATTTGTAACTTGTAAATCTCTTTCATCTCCTTTCTAACACTTTTGGTATTGGTTGTTGGGGGGGGGGAGGATTCCTTTTAAAGCATAGAAAGGTTTGTTTGTTAAAAAAATGCATTAGATGTACTGTATTAAAATGAAAAAGACATTCTACAAATCTGTTACATTAGCAATAGAAATGTATTCCATGTTTAAAAATTTTAAACAATTCAATAGTCTGCAGTCTCATTTTTCTTTGAATAACTAAGAAGTCCATCCATGCATCCATTATCAATACACCACTCAATCCTCTGTTGGGTCGCCGGGGGGCTGGAATATTCATCCATCCATTATCTATACACCACTTAATCCTCTGCAGGGCTGGAGCCTATCCCAGCTGCGAAGGCAGGGGACACCCTGGACAGGTCACCAGTCTCTTGCAGGGGGCTGGAGTATATCCCAGCTCAGTCAGGGCGATGGCAGGGGAAAATGTGAAACATGACAACATTCAAATGACATCATTAAACAGCCCACATCTGGGGAGCTAATGCTCAAATAAAACCATGACCGTAGGTGGTTGTTTCAGAAAAGGATTTCTGTGGCATGTAAAACATTTTATGTTTCAACAAGTTCATGTAGCATATTTTTCCTTTTTATACCTTTTAACTCTATTATTCAACATGATGTAGAAACAAGCACTATTGTCATTACTGATACGTTTCTATTACAGGTGTTGAGCTAAAAGCTGATCAGCTGTCACAAACTGATTACCCAGTTTATATACATACACAACTGCTATTATCAGTGTAAAACAGTTATAATGAAATCTTCTCCTTTGCAGCTATATCCTTAGGCTATGTCTCTGCATTATTTCACCTGTCCTGTGCCCTACATTTGAACCAGGCCAGTTCTTTTTACCCGTTAAAGTAGCTTTAAATGACTAATTTACTAATATAATGCACTGCTTCACTTGTCCAAAAGGGACTGCAACAGTACATTCTGACTGAAATGTGATTAATGCTACAAAATAACTTGGAACTTTTAAAAAATAACATTCTTTAGGACTATAATTTAAAGATCAATTAGAAAAATCAGACAGTGAAAGTGTCAATTTGAAATGTGATTAATGCAACAAAACACCTTAAAAACTATCTAAAAAAACAACATTCTTGAGGACTATATCTTAAACATTATAGTTAACAGAATTGAAAAATCTGATAGCAAAAGCAACAATTTGAAATGTGATTATTGCCACAAAACACTTTTTAAAAATTCAAAAAACAACATTCTGGAGGACTGTATTTTAAATTCAATAATAATTTAATTAAATGGCTTTAAATAGTCTTTATTCTATTTTAATTTTAAAGCCAACAAAATTAAAAATCAGATAGCAAAAGAGACTATTTGAAATGTGAATAATGTTACAAAATACACAACACAACAAATTTAACAAATTTAAAATAATATTATTAGGGACTATATTTTAAAGATTAAAGGCAACAGAATAAACACTGAAAAATATTGTAATATCCTCTATAACGCTAAATGTGGACCTCAACGATAAAAAATACACTGTTCGCTTGTTCACTTATTAATTTTGTACTGTTATTTTTGCCCCTTACTCACACTAAAAGCTTGGTTACTACGTTTTAATGTTATTGCATAGTTGTAGTTTCAAGTTTTCTAACTTTAGAGTATTGCATGATTAAAAAAAACTTTAAATGAAAACTTTTTAGAATACTTTTAAAGGATCTAAAATGATTTCTTTTGCCATTTCATATGATAATTACACATCTGAATGACTAAAATGTAGTTTTAGACTTTTTCCCTAAACTCATAAATTCGGGTTTTGGACTCAGGGAGGCTAATTTGATACTTAAGCTAGCTACCGCTAACAAGTTAGCTAACCAGCAGGTAACACCTAAACACGTTAAAACAAATTAAAGACATTCAAATGTTAGAAATGATGAATACTTACCTTGTCCATGTTGTGGCAGTACAATAAAAATTAGTTATTCGTGTAGGTCGCTCTGGTTTTGCTGCTTTCTGGATCCACTTGCTGAACAATCACCAATGTTTTGCTCTCTCTCCAAGTTCAGTTGTGAAATGGTCAACTATGGTTCGGTCACGAAATAAAAACATGGAATCCATAGCAACAATAAGACCTTTTAGTTTTTATTTACTTTGAATAAAAAACATTTTACCCATAATATTTAAATAACAACAATAACATCAATTTATAAAATAGCAACGGGGCCCTTATTGTTGTTGCTCTGTTGCCTGGATACAGAGCCAAAGTATCTGACAACTGTCCTGATCACTAGTCATATTTTTAGTCATTATTACTATTTTTCTTTATTTAGATTTTTACCTTTTTGAATTATTTTAAACTGCGTGATGAATTTTGATGACATGTTGTTTTTTTACGTGCTATATAAATTCAGGAAGTTTTATTTTGTTAAGAATATTTGTGACAAGCAGATCATAAACACAGTAAAGGTTGATGGAAAAAAAATATTCCTCTATGTTCATCAATAAAACATTACTGCATTAAAGGAAGAACATTTATATTGAAAGAGCAAACAGCATTTTGTTTAATCTCTAATAAGATAAGTGTCACTGCTGTTAGCCAACAAAACATACAGGCTAGGAATCTACAGTAAAATTATAGTGATTAGGAACATTTTTGATTCATCTGCCCATTATTTTGGCATTTAATAAGTTATTTAGTCTATAAATAATACGAAAAGAGTTGGAAAGAAATTCCACCATCATAATTTCAAGTTTTGTTTTTAAAGCATACAGTTCAAGTATCAAACTGAACAGGCAGCAGCTCTTCACAGTGAACATATAAAAATAGGGAACAGTCAACATGATCAGCAGAATGATTTTGAAACAAGCCTCACACACAAGTATACAATCAGAATTTTATTAATGTAAATTAATTAATTAGAATAAAGTTTCCAAATTTTTCAAGTTTCTTTTCAACCCCTTAATAATGTGAGAAAATTTGGTCTGTATATTAAGAAAAGAGTAGCATGGATACAGTGGAGTTTTTTTTACAAGCACGGAGCAGTTAAACCATCTTTTCTAATTATTGTGTAATTGTTCTCTGGCTTTGGCAGTAGCTTTAAGTCGTCTGTTGCCACTGGTTACCATGTAGTGTTAATGGGCTGCCTCACAGTTACTATTTTACACCTGTTTGTCTGACAGAAAAATAGAATAACATGTAAATGACAACAGCCTTTTTAAATAATTCAGCTGCAGTAGATGTGAGCACAGAGAGTAGGAGAGAAGCTAACGCATGTGAAGTTCCTCATGCGTGTTTTTCTTCAGGTGTTTGTGTATTGTGCTGTATTGCTGTGGACTGCCATTAAAAAACTGTCTTATCATTCTGTGGTCATTTCAAGTACTCCCATACTTAGAAAGCTTTCTGTCTTTGGAAACTTTTACACTCAGACTCTGGTGCAGAGACCAGAGACTCTGAAACAAACTCAAAACATAGCGTGAGGTGATTTGTTTTTTTTTTCTAGTAAAAGGAGTTATATAAGTACAAGGAAGAACAACTTTTAATAAGACTCAAAGTTGTAATGGTTATACATTTTGTTTCTGAATTGTAGTTAGTTTTAATTATCACACCAAATTATGCAGTTGAAAAAAATTACACCCTTTGTGTAATTTTGTGTTCATTCCCCTCAAATGTTATTTCTTGCAAGGTTTAAGTGAGTGTTTTGGTGTAACAAATGAATGAATAGGGGTGGCTCATATTTGCAGCATGCCACTATACAACTGAATTGAAGTCGGTAGGACTTCTTGATGCAATATTTCAAATACGCTCCTACAACTACTAACTTGTTGAAAGTAGAAAAAGTCGTGGAAATCAGCCTGTGGAGCCATATGAAAGCAAAAATTAAAGTAAAGATGTATGAAATTCACTTATTTATCCTTAACATCGCCTTAGGTTCAGGATTCAGATCTTTAAATAAAAAGGAAGTGTTAGAAGATAAATGCTGTATATAACATTATCATACTATGTTCAATCAGCTAACCCAGAAAAATTAATATGTCATATAAGATTCAGCTCCTCACATACACTCCTTCTATTTCTTTCAACGTGACCACGATGATACACATGTACTCAGAAGCCACACACCCATACTTACACACACACACATTGTAACTATCCATGTTCTTTTTGGTAAGATAAATAAAGGAGCAAGGAACTGCTCAGCGCGACTCTGCTTCGGTAGATTGTACTGAGCAGGGTGCCCTTGATCAAGTTAAATTCGTTGTCTCCTCTTCTGTTGGTGTGATCTTTCACTGGTCAGGGTCCTGAATCCCTGACAGGAAGTTAATGAAGTCTTGCCATAAGATTGTAATTCCTAAAATATGAAACTATTTTAACATGTGTCACTTTAAAATAATTTGAAATAATGTGAGTTACACTTAAAGACTAAAAGCACCTTAAAATTGACCCTGAAACACACAGGGAGCCAATGCAGCGATTTTAAAACGGGTGTAACGTGCTCCCGCCCTCTGGTCCTCGTCAGCACACGTGCGGCTGAGTTTTGAAGCAGTTGTAAGTTCGAAATAGTCTTTTTGGGAAGACCAGAACAGGGCATTACAATAGTCCATGCGACAAGACATAAGAGAGATTTTAAAGTGGATTTGTTGGGAGATGGGGAGCCAGTGGAGGTTCTGAAGGATGGGGGTAATGTGATCATAGGTGTGGGAGTGGGTGAACAGACGGGCAGCAGAATTCTGGATGAATTTAGTTTTTGCTGAGTATTTAGGATGATGTACCGTTGAGAAGACTGGTGCAGTAGTCAAGTTTGCATGTGATTAAAGCATGGATGAGAGTTTCTGCTGCTGAAAAGGGGAGGGATGGACAGAGGTGGACAATGTTTTAATAAATCCACCTTTTTTACCACAACTCTCAGTGTTCTGCTTCTGGGTCCAAAAGAAAAACCCAAACCTCATTGTTTAGGCTTAACAAAAGACAATTTACACAAGAGTTTGCATCCATCTTTTTGAGCTGTGACAACTTTGAATGAAATTATGTTCAACTACAAACTACCCTGAATCTGGTCTACAATCAACAAGTCTTTAAATGGATTCATGAAAATGAAGTTGCTCAAACTAGTTTGTCCACATTGTTTAAAAGGATTTTTTTGTGTTTATGTAGTTAATTAGGCTACCATAAGTACAGTGAACACAAGTTTTTTAACTGACAAACATTTGTTAGCAAAATGGACTGGCTCCATTTTCTTTTGTCTTTTTTTTCTTTTTCCAGTTCATTTGTGGGGTATCTGTTAAGATTGATTAATTCAACAACAATAATTAACTTTTTTCAAAGCTTTTAGTTCCAATTTGGAAAAAAAGTGTATTTTAACTCATGATATTTAATTCTTGAAAGAAAAACCAACACAAATTTCAGTCGCCTCAAATTATAAATGAATATGAAAAGTTCTACTTGAGCAGATTTGTCAAATTCAACTTCTGTGATTAAAAATTGTCCATAGATGTGAATGTGAGTGTGCTTGGTTGTCTGTCTCTCTAAGTGGCTCCAGGGTGTCTTCAACCTGAGTCAGCTGGGATAGACTCCCCTTCCCCCCCACCTGTTTTTGCGCATTTATTACCACTAATTTGATGTGTTTCTTTAAATGACTATTCCACCTTGAACACTAAAGCTGCTTTTGTATTTTGTACCATACTCCATACTAAAAAATTAAGCAGGTGTTACAAGTCAGTCGACAGTGAGTGTACAAGGCAAATAAGCAGCAAGTGCTATAGTGCTCTTATTTTTTACATTTTTCATCATTTTTAGCACTTCGTTTTTTTTTGTCTAATTACTGTACATAGAGAGCAAAGATTCACCAGTCAAATTCCTTGTTTGCATGTACAAACTTGGCCAATAAAGCTGATTCTGATTTTGATTCTGATATCCAAGGGATTATAAAAGTAATAAAATATATATATATATATTAAAAATATTTACAGCACAAAGCAGCTTGAAATGTGCAAGGGATAAATAATGATCATATTAAACTTATTTCAGGGAAGTCTGAAAACTATATCGTGCATGAAATAAATGTGTTTTTGCCAGCAAACGATGAGGGGAAAGGGGTCCGAGAATCAGGAAATAAACACCAGAAGGTGGCAGTAATGCAAGATTCGGGATGACAGCTGCAGCAAAACACGAAGACGAAGAAGAAGAGGGGGCGGAAGAAGAGGAAGCGGAACAAGAAATCAGGAATCAGCTGTCAAAAAAGTAGCTAAAGTGGGAGCAACGGATTAGAAAGAGGTATTTTTTTATGTTGACTCTGTCTTATCAAACGATCTGATGCTACAAATGAGTCAGCATTATCGCTGGCGGATATTTATTCCCTGTTGAATGTGATTAAAGCCTTGACTGCCGGTGCTTCAGTTAATAGTTGATAGTAGCTAACGTAACGCGTAACTGCGCGAGCTCGGGGCTAACTAACGTAGCTAGCAGGCTAACTAGGAAGATAACAAAACTACGTTAACGTTTAATTGGCTAAACTGTGTTTATATCAAGCCAGTGGGCGGTTTTATGCTCCGAGTTGATCGGTTTAACTGTCCGTTAGCTGACTAGCAAGCTTCCAGGGAAGGCAAATGATCTCGGCTAACGTTAGTAGGAAAAGTATGTAATGTTGTTGTCGTCAGTGTTGACATGTCCTGCGCCAGCTAACTACAGCAACAAGCTAACTGCTGTGAGAGCAACACGGTGCGGTAGCTAGAAGTGATTTATCCTCGACATGTCATGTTTTTAGCTCAATGTATCATTATTATGGCAGTCTTTATATGATACATAAGCAGTTGTGCAACTGTTTAACAGTGATTTAACGTTTATAATTCTACCAAGAATGTGTGGTTTAGTGTCACACAAGCATCGTCTGTTTACTTTGTTTTGTTGTCACAAACATTTTTCCAGAGATGTCCAGAGCTTGTGTACAGCACTGACTGATTGTCTGCCTGAGAGCTCTGCTTAAAAAACATCCGCCAAGATGCCTGCAGTATCCACCGGGGTCAAAGAGCTGTATCTGTCTACATCTCTGGGTGATCTCAACAAAAAGGCTGAAATTAAGCCGGACAAGACAAGCACCAGAAGGTAACGTTAGGTTTTTATGTTTGCTATTATCTGCACAGTGTGTATCACACAGTAGAGCTTAATGATTAATCAGTCCTTATCCATAGCAAGTGCAATATCCAACAACAACAACACACCATTACGAAGGAAACATTTGCAAATCATATTCTCCAGACATAGGAGAACATGAATATTTGGTACTGATTTCTGCAAAAAGCTAATTCACTTATCATTTTTATAGTTTATCTTAAATAGGAAAGAGAGGAAAATGAGCGTTCTTATTAAAATAATGTCACACATCACAATATCTGTCAAAATAACCACAATATGATTTTTTTGCATACCATTTGGCCCATATGCAGTATTCATGTGACACACGTGGGATGTTTTATCAGGAGCACTGCAGAGGGCATTCATAACACAGAGAATATTAAATGTATATTTGTCTCCTTTTCTTGAACCACAAAGTGAGGGGAGAGTGAGATGAGGATAGTAGATCTCAACCTGGAACATTTTAATCAGTTCAGTTCAGGTTATTGTCACTCAAACATGTAAAAACATGAGAGAACAAAATTTGTACCAAGATCCAGCAGCAAGAAAGTACACCAGCCGCTGGTAACTGAGAAGCCACTGCACTGCTATGTGCCGCCATCTTGACATGTTTCACATTATAATCAGAGTTTTCTTTTCCTTTGCTGTGTGGCAGCTATGTTCAGAGTGCCTGCAAGATCTTCAAGGCGGCAGAGGAGTGTCGTCTGGACAGAGATGAGGAGAAGGCTTATGTGCTGTACATGAAGTATTTAACAGTATATGACATAATCAAGAAAAGACCAGACTTCAAGCAGCAGCCGGTATAGTTATTTGTAAAATTGTGACCTGTTTTAGTGTATTTTTACTGTTTAACTTCAGGTTTAGTGTGTTTTATGTGAAGACTTATTATTATTGTTGTTGTTGTTGTAATTATCATTATTATTATTATTATTATTATTATTATTATTATGTGAAGACCAGTGAAAATGCAGCAAGAGTTGAAGTTATAAAGGTATTTTTTAAATAACACTTTTCATTTTCATTGTGCATAGGAGTATTACATGACCATGCTCGGGCCAACCAGCTTTAAAAAAGCCATTGAGGAAGCTGAGAAGTTGTCTGAAAGCCTTAAACTCAGGTTAGAGGCTTCGGTTTTCTTATACTGTACACTCTGTGTTAATGAATAAGATGCAAAATGGGACATCAGAACCTGTATGTGAGCAAATCTCTTTTAGTTTACTGATCTTTTCTTTATATTTTAAACAGGTATGAGGAAGTTGAGGTGCGGAAAAAACTTGAGGAGAAGGAAAGACAAGAGGAGAAGAAGAGGAGGGAGGAAATGACAGAGAAAGATAGTGGTCGGGGCTCTCCAAAACCATCCTCTGCAAACAAAAAGGACAGCAAAAAGGTAGAGATGTCAGCTAATAAATATACTCCAGTGGTATATTCATTTGAAGACATATTTATTTCAGTGATACTTGCTTGTCTGTTGACATACTATTTGCAATCCATGTGGGTGGCTAAACTGAATCAAGCCAGGTACAGTGATTGGCATGCTCAACTGAAGAATAGTTAATACACCAAGTCCATTTAAAAAAATAGAGCAGTGAGAATTCAATGCAGTCGAAAGTTGCATTAATAAATCACCCCCACAAACACCTGACATATAGCTGAGTGTAATAATTAAGTTTGCAAGCAGATGTTTAACCTACAGTTATTGAGTGAGTGTAGTAAAACATTTACTATATGTTTGCATGCATTTTTAAAAGAAAAGGGCTAAAATTTAACCTGATCAAAGCTCTTAAACCTTCTCTTTTCACTGCCCAACTCAACATTATAATGTACATTACAATATAAATGAACATTGTGGGTTTTACTTGAATTCATCCTGACTAAATTTACAGTCTTAAGTCTATAGTCAACATCCTACCAACAATAGCACAACACTGTGAGCCTAATTAAGAAATATGTGAACAACGGGGTTCTGAGTAATGATCTTATAATATTATTGAATGAAATAAGTTAATTTATGTAAGAAGAAATACACTCAGATTAAACTATATTAATGAGATTAACCTTTTTGTCTGTGCATGTCAGGTAAAAGGAGAGCAGAATGAACTGAAGAATGTAATCTCAAAAGGTAAGCTGAGAAACAGAAAAGTCTGATAACCATGTTCAGCTCTTTCTGCCATTATGTTTTCTTTCATGCAGTAATTTAAAAAAAAAATGATACTGTGTAAATTCTAATGTCTTGTGTTGATGTATTGCCTGTCTGATAGCTGCTCTGCCTGCTGGTGGGATCACAGCCGAGAAACTTTTCCACATGATGAAGGACCAGACAATCACAATAATTGTCATGGATGCCCGCAGCCACAGAGACTTTGAGGAGTCTCACATTCAGGTTCCAGCCCAGAACTGCATCAGCGTGCCTGAGGAGGCCATTAGCCCCGGGTGAGACATTTTTTGATCTAACACTGCATGTGTAATTCATCTCACACTCTGGTTTTTGGGTTTTTCTTGTCAATTTGTTGTGGGATACCTTCTGTTAACTGTTAAATAAAACTCAAAAACTGACCTCCTGAACTGGCTCATGATTTTCCAGAATCACTGTGAATCAGATTGAGACAAAGCTGCCGGAAATGTCCAAAGAGCATTGGAGGCGGCGGGGATTTGTGGATTATATCATCCTGCTGGACTGGTTCAGCTCTATCACTGACCTTAAGTTGGGCACCATCTTGCAGAGCCTCAAAGATGCTCTCTACAAGGTAATTGTGTAGATGTGTATGGCTTTTGCATTTGTGCTCTGATGTATATGTGAACAACAACAGCAGAAAATTTTTCTTGTGACGTACAGTAATGGTTTTGCCTAATTCCACAGTGGGACAGCATCACCATCCTGCGTAGTGAGCCTCTGGTGCTGGAAGGGGGATATGAGAACTGGCTGTTGTTTTACCCCATGTACACGACCAACGCTAAAGTTCGACCCCCTAGACAGACTATTATCAACACCCTCCCTGAGTGTGAGTATCGCCAGCACAGAATGCACTTTGGCACTTCATGTGGATAAGATCCTGGGCTCATAAATTATAAAAGCAAATGAATGAAAGTAATATTTACAAACAATCAACAGTGAACTTTGTGTAGCTGAAGTCACTTTCTTTGATGTTTCTAACAGTGAACTTTAGCTACCCATCCCTTGAGGAACCAAAGCCTCCAACTCCACCTCAACCTGAGCCTGAGGTTTCACCTGAGCCTCAGGAACCTTCAGCTCCTGCACTTGTGAACGGTGTTGCGCCAGCCGAACCCCCCACATCCAAAACTTCCATGGTTGCCGAAAGGTTGCCAGACAGTGTTGATTCCCCTGTCACAGGTTCCACAAATTCTGGGCTAGACTCTAGTAAGAAGGGCTCTGCGACAGGCACATCCAGCCAGTCGCCTGCAACAGCCAAGGCCTTCCCACAGGTATTTTATCTACCCTGAATATGTTTACATCTTTTGGAGAAAACAGAAAAGATGAAGTATTAATGTTTTGTTTTATCTCTGTTTTTTCTACAGTTTGACCGTACCAAGAAACCTGCCAGCCAGACGTCTGATGAGGCTAAGCCCAGCCAGAATGGGTCAGCGAAGGACTCCACCCAGAATGGTCCATTTATCCCAGACCGCTCAGCTAAACCATCTTTCGCCCCCAACACTGCTCTGTCTAAAGAAGAACAAAGTCAGATACACTCTGAAGCAGTGGCAGTGATGGAGAAGGCGAAACAAGAAAGGGAAAAACGTAACAACGAGCGTCGTTTGGAGGAGGAGAGGCGAGAGAAGGAGCAGAAAGAGAAGGAGTTGAAAGAGAGGCTACAGAGGGAGGAAAGTGAAAAGAGGAAGAAGGAAGAGGAGGAGAAAAGACATCAGGAGAAGAAGAAACTGGAGAGGCAGAAGGCAGAAGAAGAGGAGGACAAAGAAAGCAATGCATGGAATGACAAGGAGAGGAGGGGAAAGGAGCAGAACCCTGACACACCCTCGAAGAGTATGTCTCTGGATTCGCCGGCACCCAACCACATTGTTAGTGAAATAAAGGTGAGTCCTATTTTCTGTCAGCGTTAATCTCTACATGCTTCACTTCAGTCCTGTGTCATTGGGAAAGTGCATAAACAAAATGAAAGTTAAAGGTCATCCCACAAGTGCTTATTGTCTTACATCTGTGGTTAAAGCAAACTTGTGAAATCCTTTGGTATTATCATACACTCTGAGCCAAGAGACCACAAAAAACGTGTACAAAGACATTCTGAACAGACAGTTTATCATTCTACCTTTGGCTCCTTTACTAAAATAAAGAAAAAAGCCAAAAAGACAGACCTTTTTAAAGATATAACAGCTAATAATGTAACACCCCTTTTAGACAGCTGGCATGTGTTATACTGTGGATCCTCAGAATGCATATTTTGTCCAAATTTGACCCAGAGACTGCTGTTTATCTGCATTCAGTCTCCAAACACTTATTCTAAACTACATTATTAAAATATAGAAGTACCCAATTAAATTCAGTTTCCCTTTCAGTTCCCTCTGCACGCTTATACTCTAAGGCTCACCTTCTTGTTTTGTCTTTCTGTCTGTCTTCTTCTTTTGACTACAAAAAAAGTCAACATCAGGGTATAAAATTTGCATCATTACTGCAAATACCAGTTGTCCACAGCCACACAGAGAAATGCAACCACTATGGTACTTATTAAATTTGAATAAGGACTGGAGACCCAAGTTAGTGTTGTGAGAATTCTCAGACTTCTTGATTTGTGTACAGTGGTTACGTTTCCCAATTATAATTTCCATTACAATCAGTAATATGTACGTTTATGGTTGAAGCAGACCATGCATGTCTTAGAGTTTAGGAGAAACAACCATGAAACTCCCTCATAATTATTTTTGTAGGGATCTTTTAAGTGAATTCAATGTGTTTCTTCTTACAGAGGGAACCCCTGACCAGAGCAAGGAGTGAGGAAATGGGTAGGAGTGTGCCAGGCCTTCCAGATGGTTGGATGAAGGTATGAGATATTTAAACCATAAATATGAGCCACTTGAAGTTACCAAAGATGAAAGTTAAGTTATAAATAGTTTTCCTGATATCTAATGCTTTATTTCTCTTCCTGTTTTCCATTTTTGGCTAGTTCCTTGACACAGTGACGGGAACCTATCGATACTACCATTCCCCAACCAATCGCGTTCACCTGTACCCCCCTGAGGTCACCGTTCCCCAGACCCCGCCCTCCACACCGCCGACAGTCAAGCAGAAACCCCCCCGACCAGCTGAGCCAGACACCAACCGTGAACGAGACCGGGAACAGTCGAAACTGAAACGCTCCTACTCCTCACCGGACATCAGCCAGGAGCTGAGAGAGGAGGCCCAGAAGAAGGCCATCGCCCCGACCACTGCTGCAGTCACACCCACCATTAACAGAGAAACCAAGTAAGTCACACAGAACCTTTTAAATGTTTTGCCAGTCGCATTGGAGGACAGGCAAAAAATATCTGTATATTTTAAATTATTATAAAAGTAAATTATACAGCCTCTGTGAAACTGTGTGGAGAAGGAGCAGATCACTTTTGTTGTATATGTGTGCATAAATTTTGCTATTATGGAGCAGAGAAATATTAGAAACCAGTTACAATATAATTACAAAGATGGTGCTGATTATAGGATTGTCGTAGTAGGAAATTCTTTGTTTCTTCTGTCCCTGGGTGTATATAGATATGGCACACTGAGTTCCTGTCCCTGTTGGGAATATGTTTAGGTTCCAATCTTTAGGATTGAATTAATGGTATTCTGCCCCTCTCTCCTCCAGGCCTGCCAATGCTAAAGTCTATTCTAAAGTGGAGATTGTTCGGCCTTCAGCGGCCAAACTTCGCAACCTGAATCCTACATTTGGAGGTTTGGGTGCATCACTGACTGGCCTTCGTAACCTGGGCAACACATGCTATATGAACTCTATCTTACAGTGTCTTTGCAACACTCCCGCCATGGCTGAGTACTTCAACAACAACTACTACTTGGAGGACATCAATAGGTCAGATAAGTGGAATTACTTGCCTTAAAAAATAAGCTATGAGAGAAATATTTGACATCTCTGTATCTGTTCTCTCCTTCTGATAGATACAACATTCTTGGCCATAAGGGCGAGGTGGCGGAGGAGTTTGGTGTGATCATGAAGGCTCTGTGGGCTGGTCTGTACAAGTGCATCAGTGCACGAGACTTCAAGATCACCATAGGAAAGATCAATGAGCAGTTTGCAGGCTATGATCAGCAAGACTCCCAGGAGCTGCTGCTGTTCCTCATGGATGGGCTCCACGAGGACCTCAACAAGGTAGTGCACACACTTTTATTCAAGGCTCCGACGTATTCACGAGTGTGATATGTATAAAGTCTTACAGGGGTTTCAAAAAGATTGAACCATTGACATCTAAATATGCTCACTGAGTTAAATATTGAGTAAATAAGTATTAATTAATTTACTCATTTGACCCATGGCTTTCTAAGGCTTGCCTTCTGCTACCCCTGTATGTTGTTGCACATTTGCCTGTTAACAATAAAAAAAAAACTTAGCCTTTTTATCATTTTCCTTCTTTCTGTTTTTTCACTGGGTTTCATTTTGATGACAAATTAGAGAGTAAGTAAATAGCTGTGTGTCCTTGGTCCTCCTGCAGCAGTGTGAGTGTGGTGTGTCTGCATCTGTCTGGTCTGATGCTCCGTCAGAACCTCTGTGCATGTTGACCCAAGACATGCTCATTGCCTGTATCGACTGACTCTTTTACTGGCTTCATGTGCATTTGAATGGGGGAAGAGGACTAGATGAATTTGTAATAAATGGTAAAAATAAAGCAAAAGATCAATTTGTAGTTTGTTTTTTTATGTTTTTTTTCTATTTTTAAGCTCACTTAAACATTAAAGAGATTGTTTTCAAAGACATTTTTCCCAGTGAAGGCTACTGTTGAACTGTCAGAGAGGATAGTTCTTAGAAGAGGAGACAGCTCAGAATTATTGTGATGAATGTCTCCACCTGGGGTTGAGTTTGTGTAATACATCCACCCCATTTAACTCATCCAGTTATTTCAAATTGATAGGATGTGTGGCAATTAGGTTGTAGCAGCTAGTGACGTGCATTTCTCATGACACACTTTCCATCTCATCACGTCCTTTTTGTGTGATGTTCAGACCTGTCTGCCATCAGACTGGCCCAATCCCAGTCCACTTTGTCCCTCCAGGATAATTGATAAGTCAGTCAGACTAATTAATGAGATATTAATTAGCAAGTGTAAACCTGCCACTCACATCTTCCTGCCTATCATACTGAGAGTGAACTGGCTGAACTGCATGCTAATAAAGCTGAAAGATGTTAGATGTGTTATCACTTTGACAAATTGTCACTGTTCTCAGTGAATTTTCTCTTCACTGTTAACTGCAATATTATCATTCTGGATGGTATATTTGGTATCTGACATCAGTCCCTGAGCTTTAGTGGGATCATCAAGTCAGGTTTTGCTAACCTGAAGCTGCAGTTGTTCCTGTGTAGCATCATGTTGTTTTCCCATCTCTGTTGTCAGGCGGACAACAGGAAGCGATACAAGGAGGAGGAAAATGACCATCTGGACGACCAGACGGCGGCTGATGTGGCCTGGAGCAAACACAAGCTGCTGAACGAGTCCATCATTGTAGCGCTGTTCCAGGGGCAGTTCAAGTCCACTGTGCAGTGTCTGACTTGCCATCGCAAGTCACGGACATTTGAGACCTTTATGTACCTGTCGCTGCCTCTGGCCTCCACCAGCAAGTGTTCCTTGCAGGTTGGTCACATATTAATCTGTTTACATAGTCTTGTCAGGAAGACCAAATTTGTACTATGTCCTTTTATTGAGGCCAGTTTGAAAACATTTCAGTCTTCAGTTTCCTTTGCAGTTGTCAGACTATTTGTTAAGTAAAATGAAAAATTATTACATGTAAAAGTAAGTAAATAAAGTTAATATTTACACACTGTTTTCACCTTAGGCAGTACTGTTCTTTTGACAAGCATGTTATCAGTTATCTGACGGGATCATAATGTTCTAGAGCTTGTATATCAGTAACCAAGGCGTCTCAACTAAACAATGAAAAGCAAAACTAAATATGAAGCCATGGAACATGCAACAGTTTGTTTATAGTATGTGTTTGAAATATTGTGCTGCTTCCTGGCAGGATTGTCTGAGACTATTCTCTAAAGAAGAGAAGCTGACCGATAACAACAAGGTGTTCTGCCGACACTGCAAAGCTCACAGAGATTCCACCAAGAAACTGGAGATCTGGAAGGTCCCACCCATTCTCCTGGTGCACTTAAAACGGTCTGCAGTGACGCTTAAAATTGCAAATATCGTGATGTAGTAAAAGTATATTTTAATTTATTTTTTACGATACTCAGTTTCATTGTTTGGGAAAATAAGAAACATTGACATACCTCCAAGAACTTTGAACTGGGCAGTAACTTTTGCATTGACACTCTTCTCTTTATTTGGTGTAATTCCTTTAGGTTCTCCTATGAGGGTAGATGGAAGCAAAAGCTGCAGACATCAGTCGACTTCCCTCTCGATAGTCTGGACCTGGCTCAGTATGTTATTGGACCCAAACAGAACCTGAAGAGATACAGCCTTTATGGAGTTTCTGTAAGTAGAAATTAAATTAATGCTGTTGTGAAGTTAACAGTAAAAAAAAGAGGGAAAACAATAGAATTGCAATATCTACGTATTAGCGAGGGTTGGTTTGGTGCACTGAGATTGACCGCCCAGTGCTCTAGAGCATTCATCAGCCAGTCTCAGAACTTTTTGATCACATTTCGTTCATGAAACATGTTACAACAATAAAGAAGCCAACAACAAATTAGTTCTACTGGCCTAGCAGCTTCTTAACCATAAGATTAAAACGTTTTTGCCCAACTGACATCAAGACCAATAAAAATAAAAAAAACTTTGTTATTTTGGATGGTTGTTTAAAACACATATCAAACTGCTCTTAAATGTGTGTATCTAACTGTCTGACGAGCTCAACCTTCTTCTTTTCCACTACCAGAACCACTACGGGGGTTTAGATGGCGGCCATTACACAGCCTACTGCAAGAACGCCCTCAAGCAGCGCTGGTACAAGTTCGACGACCACGAGGTGTCTGAGATCTCCACCTCCTCCGTCAAGTCCTCTGCAGCCTACATCCTGTTCTACTCCACCCTGTGATGTTGCTGCAGGACATGAATGGAGAACACTACACCGGAGCAGCTCTGCTCAAGCCTAGAGGTTGCTTTTTTAATTTCTAAAATCACAGCTCTGAGGACCTGGTGCACGTAGCTGCGGGTTAAGTAGTCGTGAATGTGCACAAGAGGATGCACTCGAACGAGTGGCTGTGAGATCCCGTCTGTCCCGGGTCGGAGAAGGGTGCAGGCAAACTGTGCAGCGCTTCAGCTACTAGAGGACCCTATAGCGGTTTAAACATGCCGTCTGTTCATATTACTGATCATCTAGAGACTAAACAGATGCTCCTTTTAATCTGACTTCGATACCATGGTTGTGTTGTAGGGCTGACAGCTGGTTCAGATGCTCTTCACTCTCATTTCTGTCGCACTTGGTGTGGATGGCAGTATTGCAAAACTGATTTTCAGCTTTCTTGTACTGTGCATACACAGGATTAACAGTTAGATTGGCATGTACATACTTACCAATGCTGATGTTGCACATTCAAAAATGTAAATACTTGAGGGCAAGGTGTTTATCTGTTAAGTGACCAAATTATTTTTTTTTTTTTCGAAAGTAGCAGCAATCATAATATCACCATATTCATAAAGACGAACCATGTGTTTAGGGGTTTAACTGTGTAGCCTTCTGATGTTTTACATGATAAGGAGGACAGAAGAGACTGTGAGGGATTTTTTGCATTCTTCCTGGGGAGAGGAGGCAATTTAGATTGTTGCTTGTTCATATTATCCACATTCACTTATACAATATGCAATCAATTTAAGTTGTTTATCTAAAACTCATTGTTTAACAGCAGACATTAATACTCAACTCCAAATGCTTTAAAACGATACTGATGCTGAGATCTTGTTCGGTCCATCCGGTGACAGAAAAACTCTACTTGCTTCTATAAAGTTTATTCTCTGTTAAACATACTTAACTCTTTACATTATAATCAAACACTATTTAGAGGAAAAATTACAGGGATAGGTTGACGTCCTCCTTGGCTTTTATCACCACTGATGCTGTTTTTCTTTGTAGGAGGCTGGATTTTTGGTTTATCTAATTAATTTTTGTGTTCAGTACTGAGCCAGAGAATATGAAGAAATTGACCTTATTCACTTACATGAGTGCATTCGTGTCAGAATTTGCTGCCTGACTTGACTGACCGACGGACTGACAAGAGCAAGCACAAAGTAAACTGATCTTTCTTTTTCGTTTTTTTTCTGAATGGACCAGAGATGTGAATTGGCAGGATGTGACTCTCTACTTCCTGAGTACAGTTCTATTGCCTAGCATGAGATCATAATCTGTTTTCTTTTCACTTGTACATGTTGATTTTAATTTCTTAATGTTCTAAAAGACTTTGTTTCAGATATAACGATTATATTAACCTCAAACAACTCATATGACTATTTATTAAAACTGCTTCAAATTAGTGTTTGTGTGCGTGAATCAGTGTTTCATAGTCTGACTTACTGGATGTAGACTGAGGGTATAAGCCCGTCATTAGCCGCTTATCTCTTGTGACTTTCTCCTTTCCTTCTACTATCTGTGTGATTACATTTTGGCAGCAACCTACCACACTGAAAATGTCAAGTTTTCATGGATTTGAATCATGCATCCTGCTAAATTTTTTTAGTTGAATTATCCATTTTAATGACAGTGCTCGCTTCTCTGCATGCAAATGTTCCATGAAAATAATTCTACTTGTCACCAGTTTGAATGAACATAGAAGCAACATCCTTCATTTAGCTTTGCGCACGACAGCTGTGATGGTTTAACCAAAGGATTTTTTCCCCTATACCATAATGATAATTTCAGTGCAGCCAGACCATTCTGTACTACGGAATGACTGGTGTTTCAGGGTATTTTTTAGAAAATGCAGATAAACATTACACACAAACTAAAATGAAAATCTATACAAAGCTGAATGAAGGTTATATTACAGCTTCACACTTGTGTGGTGGATGAAACTCAAAACTTACTCAGAGTAGAAAAAGGTCTCATTTATTAACAAAAGATCTGAGTTAATGGCTTCTATTGAGAAAAGTAACTAAATTTCATACTGTGCACATAATTTTTTATAATTTATTTATTTATTTTTTTAGAATACTAGCGGTATTTCCTTAATTATATTCTTTTAACTAACCCTGTTTTAGCGTATTAGTCATTAGTTATGTTGGTCCTCCTGCTTTCAGTTGGACCTGACATTTTTGGGTTTATTATGCAGCTTGATCCCACGTGATTTTTTGTGTGTCTGTTACCTTATTTTAAATTTAAAAATAGGTATCAGGACAGCTATATATACCGATCAGGCATGACATGAGAACCACCTGCCCAATATTGTATTGGTCCCCCTTATGTGGTCAGAAATGCTCTGAACCACTGGGCATGGACAAGAGGACCTCTCAGGGGGTCCTATGGGGTCTGGAACCAGGATGTAGGCAGTGGATCCTTTGGCTACTCTGGTTTGTGCAGTGGGGCCTCTGTCAATCAGATTTGTTCCACTGCAAATATATGTGTGTGTGTGTGTGTAGAAAAGACCTCTGAGCTTGCATTGTGATATAGGGGATCTTTTTAAACTTGAAAAAATGTAGGGAAAAAGAGAAAACATACACTGGAACTGCTGATGATTGATCACAATTGGGTGTAGGAAGTTTGGAGGTTAAATCAACATCTTGGGACATTGTTGTGTTCCTCTACATGTTGTTTGATGTTGTTGCCATGTGGTGGGTGTATTTTCCTGCAGGAGTAGACCAGTGACATTTGGGATTTCCATTTGCATGAGGGAGTGTGCTTGTTCTGGGACAATGTTTATTTGGGTGTCTAACTCTCATCAACATGGATGTCAAAATCCAAGGTTTTCCATCAGAACAGCACATAGTAGCAATATGATCAATGTTATTCACTTCACCTCTCAGTGGTCATAATGTTGTGACTGATTGGTGTAAATTTTTCCTTCGTAAATATATGATTTAAACTTTTTAAAAAATTTGAGCTGACTTATTATAAGCTCCTTTTTATTGGAACTTATGGCTTGTGCAGTTATGGATCCACAAGTGGGACAGTATATTAATAACACACAAGTCAGTGATAGATCTTGTAATTTATTTCTAGAAAGTATGGAGAAGCCAACAACACAACAAGCACCGGTGATACAGTTTAAGTACTTTAAATTCCCATTAATTAGGGAAATGGAAGGATTTGCACTGCTTGTTGGAAAACTCAGAGTCCATGAATCTTTGGCTTTTGGAAAGGTTTGCAGCTGTACAGCAGCATGTAGGCGTTTGGAGACTGAACCACACTGTCCTGTACTTCTCTGACAATCGAGTCGTCGAAACAGTGCCAGACCTGAGCCGGAGCGTTGTGGCACAGAGCCGTGTAGTGACCCATGTTCAGATGGCCGATGTGGTTCTAGAGAAGAAAAGGGTTCATTTGCATCACCAGAGAAATCAACAGGCAAAGATAGAAGCTGGCTGACTCAATTGCTTTGTAGGCAATTTGCCATTTCATGTAAATATTTTTAAACTCTGGTTTGATTTATTCATATTTGAGACATTTGTGAAGCAACCAAAACCTAACTAAGACCATTCTTATAAAATTTTATTTCATGTGCCCTACTTGACAAGCCACGAATAAGACTTAACCTCAGTAATTCATTGTCAGACTCTGACATGACTTCAAATTTAAAGAACAAAATCTGTGAGAAAAGGAAAGTAGGTTACTGAGGAAGACCACTGAACAACAGAAGGCCAGTCTGACCAAACAGAAAGAAAAAAGGCAAAAGTTTAGAAATTTACAGAAGATTTACAAAATAAATCTTCTGTAAATATACAGAGGACAACAAACACAATGGATAGAATTTAAAAAATAAAGGCACATATTAAATGAATTACAATAATAGAAAATAGAGGTTAAACGGTAAAAACAGGGGTAAAATAATGCTAATAGTAATAACAATAATGAAAATAAATAAGGGTAGAGGGAAGTAATATAGACAACATCGTATAAAAGCAAGTTGATAAAAATTGGTTTTGAGAAAAAAACCAGAACTGTTTCGAAAAAGTAACAACTCATCGGTTAACTAATAATAACAAAATAATAAAAATATATGGATGACAGAGGAAGTCAAGTTATATGAAAACATGACTATTACTTCTGCATGCACTGCAGCAAACGGTGCAGCAACACAGTAAAACAATGGGAAAATATCTAATTACACTTTCAACAATTAAGCAAGCAGAGTGTTTAATCTGTGTCTCTGTGTTTACTCACCACAACAGCGTAAAGGTGGTATGAGGAGTATGAGGCCTTCTGTGCTGAGCTGGATAGAAACGGTGTGAGATCGAGCTTCATGGAGAACACGACATTCGTCCTGAGTTTCACCTGGTTCTTCCCCTTACAGCCAAACCTGCAGAGGAGATAGATAATGTCCACACTGATTTAAAAAGATAGTATTGATTTACAATCAACAATATCCACAACATCAGCAGTATCTCCGGGGTATTTGGACACAGCAGCGCTTCATAATAGAATACATAAGTCATGTTAGCGCATAAAGTATGTATGACTCTTGTTGAATTAATGCATTTCTGTAGACATTATTTAAAGTGAAGGTCTGAAACTCAATATTAATACAAGCTAAAGGCACTGCTAGCTTTTTGTACTCTATATTTAAAGGGCCATTCTTTGAACTCACAGTTAGGGCATCCATGAATTAAAAAGTCACCAAACTGGCCTTTTTATTTGAAGTATTCATTGTCTCTCATCACCTCTACATGTCCATTTACTTTCATTGAGAAAATGTTTTTTGCCTACAGAGCTAATACAGTCCCCTGTATACGTAATATTGTTATTACAATAATGTCAGGTCTTCTAAAGACTGTAACATCATTCGTTAATGCAAAAATAAAGAACAGCAGTCTGTTTTTTTTTTGGGCAGTCTGTTTGAAAGCAAAAAAGACTTTTAACATTGATAAGAACAGACCAGTGCTTCTTTGTGCAGGAAGAGAAGATTAATTCTGCTCAAAGCTAATCTGATTATCATGATATTCAACCACAAGTCATATACTGAAACTTAGAAGATAAACTTTCATGCTGACAAGAAAATCATTAAAAAAAATCATTAAATTGTTTTCAGAAACTCATATTTGATTATGTACATTTGTACTGTAAGTTGACAAAATTGATCTGCTTATAAAGATACTTCAACCAGCAACTGTTACATAGATATTAGTTGACAATATTCTCTCCATGATGTTCAGAGTTTTAAATTGTACTTTTTGTGGATCCATTCATTCATATTAACTGAAGATGCATCAGTTCAACATGTGCACTTACTACAGTGTCACTCGGGTGATGCTACGTTTCTACTCACCGTTTCAGGTGCAACAGTATAATCTCGGGAGGTTTGTCCAGACTAGTGAGGACTGTGGTTTCTCTCCTCAGCCCACACACCGAACACAACATCTCCTCACCCCCTGTTAGGATGGTCTGCTCGAAGAACAGCGACAGACAATCCTGCACAATGTAGAAACAGAACAAAGGTGGAGAAGCACGGAACAGCAAGGACACCGATATCTGAAATGTAGAAGAACTAGATGGTGGGATCTGCAAGCACATGCAGCTGTTCAGAGGTACCTGAATGGAGCATTTAATGATGTCTGTTGGAATTGGCAGTGACAGTACAGTGAAGGTTTGTTTGCTGTGCGCCTGGTGGTCACAGTGCATGCAGAGGGTCATGTAGCTCAGCTGGCCCTCAAACAGCTGTGTGACAATGGTGAAGTCAGTGGCACAATTTCTGTTCTGTTCTGGTCTCCTTGAGGAGCGCATCTGCTGCTTTGCAACCTTATAAACACACAAATTCAGTTATTCAATCTGTAGGTGGAGTCAGAGGTAAGAGCTAAGTGATACAGAGGATGTGATAGATGTTGCTGCACCTTTTTGAGGTCGTCATGCAGTGCATTGAGGAGAAAGAGCAGCAGCTCCTGGGCGTCTTGCTGGGAATAGTTGTTAAACTGTGGGATGATGGAGGACAGAACTGACCGGGCCTCCAGTGGGGCACAGCTGGAGCTCCTTCCCAGCCACATCTCCTCCAGCAGGCGGACAAACACCTCGGTGAAGCGGCACTTAGACCTGCATAAACAGAGGTTAAACCACTCAGCAAACATGAGTCAACATCCGAGTGAGTCAGGAAAACAGAGGCGGTGGGTGGTCTCACTTCGCCAGGTCTCTGCGTGTGTCCTGATTAAGGAGGTGCTCCACGAGGGGCACAGTGGAGCACAAACACTGTAGCACAACATTCAGGTAGCAGGAGTTGCCGGAGTTGTCTAAGCCGCACACTCCTGGTCTGTTCCACCTGGTGTGCAACTTCACTGCAGAGGAGTGTTTGTCGTTTTCTATCACCTGACCGCTGCTGCTAGTGTTTGTCCTGCAAGAACAAAGAAGGAACAGAAATCAAAACTATCTATATGCCTGCGCTTGTTTGTGATGCACATTATATCATCACTGAATATGATTAAAACATTAAAGCTCTTATGCTAAATGTGCAGTTTAAACACAGTTGATTAGCTTAATTTTGATATTTATTGAGCAAAATGTCAAATATTTGCTGGTAGCTTTTCAAATCTGAGAGTTTTCTCTTTTTCTTAATATAGATTAAATATATTTGAATTTTGGACTCATTACAATTGAAGACGTTTCCCCGAGACCTGTGAAATTGTGAAAGGATTTTACTGTCATGTCAATCCCTGATGGAAATAATCATTAATTGCAGCCCTAAAACTATTATTATCCAAACATATGAAGCCATTTTACACTGATTAGATAACTGTGCTGTAACCTCACATGCAGATTACAGCCCTGGGTATACTGTATACAGTATACACAGTGTACTATATCTTAATCTCATCTTGCACCATGTGCACAATGTTAATTACAGCATTATAATTATTATATGCTGTAGAAGAACCTGAATTCAAAATAGCTGAACCCTCCACTGTCTTTCTAAGTATTTTTAGACATCAAGTGCTTTCAAAATAGAAATCTATCAGTGCCTTGGATTGCCCTTTATTCTGTTTCTTTTTTTTCATACATCTAATATTATGGATACTATTCTTAGCTTGAATTGATGCACTTCAACAAACAACACTAACCTTTGCTTGGAAACATTTGTTAAGCTCGTTTCCTGGTATGAGCAGCTGTTTAGTCGAGGCAGAACAGGCACGGTGCCGCTGCTCTCCACGGCCAGCTGAGAGGCCAGAGTCCTGGTGAACTCCGTCAGGTTGACCTGCCGGCCTGAGCCCCGGCTCTGCAGAGTGTGGAGCACAAACGTGTTGATGCAGATCACGTGTAGCGTCACCCAGAGACCTGGCAGAAACACATCAGTGACAGATCCTTTCAGGTCTGACAGAGGAAGCAGGGCCGGTCCGGTCCAGCCCTGCAGGTGGGACAGTAGATGAGACGTCGAGTCCTCAGATGTTCGCTGGTGCAGATGTGGCACAGAGGAAGTCAGGCTTACCTCTGGCCTTTTAACAGCCGGAACAAAATTGATATTCACCCCAAATCCAGAGAAGATGTCTGTGAGTCGTCCCTCCATCCAGGCGGAGCTGTCCAGCTGAACCAGGTGTCTGTGGCTGCAGAAAGGTCTCAGCAGGTGTTTTACCACCTGCTCAACTACAGGCCTCCTGCTGCGCCTCTGGAGCTGCTCAGGACAGTACAGATACATGTTACAGATGAACCCTGAGCTCATGTCAGACAGGAGGGCAAGATGTAGAGAGCAGGGGCCATGCTGGTAGGAAAGTCTGTATTTCTTCACAGCCAGGTTGGGACCAGGTGTGTTTAAGGCCTGGTAGCGCCTGGTTAGGTGGCTACAGAAAGCAGAGAGGGCTTCCAACTTGTCTGCATCCTCCAGTCTGGTGAGAGACAAGAAGTTGGTCTGGATGCTGTTTCTCTTCAGGACGCCCTGGTATCTATCCAGCTTTAGGGTGAACTCAGAGCCAAAGCTGCAGTTCTCTCCTGGAGACAGACCACTTTGTAGGACGATGGAAAACCACGTTAAAGCCTCTGCATACTCCTCCTCAGAGAGATCAGTGCTCTGCTCTCTACTCTGGCTGTTTGATGAACGAGTCCCTCCTGTTTTCACACCAGCAGCTCTCCTCATCAGCTCCTGGACAGCTTCTCTGTCCAGCACCTCCAGCAGAAGCTCTCTGGCTGTGCAGTAAACCTGGTAAGTGTGGTTACTCTGGGTCTTGGTCAGCGGCTTCACCTTTTTGGACCTGAAGATATTTGGTAAACAAAGGCTGTCCCTCTGGGTATCTCCATGCAGCTCATCCACTAGGTGGCACTCCTCCGACATCCAGGCGCACTCCTTCACTGACAAAGCTTTGGCCTTCATCTCTGCAGCTGTGCTTGGTCTAAGAAAAAGCCATCTCAAGAAGTGGTGATTTCTCCTACAGCAGAGACAAATCTGATCTCAGAACTACAAGCAGAAAAAATGACCCTGATGTGCCCTGAAGCCTGTTTAGTCTGAAGACTAAAGAAAAAAGATCAACCAAAGACAGAGCACGGAGCACTCAAGGTGTTTCTTTCATCCTATGGGGTGTCTGACAAACTGTTTGTACCGTACATGTATGTATGCGAGTGTTCATGTGCTCTCAGGTGAAACACGCACTCAGGAGAGTCCTCCGCCGAGATAAATCACCAGGGAACCACAGTAGCCAGACAACAGCGTCTTGGCAACGCACAAACACGACACTTTGACCACACTGCAGCTCTAATGACACGTCTTTGTGCTCTTGTGTGTGACTGCAGGGTTTTGCTTGACATTTAGCAAATCGTTTGGAAGCCGAGGGGAACCCCGTTGCTTCATAGTGTAACTACAAGCCATTATTTGAGGTTTAGACTGTCTTTCACAACTTCACTGGATGGGTTCTGTAGAATTGTTCTTTAGATGGAGATTCTGAAACCAAATCTAAAAACAATGTCTTCTGTAGAGCAGCTTTTTGTAGCACCCAAATGGGTCTTTTCTTTTATTATTTTTGTGTTAATTGTCTTTTCTGTGGGATCTGGAATGTAGAAAAACACTACTCTAAAATCTACTCAACTCCTCCTAACTGCTATTACTAGTGTCGATCAGTGGAGTTTTATTCACCTCTACATCCCACCCTGCACTATGAAAATGTCACCACCCACCAGAAGGAGTCACTACTGCAGCAACAAGCACACACAGTTGCTTTACTTAACTCGGGGTCTTGCAATTTTAGCCTGAATGGCAGTGGAGCTCTGTGCTGGCGCGACATATCAAACTTTTATGTTGCACCATATAAAATAATATACATATTTCAAACAAACAAACAAACAAACAAACAAAACAGGCCATTTACTGCTGAAAGAAGTCATGCAACTCTACAGTTCAACAGCTCACCATC
Organism: Dascyllus trimaculatus; assembly: GCA_024666655.1. Lineage (NCBI taxonomy): Eukaryota > Metazoa > Chordata > Actinopteri > Pomacentridae > Dascyllus > Dascyllus trimaculatus. Next base: position 17,904,473 of record CM045445.1, on the reverse strand, counting down.
TGTTCACCTCATCCTCACAGCTTCACAACTTGTCTTTGTTTCTGTTTTTCTTTGCAACTTTTAGAAACCTTTCAGACCATGTTTCTGCCCACTGCAACCAGAGTTTGACCTGTTTGATTGGCCAGTGACAGTAGAGCTGCACAGGTACAATTACTTTGCTGAAAGGTGGTTTCCTGCATCACCTGTAAGAACGGTGTATCACTTAGACAGGTGGATCTGGAGGCAATAATGCTGCCTCCAATAGGCACAGAAAGTCACAGCTCCTTTTCTGTCTGTCTCTAGTGTATCTAGTTGATTAAACCGCTACAAACTCATCTCTGTGTATCTAAGTTCCATATTGATCAGTTTTTTAACAAAAAATAATCCCCTTCTGCCTTGAAATGGTTTCTCTTTACTCTCTCCATGCACCTCTCCCTGCTCACTGTAGCCCGAGCACACCAGCTCACCTACAATTCTGCTCATATACAGTAAAACTACTCTTTACTTCACAACGGCAAGGTGCGATATTGGAGTAATTTACATATTTGAACCACAAACTGGTTCTGAAGATTAATAATGACATAAAAACTCATAATCTACAAGCTGACAGGATTTGTTGCTGAGGTTTGTTATGTATGAAGCCTGATTACATGTTTTTGATGGTGTTGACTGCTTATTTTGTTCATCGTAGGTCTTCTAGAATAAAAACATATATTGGACATGTTAACAGGGAAAAACCTTAAAAGACTTCGTAGAAAAAATGCTGCTTGTCAGTCAGTGAAAATGAATGTTTTTCCAAAGGAAGCAGCCTACAGTTACAGTCCGCAGTTATAAGTCTTAGTGAGTGACTGAATGCACTTGATGACATGAATGATAAACCGTAAATTGTGCAGGAATGATTAGTAAATCATTTTTAAAGATAGACCTATATTGCTCAGTTTATAACCAAGCTCCTCCATAAAATGATAAAAATTAAAGCATACTTCCTGCTTTCTGTTGAATATGTTCCATTTGCAGGTTTGCAGTTTAACATATAAATCAATAAACACTTACATACATAAAAAAGCAACTAGACAGAAATTAACTTCACTACACTGTGCCCTCATTGCAGTGGCACAAGTGCAGTGAAGTTACAAGTTACCTGTAAATAGCACAAATCGGCATCAGTCTGAACTGTGGTTTTTGCTACTTTTCTCATTAATCAGGTGGTTTAGGGTTGACAAAAACTGCAGATGCAGATGTGCACGTGTGAATCGGTTGCAATTTTCTGGTTTTAGGTGCATTAACATCAATTATAGTGGTGTTTTTGTTTCACAGAGCTCCTTTAAATCGGCTCAGCAAAACAAAGTCTGCTCAATTTCAGCCAAATTGTTCAGCCAACATTCTGTGTTTTGACAAAACGCAAATCTGGCTTCTGTGGATGTAATCCAGCATTCACCAAACAAAAATATCTGCCTAAAGCCTTCATCACGGATAATATTCCAAGCTAGTTGGCTGTGAAATGCAGATAAATTTGGCAGTGAAGATAAAAAACAAGAGGCACTGAATCATGGTCGAAAAAAAACTAAATTAACACCAGCCTCCAAAGCGCCCATGTTCATCACAGCAAACCTGCATTGTCATAAATTTATAAAGTTCACCAAGCTCCAAAAGTGAACAAAAACAAGGCAGACAGCTGGAGTAATAGTGTCTGATAGATAATGTATGAAAAACCTGATAAAGGTGGAGCTTTTACACATGAAAAACATCATCTTAAACCTCACTGTTGAACGATGTGTACTGGATAAACAGCAGCAGCTTCTCAGTTTCAGTCTCTTCCTTGTAGTGTTTTTCCACAGTGTATGGAGCACCGGGGTGTCGTGATAAAACTCTGCCTTCTGTCATCGGGGGTGGAAGAATCACATAATTACCTCGAGGGCTCTGGAAGCTCTCTTGAATAAATCAAATTCACTTTCAAGCTCAAAATATGTTAATCCATTAATATCAAAGGGCATCTTCCCTCCTCCAATACACCCTTCTGAACTTTGTGTAATTTCCAATCTCAGAATCTATTCATTCACCCACAGAGACACAATCGGGCGTCCACAGTTACAGGATGTGCTTCGGTCTGAAGTGGTCGGTTCACGTCAACCACACAATGAAGAAGAAAACACAGAGCTGATGATTTTATTTCATGTGGGAGTCTGAAGTAATACATACGTAGGCGATAATTTGCAGTGCAATCCCACTTCTAAAAACATTATTTGATGCTCTGTTTGTGAAACTCTTGTGATTGAGTCAGAAGACACAGGGCCAGGAAAATACAATATCATACACGTTTTATTTTTCTGGAAATTGCTGAAAAATAGATGAACAAAAAAGAAGATAGACACATGAAACAACGAGAGTTTTCTTAACCTTTTGATAGACTTCTTTAGTGGAAGCATAAACATATTAATGCTAATGCAGATTTAGTCTTGAGCTGTCTTTTTAGGATCTCCAAATTTCTTGAAAGTGGCCTAAAAGTGACTAAAGTGTGGCCACTCCACTGAACCAATAGAATCGAGAACAAAGGATTAAAAAACATATTGTGATGCCTGTTAGAGAACTACACTGATTCATAAATTTTTGCAGAACCCTTTCTTTACATCTGTCATTCCCATACAATTGCAACTCCCATTCAACCACAAACAACCAGATAGTTTTTACCAGCTAAATAATGTTTACACTGACTTTGTAGCATTATTATTGCCTTTAAAAAGTGTGTAGACAGCATAAAAATACATTTGTTTTCATATGTAAATAAGGAATCAGTTAATGCTTGTGTTTTTATTAGTTAAAATGTATAGGATTTAGCTTTGGATTTAGCTGAAGCTCTTGTACCGACTCTTAAAAATGCAGTGATGAAGCTCACTTTGAAGAGCTCTGGAAACAAGTGGTTCCCTCTGCTGAACAGTGTAAGAATCTGCATCAAAAAGAAATAAAATGCAGATTACTGGATGGTCACAGTGTAATGTCCCTACTAAACTGGTGTTCCGAGCTTTGTGACATAACTGTCTTGCGTGTAATTATCTTATTTAATTCAAATTCTAAGAATCTCATGAGTTTTAAAAAACAATTAAAAATGCATAACTTCAGCAACTATTGCAGATTTTCAATTGACAGTCACATTAAAAGCTTATTATACACTATATGAGTCTTCATGGTGTGCTTGTACATGGCACTATGGCCTGCATTAGCAAATCATAACCATCACTTACACTGAAAGAAGCTATCTCCTAATTGCCAGGATGGAGAAGACAAACAGTTTCAGCAAGAAATACCATGTGGACACTTACTATTGCTTGTGAATCTACCTTGTGATATCATTTAAATAAGGCAAAACAGGTGTAAGAACCACTCAGATTTGATCTTCCCTTGACTCGTAAATATAGTTGTAGAGACTGTAGTGGATTGAAAAGCAATATTTCTATTGGAAAATGTAGAGGAGTAGAAGTATAAAATAGCATCAAAACATCAAATGGAAATGTTTAAGTAGAGTAAAAATCAAAGTTACAAAGTCAATATTATAAAATGCCAGTGGAGATGAAGCTCCCTCATTTCTTCTGCTAATGACCCATGAAAGGTCACATGGGAAACTGTCACCAACAAAACACCACAGGGATTCTTATAATGACATCTTGTCACACTCAGGCTCACCTCTGCCACTGAGTGACTGGTTGAGTTATTTATAAGTTCATTGATTATGTCCAGTCAACAAGGCGTTATTTGCATTCTTAATAAAATCTAATTTCTCTAAACAAGATGGAGGCCCATCTACAGCATCACTTACAATCATATATAAAATGCAATATAGTTACATTCACACTTTGATTCATGTGAGTAACGGGAGAGTAAAGGATTCAAGGTTTGAAGGATCCAGGGTTCTTTATTGTCATTGCAGCACACGTACTCACATGAGGTGGCACAAAAATTGGCACTACAGTCCTGGTCCTGGTTATAAGTCCAAAATAATAATAGATAAATAAAAATAAGGAAATAAAGAAAAAAAAATAAGTGAAATTGCAAGAAATAAAAAAACAATATATGCAAGTGTTTACCAGTGGTAAACATATAAAAATGCATGTGTCCAAAACTGTGCTGTGAGGTAGATTAAAAAAAGTGTCTGTAGTTTCAGGTAGGTGGGTGATAGGCGGGAGGAGCCTCAGGTGGTCTTAAATAAGTATCTGGAAGTCCCCACCAGTCAGTCAGAAAGTAGGAAGTGTCTTGGCTAAGAAGTGAAACATCTTCAAGAACCAATAATAAGTAAATTTACCCTTCACTTAAACAAATACAGTGCCAATAAAAAGAATCCAGCTCTCTTGGAGGGTTTCTACTTTTATTGCTTTTCAACATTGAATCATTAGTCTGTTTAATTTGTTGTTGTTGTTTTTTTTGGACAGGAATTCACAAAAAACTCTTTCACGTCAAAGTGAAAACAGATTTCATGTCAATTAATTAAAGGATATTTGTAAAATGTAAAATAAGTGACTGCATAAGTATTCACCCCCCTTAATAGTAATTCAACAGAAGTGCAGCAAAATGGTGCTTACTTTTTATATTTTTTATTAAATGACATAACTTTGTAAAAAAAAAGTTTTTACTTTGACATGAAAGAGTCTTAATGGGAAATTATTGTCTAATTAAATTGAATGTGATTCAGTTTTTAAAAAGCAATAAAATGAAAAAAACTGAATACTGTTCACGAGCACCGTAGATTACCATGACCTGGATTACTGAGAATCTAGACAAACAATTGCGTCAGCGAGAACACTGAGTCACTGAATTTTACTGGCTACCGCAAGTGCTGACACTGTACACTGGGTCTGCTAGGTTTAGCAATACACGCTAATGCATATATGTTCTTTTATGAGGAACAAACTGTCTTAACCCTCTGCTTCTGTACTCAGATATTCTTTAAGACATGAGCAGTGCAAAGGTATAAAGATAAAGAGGCAAAGTACACCAGTGTGAACATAACTGTGTAAAACTGCATGTCTAATTATAGCTGCAGTGTCTTCTGGGAATTCTGTGGAAAATACATTTTGCAAAGCTTCTGCCAGAAAATACGTAGTACTGTAAACTAGTACTTTGCTATCCGGATGCACACATCGGTTTCATCTTAAGCTGAAATGTCTGTGTATGGAATGACAACCCGCAGTGGAAAAATCCACTTCCTGAAAAAGGTTGGCATTGTTTTGGAAAACATAAGGATTGTTATTGTGGCAGGAATGCATGCAGGTTCTCTCGTGAGCGGTGCCTGGAAACCAAACCACAATATGGAAAATGAAGACTGATAAGTCTGTCTGTCTTTGTTTTTGCTTCTTTTTCAGGCTGATTCAGCCAAACACCTGCAGATCTGAGAACTTTCCCTCACAGTTATATAAGTGCAGTAAAGTGATCTGAAATGTTTATCCAACTGTATGGCTAATGAAGCCCTCAAAGATGATATATTATTAATTGCATGGAACAACTTGACTGATATTTTACCAGGAAATATGACAAAAACACTGAGTTAAAGGAAAACTGCATAAGAAAGACAATATGATCAAGAACAGTCTTGAATAACATTTCTAATACAGTCATGAAAACAATTATAAAAATAACAATAATTATATTTGCACTGCACTCTTCAAGCTAGGAGAACAAAGTGCTTTTTATCCCAGAACAGAGTTAAACTACTAAAATAACAAACACCAATCCAGCACCGTGAAATAATCAGAGAGAATCACACAACCTCTGCAGGAAAATTACAGAAAAATAGAAAAATACACACAACAAACTTGTCACATGACTTACTGTACCTAATTTTGAGCTTATGTAAAGCACTGTCATTCGGAAAATTGTTATCTGACTGTATAATTGACTGTGGATGAGGTTGGTTCACATGGTCTACAGCTGCAGTCTTTCCATTTTGTCCATCACACATCAGATGATTCGTGCAGAGAAGAGTCTTTGTTTTCTGTCAGCTCAAGCAGCAATAATTGTGCATTTGGTGAGAGCAAGCAGCATGGTAGGGGGGGAAATCAAATTAGTTTAGAATAAATCATCTTATTTCTACAAGATAATAACTTGCACATAGTGTAATATTTTGATTGCACAAAACAAATGTCATATTTTGGGAGCTTCCATTTGCACAAAGAAGAAATTGTACCTAGAAATAAATGTGCTTCACTGGGGACAGCTGTTGCTCCTCTGCAGATAGAGGGAACATTGTGTTATGAGGACATTGTGAATATTAATAAGCTTTTAGGATGATTTTTGTTGAACGAGGGCACAAATTACTGTGTTAGTCACTGTTGTTTGTCACGGCACGAAAGTACTTAAGCTTAATTGAGAGCTGAAGCATTTTTCCTAAACTGATCACTCTCGTTTAAAGTCACACACAAATTCAAAATATCAGCTTTTGACTTCGGCCTTTGCAGAGACAATGAACTTTCTAGTATTGAAGAATAACAGGTTGGTATTTTAACCTTCAGTGAAAATCAAGCTGTTGTTTTTTCTTAACTTGTCACCTGTTTATACAGTGTTTTTTATATGCTGGAAGACGTATCATGCACAAAATAAGTAGTCAGTGCAATAGTTAAGCATTTTCGCCTTGAACCTGCAATATACTGAAGACAGTCTCAAAAATACTGATTCCAAGGTTTCATACGTAGCACACATAAGGAACCAGTTGCAGGCCTTGTGTATCATTATTCTTCTTCGGAATCAACTTCCAGCTCTGGTATCTACAGCTGACTTACTCCAATATTATGGAGATGGTGGTGGACTTCAGGAAGAACGCAGCCCCACCTGTCCCCATCACCCTGTGAAACTTCCAGGTGGACACTGTGGAGTCCTTCCACTTCCTGCGAACTGTCATCTCCCAGGACCTCAAGTGGGAGCTGAACATCAGCTCCATCACCAGGAAGGCACAGCAGAGGATGTACTTTCTATGGCAGCTGAAGAAGTTCAACCTGCCAAGGATTATGTTGGTGCACTTCTTTTTCAACCACTCCCCTCTGGCAGGAGGCTGCGGTCTTATCAAAAAGGCCCCTGGCCCCCACTGTAGGTGGGCTGTTGTGCTCAGTTGCAGCAAGTGGGTAGAGGTACATGGAGAAAGATGCAGGGACTTCATAGATCCACACAAGCAATGGTGTAGGTACACTGATCAGGCATAACATTATGGCCACCTGTCCAGTATTGTGTTGGTCCCTCTTATGAGGTCAAAAATGCTCTGAATCATTGGAAATGGACAAGAGGACCTCTGATGGTGTCCTATGTCCTAGTCCTAGTCTGGCTCGTGCTGGGTTGTGTGGGGCCTCTGTCAATCAAACTTGTTTCACCGTATGCTGTTGATTCTTGGTCAGAATGGTGTGTAGGAAATTTGGAGGTCAAATCAACATGTTGGACCATCGTCATGTTCCTCAACATGTTCCTGACTGTTTGCTGTTTTTTCCATGTGGTGGGGTGCATTTTCCTGCAGGGATAGGCCAGTGACATCTGGGGTTGTCACTGGCCTACCCCTTGCATGAGGGAGTGTGCTTGTTCTGGGACAATGTTTATTTGGGTGTCTAAGTCTCATCAACATGGATGTTAAAATCCAAGGTTTTCCAGCAGAACACCACATAGTACCAAAATGATCAATGTTATTCACTTCACCTGGCTGTGGTCATAATATTGTGTTGATCGGTGTACAGTACATCTAAGCCATTTTAAGGGAGGAATTAATTTTTCTCCTGGAAAAAAACTTTCCAGGAAAACTTAAAAATATTTAACTGATACACAAAGATGAGTTTTTTGGGGGTTTAATCAACGGCACTCACATGACCATATTTGCACTGAAACACTGGTTGTGAAAACATCCAGTGATCTCTCTAGTGAGGAATCTTTAACAGTGTTTAAATTTTTCTGTCATGCCTCCCTCCAGAAGCCAAAAAAGGTTCATGTCCCTCCACAACGCAATTAAGCAACTGAACTTTCCATTACTGGAGGCACAACTACCAAATGTAGCCAAGCTGAATTGTATTAAAATAAAGTGAATCATTCAAGTCAGCAAATTTTTGTTTATTTTCCTACTTTCATTCAGCTTAGTTCCAGTCCATATTTTAACCCCTGGGGGCACTTTCTCTAGTTTGAGAATCACTGCACTGATGAATAAAGAATTTTGTACATCTGATGTCAAAACACATGTTGCTCCGAGGTGTATCAAATGATAAGTATGAGGTCGGGACACTGTGTAACTTTGGCAGGAGCTGAAGCTTTCAAAGTGCAGGTCCCTGAGAGGTGATGTCTATTTATGAAGGCACTTTGTGTTCTAACTTTAGCATCCAACTCTGGTCTCAATATGGACACACATTCTGACACTGAGGAGCCAAAACCGGCAGCCTCAAGTTGTAGCAGATAACTGTTGGAGGCGTGTTCGTTTTTTTTGTTTCCACATTTGTTCCACGCGAGGCCTCTGCCAATCAGGTCATCGCAGTTATACAAGTTGTTTTAGTGCTTTTCTGATGAGAGGAAACTCTTAAGCAGTTCCTGGCTGCTGCTGAAATGAGAAAACACTGACTTTTAATTGGTCTTCCAGGAAAGAGAATAGCATTCATGACCTTGAATTAGGAGCCTGATGCGTTAAGCTACTGTCAGCTGATGGGTGGTGAGTTGAGCTGCTTATCTTGGTGCTGCTGGGTTTTATTTTTAACCTGACAACACCTGACAGGCCCAGGACACAGGGAAAGACCTCAGAGGGCGAGGGATGAGTGGCGGATAGGAGGTAACATGAGAAACTAAGGTATGTAGGTGCAAGATGGAGGAGAAACGCACATTACTTGCAGTAATTTGCACAAGAACGCAAACACAGAGGAAGTATTGATGGTCTCATGACGGCGGTAATGAAGAAATCTGTGTGTTGACAGCTGAGTCGAGATGCGGACAATTAAACCAGAAGCGACACATCACCTCTTGTAAAAGTGAGAACAGAGAAACAGAGAGAATGAGGAAGCTGTCAGAAAGAGATTTGAGACAAGCTGGAGGACACAGCTTTGATTTTGACAGTTTTCTGGCCTACATTCACTTTTATAGGTGCTCCTCTTATCCTATCACTTAAAGCAAATCAGGTGTTTTCATCTGAGTGTTCCAGCAGGGTTTAATCACTGTGGCTGAGAACTGTTGTTACCAGGAAAAGCAGCAAAAAAAACCCCCAAAAAACCCCAAAAAACAACACATCGCTGGCCTAATTTTTCCCAGCAGGAAGTAGCAACAGTGAGAAACCCAAGCCCAGCTGCATCTGATTATAGCGAGACAATCAGCTCCAACCTTTGTACCACAGTTCCTTCCCTCCCTGTGAGGTTAGATTTGTTTAAAATTACAGCCTCTGCTCTGCTCTGCTCGGAGTAAAGCAGTTTCCAACCGCTTTGCCTCCAGTGGACAAAAATTGATCTATTAAGAGAGAGTATTTAAAGCAAACATGAGCACGCTTTGGTTCAGAAACAGGTCATGGCACTGAAAGATGATGTAGGGATATCTATTGCAGGAATCCTACTCAAATGTACTTAAGAATGATTTTTCAGGTATTTTTTCACCACTACATACACTATTGTACACCCACAACAATAAAACCACCTGCCTAATATCATGTCGGTCCCTCTTGTGCTACCAAACAAGCTCGGATCCATCAGGCCTTAGACACAGAACCTCTGGGAGTTTCCTGTGGTATTTGGCACCGTGACTTTATCAGCAGTTCCTTTGGGTCCTGTGGGTTGTGGGGTGAGGCCTCTGTGGATCTGGCACATCCTGTTAATGCTAAATAAGACTGGGATCTGGAGAGTTTGGAGGCTGAGTCAGCGCCATTAGCCCTTGGTCTTGTTCCTTAGCAGTTATTGCAGTGTGGCAGGTTGCATGGGAGGTAGATGTCAAAGTAGCGTCCACACCAATACTAAGACCCAAAGTTTCCCAGGAGATTGTAAGATATTACCAGACTTGTGCACTTGGTTTAATGTTGTGGTTGTTCAGTGTACCACGATGGATTTCTACAAAGCCAGTCACTTTTGAGCAACTCTGAGGTGCAATACTCGAGAGGATTTTTAACAATGCATGAGATCAAACCTGATGAAACAGGACCACACTACACGAGAGGCATTTTCATTGTCAAACCTGAAAGCAATGTTATATTTGGAAACAGTGCCGTTTGCTGAAGCCAGCTGCCGTTTGATTGCTGTTTTGAAAGGAAAATAATCCAATTATCATGAAAATGCTAACCTTGTTGCCTGAACCAACATGTAAAAAACTGTGAATAACAAAGGGGCGACATAGGGTTAAAACAAATAAGCTTAATGTTTTTAAACTGTTGCAGTATTAATAGAATTTAATAGATAACTAGCACTATGTAGATATGTTTAAAATAATAAAAAACATTCTCATGTTTCACAGCCCCAAATGAAACCCTAGGCTTAGTTAAGATTTACAGAAGGATCGTAACCTCCTGAGATAAAACTGATGATAAATCCTCCAAACCACCAGTATAGTTAAAATTAGCTCCACCTCATTTGATTTACGATTTTTAATGTGTGAGCCACAAGGGTGTGTTTTTGCCCATTTATCTCTTATATAGACTACTCCACGTACCCATGGACACCATATTTTAGTAAAAAGGAATCCCCACATCCCCACTAAATAGAAGTCCCAGCTATCCTGTGTGACTTTTCCCAAAATTGACTGTCAGTATGACCACAGCCTACTATTTGTACACATTCTGAAGTTTTGAAATTCAGTTTTGCTGCCTGTGATGTGACCTCAGATGGCCCTGTACCGTTTCTACAGCTGTTCTGTTGACTGTGTCAGTATTGCAGTCAACGGAACAGATGAAACGCTGCAGTCGTAAAATTTAAATGTACACATTTGTTACATAATCGTTATGTAATCCGTGAACCATGACAGTCCGGTAACATTGCAGTCTCAGCCAGAGCTACATTTAGCCGGAGATTCAAATTTTGTGTTCCCAGCACTCCCAGTGTAACTCAAGTCTGCCGGCTTGGAACTTTGAAAGTGGGACGTAAATGTCACAGCACCGTGATCTGCACTTTTTGTCTGCCAAGAAGGATCCTATAGCTGTGCTGTTAAACAAAATTCAAGTTGCAGAAACACAACTATGAGCTCAGCGAGTCATTCCTGATTAAAAATAAAGAGACATGGGCCAAACTCGTTGCCAGTAATTTTTATTTTGAGATATTTTGTAGAACAGGGGAACCAATGATTACAAAAAAAGTCCTAAGTGTTCTACATGCTACACCTTAACCTAATTCATCATGCTTGCCTGGAAAAAGTACATAGAAATTTAACAAAAAATGTACAATTAAAACTGACGTACATTATACTCACCATTGACTTTACTTTTAATGTACCTTTCTCTTGCCTCCATGCACGCAATTTTTTTTTTACATTTAGATAAAAAAAATTTAAGACTCTTAGGCGCTTCTTTAAACCATAAAAGAGTTTTTCCACTAAAGACAGATTGCACCTATAAATAAAAAACAAAGTGGACAAAAAAGAATGATATCCATTATAACAATATTGATGGAAAATGGAAAGCCTCAACTTCTTTTAGAACATAACACATGAATTTGCATCCTACCTTAAAACAAAGGAACACTTGCACGCCCATATAGTGCCGAAATGAAAATGGAAGTCTGTCCAACTCCTCAATCTTCAATAATCACATTGAAATAACACATTTTGATAAAATAAATATCGCACATCTGCTAGAAATAAATAATGATTACTGAAACACCTCACTATGTTAAATGCTAAAGTGAGACAGATTTCATCTACGCGACCACTTCATTTCATGGTATGAGGATGGTCATGTGTGTAAAGCACTAGTGCGGCTTCGAGTGTCTCTCGCGGCTGTTACCTTGAGGTAGATAACACATTTACATTAACGCCTACGATAATGGTTGCTGCTGGCATCATGTGTCAGATTTACAGTATGAAAGGGTTATTAAGGAAGCTTTCTTTGGGGAAAAATGTTAGAAAGTCAAAAAATAAAAATAAAATAAGACACCCCATCCCCGTTTTTTTTCCTCCTATCCCAGGAAAAGACTGTTTGAAAGCACTTTAAAAGCCCACAGCAATGTTAGCGTCTACCATCCTTCCTCATGTCACAGTCAAAACCTCATCTTTTTCAAATCCTCTCCTCCTGCTCATATTTCTTCTGGCTACTTCTCTCCTGCTCACCCTTCATCTACAGTACTTAAATGTGCGAGTGACATGCCAGTATAGCAATGAGGGCGTAGACATTAACCCATGAAGGCCTGGTGATCAAGGCTCAGAGTGATGACCAAAACTCCTCAAATAAATCACCCCTTTCAACTCTTACAAAAAATTATAATAATTAAAAGTAACCATAATAAAAAAAGGTATGAAATGATTCAAGTACAGTAATATATCATATTATTTAAAAAAAAAAAAAAAACTAAAAACAAAACTGTCTAGATTTTGCACTGTGAGGGAGGATATATATATATTTCTTTAATTAAGATGCTTGAAGATGCTGCTGTATGTTTTGTGGGCAATTTGTGGGGAGCATTTGACAGCGCAGGGGGTGAGGGACGCCTGGATGGATTTTAGAGGCAAGTCATCAGTGCTGTCAAAGCCGGGCAAGGCCAGAGAGTCCAGCTGCATATTAAGCACAATCTCTGTGTTACTGTCGAGGAAGCTCTCGTCCAGCTCGCTCACCACCGAAGGCTCCATCTCTGGACCAGCCACAGTCTCTGCGACACCCTCTTCCTTCCGGCTGAACAAGTGGTCCAGGTAGCTGGTGTAAGTGCTCTCCTTCTGGAACTGGTCCTCTTTGCGAATGTCCCAGCACACTTCATCTATCAAACAGCCGTTCTCCTCGACTCTCTCCCCGGAGCAGAAGCTCTCCCAGGGGTGAGCTGGCCAGACGCAATCCCCGCCGACGACTGCCAGCCCTCCTCCACCTAACTGGGCGAGGTTTACCAGGCACTTCTCCTCTTTCTCCTGACTTATGGACTTGGACATGGACATGGAGCTTGAGCGAGGAGCCTCCAGCTGGGAGACGGAAGAGTTGAGCTCGTTCAGGAGGCCCACCTCACTGAGCAGGGTCACCTCCTGACAGGGCTCCGGCTGCAGGCTCAGTTTAATGGTGCTGGCGATGAAGGAGTCAAAGTCAAAGCCTTGGTTCTGCTGGCTCTGAGGCTTCTCCATCTGATGTTTCTCTTGTGTCTTGTCCTTCTCCACCGGACTCTGGGTCTTCTCTGCCTCCTGCAGTGCGATCTGGGCCTTCACAAGCCCATTTTTCTCACACTTGCTCTTAGCCTTGCGGTCTGCCTTCTCCTTGCTCTGCTGCTCCTTCCAGTTGGAGAGGTCAATGATGAGCTTGGGCTCGTAGTAGTGGTTGACTTCACTGTCCCTCCAGATGAGGTTGTCCAGGTAGGAGGGTGACACGGCCTTGTAGTTACAGGTGTGGCTACACTGCAAGTCACAGTACTTGTTCTCATGGTGGTCATCCTGCCAGGATCGCTCTGGCGGAAACAGAGTTGAATAGTCGAAGGACGGCTCATCTAGGAACTTCTCCCGATCTCCATCAGCATATTTACGAGGATCCACCTAGAAACAGACAACAGTCACCTTTCAGCCTTTGACATCGCTTTTGAAAGAATAAAGTAGAAAGCAAGAATTGTTATCCCTAAACACTCGTTGACTTGGTTATGCTATTTTTTGTGGTGTGTATTGTTTTTAACAATATAATACTTAACCCATGCATTTCTACGTAGTCTTATTATCAAACATTTAAAATGTGTTTCAAAAGTAGACAAAAATAGAGAAGCACTGTTATAACAGGAGTATAGATATGTTTATCTAAACTTCAACACACCTGGACCTCCTCCTCGTCCGTTACATCAGAGAGGGCCCTTGGGTCAACCTGAACTTCGTCTGGGTCATGGGTGCTGTGCAGGTGCCAGTCAGCCTCTGAGAGCTGGCTCTCGTGGTATCTAATAGAACAGAAATAATAAGTGTAAAAAATCCCTAAAGCAAGGGTACAACTATGCAAACATAACCAGCCAACTAGGTCAGAAGATAGTAAAACCTGCTTTGTATTTCCTTGTCAGGTCACTTATATAACTATTACTGCTTAGTTTGCAGGAATCAAACAAAAAATACACTCTACTGACGGTAATCACACAAGAAACATGTATTAACAAGGGTGTGATAGAAATTCATGTCTCAGAGAAAGCAGGTGTTTGAGAGGCAGTAAATGAGCAATGCACCTGTCCCAGGTGTGGCTGTGGCTCTGATCCATGAGCAGGATATCATCTACTTCATCCTCAATGTGGAAGGGGTGCAGAGAGACAGGCTCATCCAGGGGGAAAGAGTAGTCAGCCATATAGGGGTGGGCCAGGGCCTCCTCCGCAGTTAGACGATCCATGGGGTTAAAGGTCAGGATCTTCTCCAAAAAATCCAGGGCTGTAAAGGATGATGACAATGAGATTATCAAGAAGGACAGATGTATGAGGGACAACACCCTGATTACTTTATGAGCCTGCAAATACTTCTGGATACGTAGCGCAGAGCTCACCCTGTGGACTGACGTCAGGCAGCAGCTTGGCCAGTGGTGTGTGAGGCTTGGACATGTCGTTGCGTATGAAGACGGGGATGACGCTGTGGAGTTCCTGTCGATCTTCCTCTCGCAGTACAGGAATGGACTCCAAGATCAGCTGCATCTGCTCCAGTTCATGAGCTCCTGAAACACCAGTCAGACAAGCATTGGGTACTTTAGAAGCGTTATACAACATTCAACATCTACATGCCTGAGTTGGAGCACAGCTCACTCAACACAGCAGATCATGGGAATGGGAATGTTATTTGTCTCATGCTCAGCTCAAGGCAGTTTTGACAAACAAAAACACTTAATGTTTCTGGCAATAGTCGAATTAGCAAAGACCAATAGGAATAGTAAAAGCAGACTGACTCCAGGCGTATCTCCAGTCTGTTCTAAACAGACATACAGACTAGCAAGATAAGCATATGCCTCATGTGACCTATGCTCCACATTTACCCCAGAGTCAATCAAACTGCTTTAAAGACTGCTTGCCATTATGCTTGCACATGAGGCACTGCAGTGACTCAGACATAAGAAACTGAGTCAACATTTACCTGCAAACAGAGTCTTCCCTGTGAGCATCTCAGCAAAGATGCAACCAGCAGCCCACATGTCGATGGCTTTGGTGTAGTTGTTAGGAGAGAGCAGCAGGCGAGGAGATCTGTACCACTTTGTGACGAGACCTTCTGAGAGATGACCCTGAGATAGTGGGAGACAACATAATAATTGGAACCTTGTTAGGTAAAAAGGAAAAAACTCAAGAGCACAGGAAAATACAACTCAAACTCACAATAGAGTCCTTCTGGTGACCAAAAATACATTTAAGAAGTTCCTTAGCCAAAGTGCCTTTAGTATTCTTAACTGTACAGTTTGATTTAAGAGATTTTAAGCGAGACAATAACACAAACTGTTCTTGATCTGTAATGTAAAATTCATTTTATGTTTGTTTTACTAATTGCAGGTCTGCTTCTTAGGTTGTTGTTCACTGTGTTAAAGGATTTTTCGCAAGGCTACCTCTTGCTCATGGATGACTATTTCTAAACCGGTTTAACTCTGCCATGGCTCTCCAAATAGATGTGATTAGTATTACTTCATGTACCTCCATGTTTGCTATACAATGCTTCTGCTTACAAGAGATCTGAGCCATGTCTGCTGGTCTGTGCTTAACTTTGTAAGCCCAATGCTATCTCCTTGACAAACCTGCTCTGTGCTAGTCACGTATGCAACACAGCACGGAGACAAAGACCCCAGAGAGAAAAGACAGATGAAAAAGGGGAGATCAGACACGTGCAGGCCCTGTCAGCAGTCTGAGAGAGCAGGATAATCCCCCCACTGCCACACCAGTGACACCAACCTGCACTCTATTCTCAAACAGTGCCTGACTAGCCACAGGGACAGGAGGACGCTGAATACAAAAGAAACTGACCTCTATGCATGTGTGCGTGCACACTGGGAGACTGGGGGAGGGGAAGTGGTAAAAAACACCCTTGCTGCCCTCTCTCTCCCCCACATGCAGAGGTAGTTTGTGGCGGGACCAAAATGGTCAGCTCACCACTGAGCATGGCTCTTGTTTCTGCCCTAATTTAGCTGCAAATACTTGATGTCACGCTATCCTGAAGTGTATCACTGCTCTGCAAGCCCTTGTTTTGATGGACCTATAAACATACCATGTAGACTACAGATATAACTCATTCCGTCATGTAACCAACTAATCTGTTTGTCTGAGAGATGCTCTTAAAGAGGTCAAAAGGAATCAAAGGTATTATTACTCACAGACAAGTCACACCAACTGACTGACACCTGCATGTCTGTAAAGCAGCCATTCTGAGAAACAGCTAATAAAGCTGAAACATGATTGTGGTTATGGCTGAGAAATACATGCAGCCAGCTTAGCAGGGAATTAAGACAGAGATGTAAATTAGGTTAGCTAGAAAAAAAGTTGGGTCATTGCATAAGGACAATTCTTTGTACAATGGACTCTGAACTAAAAGGAGGAGATTAAAGCTTGCCAAACCGGCTGAGGGCATAAAGTGCATTAGGTGAACATTTAAGTTTGCCTCTTTTACTGATTTCTAAGTGGGTCACTCATTATAAAGACAGACACACAGGCATTAAAGCATCACCCAGCTCAATAACCCCAGCAACAGTTGGTGAGTAACTTAACCACCTGATCTAGATCAGATCAGGCTGACATTTAATGACTCAAAACAGACTCTCGGTCTGTGTCAGGCTGGGGTTAGTCACAGAAACCTGAAGCAGGTCTGACCACATGTCAGTAAAGGTGGTTGTTTTATAATCAGAAAAATCATCCTCAGCGCTACCTCCATTTCCAAGATAAAGCTGGTGGCTTATGGCTTAAACAATAGATTTCCCTGCTGACATTGTATTTTAATCTTCACCCACCCACATGAATCACATAACTGTTCAACGATTGGACTGTAAATAGGGGATCCAGCAGAACCTCACTGCAGTCCCACGACACACTGGACATATGGACGTAATTAACAGACAATTTATTTCAATCTGGTCTATGACTATTCACCATAATTCAGGCTACTTTTTGTTGTTGCAGACCATGATTAAACTACTGTTGGTTGCAATAAAGTAAAGAATCTTTTCAGATGTGGGAAAATAAGTGAAACCACCTCTTTGAAATTCATCAAGCCTTAAGTCCACTCCCCGGCAGTTTTTTTCTAAGATCCTGTGAAGTCTATTGCCATGCATGCCTGTTTCTGGCTTAACAACTGGGTCAAATATGTGTGTGTGTTTGCAGTTGTGGTTTGAAGTAGTGTACTGTGCAGAAAGTTTGTGTTGCAGCAAAGACCTCAGTGAACTCTACTTCTTATTACATTCCTGAAAACTTTAGTTATTATCTGTAGAGCATCTCAAATTACTGAATTTTACAGCAAGCCAAATGCGCGCAAACACACACACACACACACACACACACACATATAAGAGTTCTCCAAGTTTAAATTAGTGAAACTACTCTGACTTACAGTAAACACACACACACACACATACACACAAATCATTCGCTACAGCATTAAATTATCTGTCAGTCCTGGACAAATTTGTCTATCACTTTTAGTCTTCTTTTCAAAAGAAGACAAGATTTGGCTCTATTAAATGGTTTGTTAACTTTCAAAGCAAATGATTAGTCACACCATGATCCGACATGTGAAAAAAGAAAGAAAGAAAGAAAATGTGTTGCTCCACTGAGCAGATCTAATATCACTTAGCTAAGACACACATTTAATTGGTTACACTATCCGCAAGTAGTTTATGGCCTTAGCTATGCTTGTTTAAAACCCAAAATAGCTTGTTTAAATACAACCAATGCTAAACCCAAATGGCTGATAACTATATTCACTGTATTCTGTCTTTCTCCCATCAAAGGCCGGGCCACAACTGGAAATGAACACAAGCTTTAGATCAGCTTCGAATAAGAGCCCCGAGCAAGATTCCCACAGCAAGACAAAGAGCTGGATGGGAAAAGGAGGGGAATCAGGATTGGAGAAGTTGGATGAGCGCACGTGAATTCTTGTCATTCTTGAGTCTGGGCCACCACGAAGGTCGACCTCAAAGTTCACACAGGCAGAAAACAGCTTGCCTCTCCAAAACAGTGATAGCAAAGACACACAGGTACTTGCACTTAAAGGCATGACGGACTGATAAAAGCCTAAACGTAACCCAGTGAGGTGTTATGTCTTTTATTAACTCTCGCATTGCAACACAGCAGGTATGTGGGAGGAAAAGATCACACAAATGCCTCATGTCTATGTTACCTAAAGCATAAATCCAGATTACTGAAAATTTTGCCAGAAACTGAGGTTCACTTGAAAATAGCATTTCTTTATATAGAAATAGCCTTATTCAAATAACATGCACTCAACCATCCAGCTGCTTTGTCTTATCCTGCCCACTAGAAGTAGAGGGTGGTTGTGAAAGCATATTTGCCCCCAGTGATTCTGCCATCCTGTCCGGCCAACACTGAAACCAACTGTTTTTTTTTCCTTCTTTTTTTTTTTTACACCTCCAAACTCCACTGGGCACTATAACGTTGTGTGGGGGTGATGGGTTCATTTTTAAACATGCCTCATTTGGTCTGAGACACACATATCAGATAACTATAGGTGCCATAGTGGTTGGTAGAGATATCAGTTCTGCTTTTCCCACCACACAGCAGAGACAGACAAAACACAGCAACATAGTCCAGAAAGGTAGGCATTGTTAAAACCTGTTAAACTCAGTCCATCTACAGAGTTGGCATCCCTCACGAAAGCTCATTAGCACTGGTGTGTTGCAGTATTACAGCAGAAAATAGTTTAACACAAGAGAGCTGACCTAAGGCAAGCAGCTTTTCAATACCCACTCGCCTGCATGTTTCCCATCAGGAAAAACTGCTTATGCAGAGGGAAAACGCCCACACGGCAAACCCAGCTATAAAGGGAAGGTGGTGGCTACAGTGACTGAACTGAGTGAGAATCTCTCACTTCTTCCCGGCAACTATGAGCCCTCACCTTCCTCTTCTTATTGCACAGTGACATCCTGTCTCAACCGAAGATGACTCACACGAGAATACAGACGTCTGAGCTGAAAATGTGACTAGACCACTAACACATAGTAGTGATGGTGAGCTTGAAATAAGCAGTTATGGTAAACAAATGTGTGTAAGTCTGTCTCACAGTGGTGTATGATGTGGCAGGATCGTGGCTGTGTAAGGGATATGAATGAGGCTCTACCAGCCAGAGGGCTCACATCACGTGAGCTAACTTCAGACCTTCCGATGACTAATCTGAGACACGTGTAAGCATCTGACTGCCTCTCTGCTCTAAGGAGATCCAGCAACTACACAGAGAGGGGAGGGATAGGCTTCCCAACCTAGATTTTCTCACATCACACCACCATATGGCCATCGACTGGCATTTCCTCATCCCTTTATAAGGTGACAGCAACACACAAGGGCAACACAGGCCTTCCACCTGGCTGCAATTAGACAGGGTGATCCATACTCTCCTCTCATACTAAAGACCTACTTTACAGCTGCCATTACGCTGCTTCACAAAACAAAACTCAGGTTTTATAGAGAGCCTTAAAATGTGTGCATTCAACATTTGGTGTGTCAACATCTGGCTTGTAATGCCTCAGTTTACAATGTGCTTCTCTCTGATGAGAAACAAAGAAAAAAGTCTATAACAACAAGAAAACAGGCTTCTCTGAGATTTTGTTGTCAGGATTCTGCAATTCAGAGCATTAAAACAGAGTAATGACCTCCTGCAAATGAGGTAAAACACACACTGTCATATGTAAATAGATCTTTACATTACTTTAATGCAGCATGTCTGTAATAGATCTGCTGCAGCCTCAAGCCTTTGACATCACCATTAGAAGCTGATGAAGGCTCAAACTGAACTGAGACTGTCATATTCAAATATCTGCGCTTTCTTTCACTGTGCAGTGTGTCTTGCCTTCAGCTTTATTAAGCCACATTATGATAAACTCACTCATATATAAATTTCGACTTGGAATTAGGCTGATTTTCAATTCTAATTATGTACACTTGAATATAACAGAATAAAAATAGTTCCCAGCCTTCTGTTTTCCAGCCTCACTTCTCCGGAGAAGGGAAACAGAGGCGTTACCTCAAGGAACCACATCCTGTCTTGTTTACTTCCTGCTGTGAAAAACTGCGTCACCCTGGGGAGCACCGCATTACTGGGCAATAAACATCTTGTATCACAGCAACAGAGCACTCATCATTGTGCAGAAAAGTCTACCAACATTGTTAAGTTTGCTCTTCTATGCAGCATTGCAAACATTCATCACAAAACCAAATAAAAAATCATGTTTTAAGTTCTTACCTTGTGAGAGTAGTGGGGGTCCATGATGCGGGCCAGGCCAAAGTCCCCGATCTTGAGTACCAGGTCTTCTGTGTTGACGAAAAGGTTGGCTGGCTTGAGGTCGCGGTGCAGCACATTGGCAGAGTGGATGTATTTGAGGCCCCTGAGGAGCTGGTACATGAAGAGCCTGGCGTGGCCCTCAGACAGAAGACCTCTCTCCAGCAGCTGACACAAGTCCGTTTCCATGTACTCTTGTACAATGTAGACAGAGTTGACCTCTGTCAGGGACACCACATCCTCCGTTAGCCTGCGACCACTGGGACCCAATGTCTCAAACACCTGGTGATATAAAGAAAGGTCAGTAATGACTGCCGGGTTCCTGTTTCCTCTTATAAGTATACATTAGTATTGTTCTATATGTTGAGCCCTGCAACTTACCTTGACAATGTTGTCATGGTCCAGGCGTCGGATAATCTTGATCTCCCGCAGTGCATGCTTAACACTCTGGGGGTCAGTCAAGATTATTTTCTTCACAGCGACACGTTTATCACAGTCGGTGTCAACTGCTGAGAACACCAAGCCATTCCCTCCGTAGCCCAGAGGCTTCAAGTCCATGTAGCGAGAGCCCAGGTCAAAGCCGTGGATGTTCATCAGGGACTCAAACTTCTCTGCCATGATGACTGTGTTTTTTTAGGCTTTTACACCAAACTTCTGCTACTTCTAACCTTTGTTCTCTGGCCTATTTCAAGCCCTACTTTAATGTCTGCAGAGGAATTTATCAGACAATTCCCCTCTGCTTTAGAGGCTGAGCTGACCCCTGTACAGATGACTACTGAGCCCCCCTGTCTCGCCGTCACTGTCAAATGCGGGGCACTAATGTGTAGTCAAACTTCCTTTCCATTTTGAATAAAGGAGAGAAACTCTAAAAATTGAATTCCACTCTGATCCTTTGTGTGTGGATAACTTTAACTGAACAGCAAACTAGTGTTTAGACTGCAATGGAATGAACTTTGAGGCCAATTAAAAAGCACTGAGACTATGTTAAACTATAAAAGCACGCAGTTGCATCCTCACAGTGCAGATACATTCAGTGTATGACTGGTCCTGAGCAGCTTCATATGAAATGTGCCTAAATGCACGTTTTTTTCTTGTTTTTAAATCTGTCTGCTTAGTTTTCTCCTCACGTCACCTGATCTATAAAACTGAAATGAGTCTGGCCTTTAAGTCTTCAAAGTAATTTTTCACCCTCAATGATCAGGTGGCTCAAGCTCGCCACAGTCGCAATCAAAACTATCCTCCATTTTACTTGGGTATAACCTGGAAAACAAGAGAAAACAGAATAACAAGGGTTAGAAAAACTAAAAAGTATCAGATAAAAAATTATTTCCAAGTTTAAAATTTAACGAAGGGTTGTTAACATTTTCTGTGGATACATATAGTCACATTTCGGCCTTATTAAGACTGAGAAATGTTGGGGATTTCACCAAAACAACAAACCGTCTTATTCACCGGCTTTACGCCGTGTCATTAAGGGAAACTAACCCCTCCCCCGCCTCGTTTAGGCGCTTGCTAGTCCGGTTTCTTGGTATCGACAAAATTATCCGATAACCCGGAGGCTTACCGTAACTAAAAAGAACGGCAACAGAATATACACATACACACACACACACCACACATTAAAAGCCAAATAAACGTTTTAATTCCGAGATTATATCGTCTGTTTTTGGCCTCCACCGCGTGTGACTGGCTGGTGGAAAAAAAGAGCCAGCAATGGAAGCATAGCGGCAAGCTGGCGAACTACTATCGGTCCACCGTCGACTTAATTTATCATATTTACACACATTCTGTAACATCCACATAAACACAGTTACAAAGGTAAGAGAGTCGTCTAAACACACAGTTAGTATAGTGAATGTGAAAGCCAGCATTAAAGAGAAATACGCCGATAGCGCGAACAAAGGAGCCGTTGTTGGCGGAGGCTTTTGACTACGTGGTACGGCTTTCCTAGCACTAAGAGCACAAAGCCGAGGTCGGTTAAACGGCTCGAAACGGCGGCGAAACCACCTCGAAATGGCGCACAGCGGAAATAATAGTGACACAAATCTACACACAGCTATTTACTTACAGTCCTTGTTCGTCGCATTAGTTCGGTTGCCTGTTTTAATCAAACCTAGACGAGGTTTGAGTGCGCTCCGCTCCCCGGGCGCTGCGGATCTGTTGCAATCGCCATTTAGGCTGGGCAGAGCTATGAACGGCTGCGGTGACGTTACGAGGCCGCCTTCACGGACCGTCGGAAATATCCCCATTAAGGTGAGAGCCGTACGCTAGAGTGGTTATTTACTTTAATGCCATGTCCCATTTTAAATCACTATTAATTCACTCCTTAATTAAGTTTATTGACGTAAAATTATCCAAAAAGTCTCAGTCCTCATTTGGCTCATTTAGTTTTTTTTAATTCTATTTTATTTAGTTTTACTTATTGATTTTTATAGTGTCATATACATTATTACATATATATTTTTGTATTGTCTGCCTGCAGTTTGGTCATCTCAGCTTGCTTTTAAACGCTTTCAAACACAAAATCACTATCAGCATTTAGGACAGTTTAAGAAGTGAGCCTTAAGACATTAGACATAAATGTAATAATTTATCTTCTGAAGTATGAGACCATTTGGCTTCTAAAATTCCAACCCATAACAAGGATCCCTTAAAATTTATTTCAAGAATTTATGTTATCTCTGGTTGACTGAGGCTTAGAAGCTTCTATATAAAATAAAAGGTTAATTTCCTGGTTTTGATCATGTATTTTTTAAATATGCATGTACAATATAGAATTTAAATTATTTAAGAAAAAAGACATAAAAGAAGCTAATTTTTTGCACAGACTTACGACGGTCTTGCCTCCTGTAATATAATAGTTAATGTATGCTGTCTCGTTACACAACACACTACGGAGTCGTGAAAGTCGAATCTTCGAGCAGGCCTTGAAAGCATCAAGAGTCATTCAAAACATTTGTTTGAAGTTGGTGATCACGCGACAGCGGTAGATTCAAAAAATCAAACTCCGTGTTTACGCGTCTATACCAGCAATATACAAATCACAATAAAACATGCAGTAAACGTGAGGATCAACTTCATGTACAAAAACGTGACGGCACATTCAAAACAAAGTTCAGTCACAGCTACAACTGTAAAAAAATTTTTTAAAAAAAGTTGTTGCAAGGCCTTCAAGGAATCCAAGCAAAAAAAAAAAAACATGAGAAGAAAAACAGAAAATAATATTGTATTTTATAATATGCTCCATTCTTGGCTGTGGTGCAAAGAAATGCTGCAGCCCAGATGTAGTTGCTTATTTTGCTTAGCTTATCTAAATTTTAGACCTCAGTGTCTATTTGCGGTTTATAATTTTGCATTATTTTGCAAAGCTGAGTTAAGAACAAGAATAATTTAGGTCTGCCAACATCTAGATACAGTTGAACCCCCTTACAGGCTGTAGTCTAGTCTTTGTTTTTGTCCATCCATGCGTTTTACAGTAGGCCCAAGTGTTGTTGTTTTTGCAAATAAGCTGCTGTTTTCTAAATTGGTCCACTAGGCTGCTTGTTTATTCCCCCTTGGACGGGAATTAATGCTGTTTGCAGATTATGCCACGCGGTGTTGCATTAGTCGTGTCAGTGAGGAAAAATCCCCGGGACAGGTCACACTCACTGCGGCTTGCGGATTTAGAAAGTCCATCTGGCACCGAGATGCGGGTGTTTTCTCTTTTAGCGGTCCTCCCTCACATCATCATCGCATCACCCCCGGAGAGAAAGAGGCTCAACTAGCGACATCCGAGTCAAGAGAGCTCAAGCGAGGCTCCGTGTTTTTCTGTCTGTGCGCAAATCCCTCTCATTCAGACTGCGGCTGGTGTCCCGCAGCGCCTGGTGCTGTGGAGGCTGTGAATGGATGGATGGGTGGGCGGGCAGGCAAGCAGCAGCATCACAGCCGCAGCAAGTCTACATCAGCATCCTGCAGGCAGACCATGTGAGAGCCCATGTGTCCGAGAATGCAGATGCCTCCCTCGCAGGCCGGGATGGGCTCTGCGATGGAGAGCTGGAGCTGCATGCGGACTGAACGGGATGCGACACACAGGCGACTCTCTGTCTCGGTTGTTTAGTTGGAGTAGGACAGAGAAATGTTCAAAGAAGAGATGATGCAGATTATATTTATGTTTTGGTAGCTACTGTACCTGGAGTAGAGCAGCGACTGGATTCATCAATATTCCCAAAAAGTTATGTAATAATCTGAATGATATGTTCTCAGATTTTGTAGCCTAATAATATTATATTATTATCTTATTATAGAGAATATCTCTATAATATTAGATAGAATATATGATTCTTACGTAATATCCCTATAATTGGGTTTTATTTTGAAGAGAGACAGAAAAAGGAGGTGCCATTAATGCAGTACAGTCTTTTTCATTTGTACTTTTCAGTTTGAGCACATCAGAAACTTCTTCAAGTGAGCCTACAGTGGTGCTGTTAGATAAAAGTTGCTAAAATGATGCTGTAATCCAACATTCGACTCCCCTTCTCCTCTTGAAAGTCAGAGGTCAAGGCAGCAGCTTCGTTCTCTTTGCTGTGATACTTTTTGAACCCTTTTCCTCCTGTTAAAGGCTGAATTAGAAAACTTCCATCCATCCAAGAGACTTTACATCCTCCACCAATCAGAAATAAGAGACAGTTTGAAATTTCCTTCCCCCAGATCCTCACTATAGTTTAAGGTTATGACTATAGTTTATAGTTTATAATATAGTTGACACGTGGCCCCGTTTCGCAAAAGTCATTGCTTGTTTGTGATAACAGCTTTGATATTAAGAATCAGATTGTTCAGATAAGGTACTAGTGCATGCTTTCCCCATGCATGCTCTTTGCCCTGCGCTGTCCCAGAATGGAGGTCATAAGGTAAAGTCACATACTGTCTCACCAGAGATAATCCCCTCACTTTGTGGTTGATTTGAAGAAGACATTAACAGTGTGTCCACTGTGCGTGCCGCAGGCCTCCATTGTCACAAACACTGGACATCAAGACTTGACTTGACACACAGTGCTGTATTGTGATCTATGTCCAAAAGCAGACATTGTACTGTTGCAATCCAGGAGTCCTTTTTTGCTGGACACACTGTTTGCTGTCTCATGAATGGATTTTTAACCTAAATTCTACACAAAAGCATCACTCCAATTTACATCTGCTCTCCTTAAAATCTTGTCACTCACCGAGGCCGACATTCTCCTGAGGTGACTGCAGCAACATGGCGCACAAGTTTAACAGTCCATCCAGGAGAATATATATCCAACAGTCCCGAACACAGACAGGTGAAGGGATTCAGTACAGTCCAGTGGTATGTGTGGGTGTGTGGATGTATTCTCAGAGCCTTGGCGGTGTGTTATCCTACTCCATGTGCCTCTGGTTGTGAGGTGGAGCTCCATGGAAAGTTAATATAGGCCGGGCAGGGGAGGAGGAGGAGACTGCTCTGTGTATGGCTTGGCCTGTCAGTGTGTCAGACCCACTAGAGTCCACTGCCACCACCTCTCCCTGTCTTTCTGTTGCACTCTCTTACTTTTCTCTCATATTTTCAGACCTATTTGTTCCCTCTTTGTGGTGTTTTGAAAGAAGAAATATACGTAATCTTCTGTCTTACATGTGCTGAAATAGATTGTTGCTCCTGGGCAAGGCCCTCGTGAATCCAAAACTGGGCTTTCCTGATTTTTCTGTTTAAGAGTGTTCTGCCTCCAAAGCACATTTTAGTAACATGAATGCTGAAGAAAAAAGACATTTTTGCACATTATAGCACACACACCTATAGCGTTCTTGGTTATATATTTTCACAAGCGCTCGAGAGCCGTGTGTTTTGCAAAAAACAAAACAGAGCATCAAGAAGGCACTTTGGTGTATTTGTAGTTCATCCTCTGAACTACAAACTGCTTTATTGTTCGCTTTAATAGTCAGTATCACTGGGGGGTTCATGAAGGTGAGATTTTATAAATGCCAAAGAGGAGTGAGCTCCGATTCCCTGCCTGTTTTCCTCCTGCTCCACAAATCAGTTTTTTTTTTTCTCCCCTGAAAGCCATGTCTGCTCTCTTATAGTCACAATATCACATGGGGGTTCGCTACTTTCTGGCTGAGAGTCTGCTCCGTCTGGCAGCAACTCCCTCCTCTGTCTAGTTCTGCTCGTCATATGGCGAGTCCTGGCACTTCGACAGCCTGGCGTGTTTGTACTGTAAGGAAACGCGTGTTTGTTTGATATTTAAACCCAGACTGCTGCAGGGTCTGGACCAGCTGCATGTTATGAAAATATTTGAATGAGATGTGGGTTTTGTGTTATTTACCTTTATTCTGCTTTTTCCGCTGACTGCTAAGAGATTAATTTATGATCTGCAGAATTTTTTTTGCATTGTAATTAATGACTGATTAAACTGAATGAGTGCAGTAAAACACCATTATGTAACACAACTTACACCAGCAATTAGGCCTGCTCTCGGTGAGATCAGTAGTTACTGATCCCAATGCTTCTGCTGTTTTCCCCTATAGTGTCTCCTTGTTACGTAACAGTCTGTGTCACTGAACCTAAAGCAAAGGTGCAGAACAGATCAAAACTGGGCATGAGTTCTTGCACCCTCCCGAGTGACCCTTTGGCCCCTGCAGGAGCTGTGTTATCCATGCAGCCCGCTCACGTCACATCACGCAACTGAAGTATTTCACAGTGTTGTGAAAGAGGCCCGAACGACCAAAGTGTTGGTGCACTTTCCCCACTGTGGCTGTTTCTCAAGTGCAGGGTAGGAAATATGTTTATGTAAGAACATCCTTCTGCAGTTTGATCCACATGTAAAGGTGGGGACTAACTGGATTATTGTGAAATGTTCAGATAGTTTTTGCCCCGTGTTGTCCTACTTGTGTATGTTTACCTCATTTCCAAATCTTTCCGGTTTTTGACGTCGGTCTCATATCCATTAACTCAGAGTGAACTGGATGTTTCATCTCATTTGTTTCTCTTCCAGAATGTTTCTCTCTGATCAAAGGTAACACAAAATCAGTGTAAAGCAGCAAATCTAGACAAACCCCTGCATGCCATCCGTGCGTAGGACAGATTGGATCTCATTCAGCTGCTTGAATGATTTACTCCAAGGACAGAGTGTTAGTGGGATGTGACAGTGTGGTTACGCAATGCACAATAGTGCCACCGCCACCACCACTGGCCTGAAATCAGTCTGTTCTTTTTTTTAAATTTAAAAGGAGATGCGCAGTTTGTATTAGATCTGAGATGAGACCAGCATCTGTAGCGAGTGTGCAATGTGAACAGGCTCATTAATCGCACATATTAATGCAAACAGATGTTAGAGCAGCAACAAGCGAATGCATCAATCACATTTTAATTCAGTGTCACAGACAGCTGAATGATGCTCTGTTGTGATTTTCTCTTCTAAAGTAAGAGGCTAATGGAAAGGGAGTTTCCTGTACATCGAGACTGTCAAATCATACAACCAAAAAGCGGTGCCAAAATTTAATATCTGCTTTGCATTAAAGGTAGATCTTGAAGAACAGGAAGAAACCACCTCCTGAGCGTAACAGCAGATCCTGAATTTTCTGACCTGGTTTGTCAGTATCTTTGCATTACAGCACTTTTTGGAGGCAAAGAAAGTGAGAGAGGAAAAGAGAGGAGAGGAGGGCCATCTGCCTTTGCTTTGCCATCCTCTCACCATCTGCAAGTGGAGCATCCTAAGACCTCCAGGGCTCCTTTTCTGTATCTGCGCATGTGTGTGCGTTTGGGGTACGCACCATCCTGTCTATGATGTAACCTCTTCTGTCGGCTCTTTGCCCCTAGACAAATGATAGAATAATAAATTCTTGGGATATTCAGCAAAGAAATGATGAAGTGATCTGGCGGGAACATTGTGTGTTTTCTGTGTCTGATGTGATTGGATTTGTTTGTTTGGGGTCAGAGATAAAACTGGGTGTTTGGTGGTGATGTAAGAGGATCAGAAGCTTTGGAATCTGGAGGTTTCTTAACAGGACTAATTCAAAAACCTTTCACTGCTGAGTGCCCATGTGTTTAAATCTGTTCAACAGGTTCGGATAACAAACATGTTATCAAAGTTACCGCCTTGGCCCAGTTTCCAAGAAGAGTTGTTGGCAGGATTTTTTTTCGATGGCATAACCATGAATTAATCACATGTAAGCAAAAAGGGTCACCATTGTCTTAAGTTTAACAAAAACTGTCCAATCTAGATAAGTCACTTCCAAAACAATTGATGTCACACTTGAGTGGAAACTTTTTTTTACGGCAATAAAACCATAAAGATTGCAGAATGGGGTCAAAGTTAAAAGCGGCCTGCGATTGCTTTCACAGTAGTGACGGAAAAATCCTGGAATACTCAGCGTTCAATGTCTGAAAGAGATCATAAAACTACTAATTATGCCCAAAACACATTGTACACAGTATTAAAATGAGAAAATCAGAGAGAGTGTGAGAGATAAATAAACAGAGATTGACAGATTTGGTCAAAAACACCTCTGGTTTACAAAATTGTGTGCTTTCTAGATGTGTGGCAATATTACAACCACTCCACTGTCCTCTTGCTCTTTGTTCGCTGTCTGCAAGGTCTTATTACTCATAATATTTGGGTTTCAAATACGATCAAGGACATCCTGTAACTTCTTTATCAGCAGTCTTCTGAGTATATTTCATAACTCCTGCTTTTGTCTCCCTGAGTCTGATTTTTTGCATGTTGTTGGTCCTGTATCGGATATTTTCCTCCATTATCTTCATGTGCGTCGTAACAGTGAATGACTTGAATGTTTGCGTGTAAACACAGGGGAGGAAGGCAATGCATTTATCTGCCTGCACTTGTAATACTTCCCATTTAGAAGATGCGTGAATACATTTCAGCTCTCACATGAGATTTTTCTTATCTCTCCTGTCAGACTTTCCTCCACACAAACACATTTCCATCTGCCGGCTTTAGCAGCCGCAGCACCGAGCCTCTTATCTTGCATCGGGTCACAGCGGCAGTGTGTATAGGATTGATTGGCCTCTTCTCTGAGAGTATATGTCACAGTAGCACTCTCCATTAATCAAAGACTGATCACAGCTGAACCTGAAACTCACACAGATTGCCCAGCATGCTGGCCTCCATTCCTCTTCAGTTTCCCATCAGTGAAACTCAGGAGGACTATAGAGTGCATGGTGCACTGACGAGGAGCAATAATGGGCTTATGTAGAACGCAGCCAGCCAGCAGTGTTAAGATTGCCAGCATGGGATCAGGCCTGTCTTGTAAATACGGCACTAGTCAGTGAATAGTGCTGCAGTTGCTCTTACTGCCTTGCTTCCTTAACCTCCATGCTTTGGCTCTGTGTGTCCGTCACTGTGGACCGATGCGCCACTAAAGCAGGGGAAAAGCACACAGTGTTCAGCTCCACCGTCAGACTGACAGCTCTAATGGGGAGCCTGTATCAATCTTGACTTGACCTCGCCAAGCTGTCACTAGCATCAGCCCACCCCTGCATACCAATTTTTGAGTAAAACGGTATCGTAGTGCTCTACTTGGATTCGCTATCTGCATTTACAGGATGACATAACTGGCCAGCTGGGTCCTTATTTGAGACAAATCCTCCAAAGATTAGACAAGGTTTGAAAGTCAATATGGCCTCTTCACAGGTAACCGTAAACACAGCTCAGTAAATGGGATTTTCCAGTCACACGACAAACAGTTCTGTGGCGGTCCATCGACTAGCCTGTATAAAGTATCAATCATTAACTTGAACTACTACGTCTTGATGTGACGGGAAGGTGGAAAAACACCTTGTTGTTGTTGCAGGTTGGCTGCACTGCATCCTTCCTCTGAGAGAGGACACTGAACTCACGTTTGTTTTGCAATAACATGTAATCCTGTACCACGGAATGCTACAGCTCTTGGACCCACTGAGGTGTGTGTTCATTGGGCAATCTGGACACTTGTGTTTTCCCAGCTGTACTACACACACTCCACAGTGCACCCCGGTGTGGGCTGATCAGTTGGTGCAAAGTTTTTCAGCGGATGGGTCATTGCAGTTCACTTCATCTCTACTCCTCTGCAGTGCTGAGGAATATATTGCATAATAGTAATAAAAAAAATGCAAATGAAACAGGATTAGGGTTCATCTTCTTTGCATCTGTTGAACACTCCTCTGCAACCTGCATAATTCCTATCAGGAAGGATTAGATTGGGTGCATGGGCAGTGCAGAGTTCACCCAAAAATCCCTTTAAGAGCGCATCAGAATTTGGGATAGAGGGGCTATCGGAGTCCGACGGTTACATCACAGCGGACAACAGGGGAGGCCATACCGCTGCTACCTCCCCCTGTGTCCCGCTAAACTATATCTCCCTCTGTCTAAATGAACACGCCTCCTGTGATGTCAGGCTGTAAATGCTCCAGTAATGAGGAGACAGATCAATACACAGGGTTTTCTATGAGTATGTGTAGTGTGTGTGGATGGAAGTGTACTATTTATAGCTGCTAATGATTGGGTGACCGCGTGCTTTCCGACAAATAAAGCGCAGAGTCACAACTGATTCCATCCCCCTTCAGACACTCAAGAATAAATGAATAAAAGAACTCATCAAAGTCAGAGATGTTACAAATCATTTTTCTAATCACTAAAATGTAAAGTCTGTTTTGCACCTGCAATAGAGCTCAGTTGGCCTCACTGAAGAAACAAAATAAGTAAGACAGGCCGGCCTCCTTGAGGGTATGGTCTGACATTTTGAAAAATACGCTCTATCCCAGAGTTGGATTAGAAAATCAATATCCCTCACATATCTGTCTGCTTGATCTAAAGCTACAGCCATCAGCTGGTTAGCTTAGCTTAGGGTGGTAACAAAATCTCAAGCTTGCTAATTAGCATGTGACATTTGTTTGCATAATCTTTGCAAACAAAAAAGTCTAAAAATAACAATTTTGTTGTTGAAAAGGGTAACCCTGGAGTCTGTTGTAAAGTGCTCTTACATAAAGTTAATTTTGTGAAACCAAATCAACGGTGCAGTATTGATTCCTATGACAGAAAAAATACACTTGACAAGGTCGTCAGAATCCAGTGTATTACCTTTTGTGCATCTGGGCAGATAAGAGATCAAATCCATGGCTGTTTTTATTTAATTGCATAACTCGTCTTAATCATGCATGAGCAGCTGAACTCTGTATGCTGTGTTCCTTTTTAAACTGCAGAGGAGAGGAGAGCACAAGAAGTGTCTGACGTGGAGCTCAGTTTAGTGCAGAAAGCACAAATGGATATGGGAGAACTCCAAGGTGGGAGTGATGATCACTTTCTGCTCTTTTTTTTCAAGTACACATGCAAATTACTGTGCAGGGGATACTTTGAGATCCAGTGTTTCATTATAAGACTACTAATAAACTCTGCCTCTCTTCATTCTGCTATAGCTCTCTCCCATTGTTCCTCTGTTGACATCTCAGCACAACACGTACACGTCTCACCTAAAATTTGCAGCTGCTCCAAGCATTATCAGAACTCCTGGAATTTATTGTGGAATGCTCCCGTATAATGGTATCAAATTTGAAATGGAAACAAGCACAAACGCATTCTGTTTTGCTTGTTGTGAAGGCCTGAGGCTTTGTTAGCATGCCTTCTGCTTCTCCCAGACTGTTCATCAACAAATATTACCTCGCTATGATCTCGACAAGAGAGCAGAGTGAGAGCGTCTGTGGCCTAGAGACAGATTTAATGAATACATTATAGCAGAAAAGAAATTGGAAGGTGCACAGAAGGAAGATGCAAATCTAAGTCTCACAAAATACAAACCAAACCAAAGGAGGAAGTGGAGAAGCTGTAGCAGAAAATGTATTTGATGTCAATAGCAAATATGGAATATTTGGTAACTCTTTAATGTTAATGTTAATAGACATGTTAGACACAGCAGAGAGGAGAGTAGATCTGATACAGTGCCTATAAAGAGTAAACACATACAAACACTTATTTTACATTTTATATTTTTAATTAACTGAGTTTACTTTGTAGAAAACTGTTTTTACTTTGATATGAAAGAGTCTTTATTAGTAAATTCTTGTCAAAAAGCCAAATTAAATTGACCATGACCTAATTTTGAAAACCAATAAAAGGGGAATTTTCAACTAACTGCACTTATCCTCAGTTATACAGATTGTTTTAGCATCTTTCAGCTCATTTTTTAAGTTTTCTGGCATTTTGCTTTTTGTCACCACTCTTGTCATTGTTTTTTGTCATTAACCTAACAGCATTCTGAGACAACTAGCTGGTGAGTGTAGTGGACCATTTCGCTCATAAGCCACTTCGTTCAGGAGTTCGTGGAGACCAAAACCAGAGCTGAAAGACAGTCATACTGAACTCACAGTCGGCAGTGGCCCTTTAACACAACTTCAGTTGATTGCTAATCTTGCTTGAATATGTCAGTGTTGGGTTCACATCTTGTTTACACTGCTCCAAAGTGACCAAAAAACTATATTTATTATTTATTCTAAAATAAATACACACAGGCCACTGACTGGTTGGGTGAGTTACACTTGTTGGTCAGTAGATAGATAATTAAAAATGCAAACTCTCCTTCTGCTGTATGCAAGTTAGATGTGCATTTTCTGTATTCTATCTGCAAGCAGAGTTGTGTGTAGCAATCTGCGACATTTTCACCTCTGCTTAACCCAAATTTAAAGTTCATCCTCAAGTCTAGAAATATGTTTTCTAAAATCAGAGCACACAAAAACAGGAAAACAATTCAATTTTAAACGGCAAAAAACACAAGGTAAGACTGTTACATCAGGTTCTTTACTCACCGCACAGTCTGAAGACTTTACATGGAATAGGTATTCATGTGGAAATTTGACTGCAGTGTCTTAGCATATTGTATTTTACTATCACACCAATACAGATCATGCAGTGTATCAACATCTGTTAGCGAGCTGAATCACCAGGGTCTTGCAAACCTCAGGGTACTAATGAGGCCTAGAAGACCGAACACAGCAAACATGAGACAGCAGAGGCTGAGGTGAGTACAGTGGTTCAGTTAGCTGCTGTTTGCTTCTTCCTCTGCTGTGTTGACGCAGATAAAATATTTTCTCCACAACAGGGGCAGAGCCAGAGGTGGCCCAGGGTGGCCGTAGCACCCTCTTACTGAAGTCTGGTCACACAACCAGTAGTGAAGCCTTTTAGGGTGATACACACACACACTCATTGAAATAGAGTTACATCCAAATCCTAATCTAATTTAAATTGCAATATCAACAATTACAATTTGGAACAACTGCTGAGTGTTATATAAACTTATGTGTCCTCATGCTGTAGTTTTACATAGCAGTCATGCCTGCAAATGAAAAAAAAATAACTGACTAATAAAATTGACTTTTTGGCCTTTACTAATTTGCATGCAGACAAAAAAAAATTATGAGATATCAGTTTCTGAGCCTCCCCAGTGTGAGTGATGGTCTCAGCCTGGTCATCCCTATAAAAACTGTCTGGCCTCCGTCACAGCTCCAGAATAACCCATGTGTTGATTTACATCCTGTGAGACTTTACAGGATGACACACAAGGAGTGCACTGGTGAAGGTGCTGCACTCTCTGATAAGAAAACTGATCCCAAAAAGTCTGAGCCGTGGTCTAACAGCTTCTAAGCCCTCGGCATCCTTTCTGCCCATCAGACTGCTATGTGCAATCAAGCAGAATTCCCACATCTTCCACATGTTACTCATATAGTGAAACGTGTTGCACACATGAGGGACTGAACTGTATGTACTAATCTGCACATGGCTATACACTGACCTTTACAGACACTACACATCTCACAGCAGCATACAGAGTGAATGCACACTTTGCCCTTAATACAATTTAGCCAAGCTAATAGTGATGTCCTGATGCTGCACTGAAGGCTGCAGTGGTTGGTTATACTGTATTATATAAGCCATTTGAGAACAGACAGTACAGCATTTTATTTCCTAAAGCAAAATTTCCAAGTGTTCATGCAGCAATGAAAATAGAAAAATAACTGTTTTCTGAGACTCATTTCAAACTCACAGACCCTCAAATTCTACTACTCAGGCTCAAATGTACCATTCAGTCAAGTGCACTGTGGAACATGATGTACAACTGTGGTGAACATGTCCTGTCCTTTAATGACAGCCTTCATCCAAAGGTCAGTCCATATGCTAGTCAGTGATGACACCACTCATGGGAAAGGCAGTGGCCAGTTCTCAGGACATATTGCATCAAGTAGCTTGCATCATACATAGGGGACATTTCAGGGTTTGAAGTAGCCTTGATAACTGAAAAATAGACATCAGAAATCTTTGACTGTAACACTTTTACATATTTCATTTTTCTTTTTACATTAATCACGTGATCTGCTACTGTAAATTACAAGATTTTGCAGTGCTGGACTTTTGTGACGTAAGTATTCCCAGCAGGAATAATCAAACCTGTGCAGTGACACATCTTTCCCAACAAACCCATTAAAAATGTTCTGAAGCTGCATGATATTCAGATAAAGTCATAAAACTATCTGCATGTCCGTCTCTGCAGGAGTGTCTTTTGTTTATTTCCAGCCATAAAAGTAATTTCTCCAAATGCTCAA
Source organism: Dascyllus trimaculatus (assembly GCA_024666655.1). NCBI lineage: Eukaryota > Metazoa > Chordata > Actinopteri > Pomacentridae > Dascyllus > Dascyllus trimaculatus. The sequence continues at coordinate 17,869,405 of CM045445.1, read as the reverse complement.
CGTGATCGACATCCCTGAGTAAGTCTTCTCAAGCTGAATTATTATTTTATTGGTGCAACACTATATCTACTGTCTGATGCAATCTGGTATTCTTTAGATTGCAGCTATAAAAGTGTACTGGCAATGAAAAAAAAAACAAAAACAAAAACAAGGGAAACACTTCAGACTTCTTCAGATAAACAAGCAACATGTACTGTTTTTGCACCAGTGAGTGTTTTTCTTGTTGCCTGATTCCACCTCATCCTCTCTCGATTTTGATTCACACACCTACACACACCAAACACATAACTGTTTGGCCAACAGTCATTGTAACTGTAATCTATTTTCAGTGGAGCTCTACTTGAATTACCTTTTATCTAAGCAACAATGAAACAACAACAAATATCCTGCAGTAACTTTGACAGTGGGCAGCAAAATGCAAACCTGTGAGACTAATTTCCACTAAGTACATACAGTATGTTCCCATGTGTGCTGCTACAGCTGATACCTTCGTCCTCCTTCTTTAAAGGATATTTGTCCCCCAGCTCCTATAGCTTCGTCCACTACAGCATGACTTTGCTCTCCTGGTAGACTCGGCACTTGAGAACCTTTAACCCACATACCAAGAGAACTAGGAGAGTAGAGAGTTGTTCTGAGGAATAAAGTAAAGCGTAATTACCAACCGGCTGTCAGACAGATTGGCACAAAAGAAAAACCAGACAGAAAAGAAAGAAAAAAAAAGGCTGGGAGAAACTAATGAGGGGCCTTACATAGGGAAGGAGGGGGAGTTCAGCCAAGGAGACATGTCATGGCCGACAAGAATGTGGTCTATCTGATTAATCTGGTAACCAGCCAGGGGAAAGGAGGCGCTGAGATTGGAGTTAGGAGGGTGACATGGCTCTGTCAGTGAGAAACAGCATATGGGATATAAACCAAAAAAATTAAAGAAATGATGGAAGAAAAAAGAAAAAAAGAGACACACTGTGGCTCCAGTATATGAATAGGATCAATGGTGCGGCTGTCTATTTCGTAACTTCTTTCCTAAGAACTAAAACCACCAATATGGCGCTACCTATTTTTAACAACTTTCCATTTGCACCACGTGGTCAGTGTAGATAAGAGCAGTGAGGCTGCATGGTTGACGACCTGCAGTACGTCATGTTGTCTGCATCATCATGAATGCAATCGATCATTGCAGAGTATCGGATCAATTTGTAATGAGTGGTTCAGTGTGTCATCTGTTCACATTGTTGGTGCTCCTAACGGCGGCCACAAATCAAAAAAAAAAATAACAACACAAGTGAATTACTGTCTTAAGTGCTTCTCACAGACATGACTGCACAGCAAATGAAATAGTGGTAGTAGGTTTAGTTCAGTGGGTTTAGTTCAGTAAGTGAGGAGGGCTTTGGCTCTGGGGAGGAATCTGAGTCCTCAACAGAATGTGCTGCTCTTCCCCTTCAGGCTTGCCATGGGGATTCCTCACTAAGACACAGACTAGACCTCCCAGCATGCAGCAGAGCCGGCTGGCATTTGTTAATTCACTCAGTTACTCAGCCATTCCCCTTTCACTGGGTGGGATATAAACACAAAGAATAGTGTTGCACTGAAAAATACTCCATTGCGTAAAAAGGACACACCATGACGAATGATAGTCTTAAGGCTTGACTACATCAGTGCAACATTGGAGAGTTTAGTCTACAACAATGTATAATATTGTTACTGTAGGGTAAAAAGTAACCTTATCCATCTAATTTGGGTTTAGATTAACTGGATCAGATATGCCTCTACAGATAGAGAGTATTATTTAAAGGTCCTATGTGGTGAAAATCTATTTTTATTGCAGTTTGTGTGTCTCTAAAGAGATGTAAAATAAAACCAATAAGAATACTCCTCTGGCCCCCTCTCAACTGGACGACCTCCCAAATTTTACAAGCCGGTGAGAATTTTGTTCACTTGATAAATAGGAACTGAGGAACCAACAGTTGTCCAGCTAGAAATTTCCATAACTCTGCCTCCTCACTGACTGCTGCTTCTGAGGTGAGTCATTCAGAAAGAGCAGCTGCCTCACAGTCCACCAGGTTGATTTACTTGCCAGAGCTGCTAACAGGAACATTTCACTCACTTCCAATATCTGAGTAAGTGAAGATCCACTGGATTAGCTTTATTCTTATTTGGCAATGCCACCTCAACGATACAAAAATCCTCAATGTTATAACACTGTGCAGCTAACGTTTCAGAAATGGTAGAAATTGCAAGGGTGATTTAAGGGCAATAAACAAGGACTGGGCAGTTTGATGTGTTTTCATGTCACCTGTTGCGCTGCAGTACAGCCTAAACTCTACTGGTGTTCATATTCGTTAGCTTCTCTCCTCCCTCTCTGTGCTCAAATACACTGCATTTATAACTGCTCCCGAAAATGTCCTCTGGGACATATAAGCCACACTCCAACTGGTGTTTGACCGTATTTACTTCTTCCTTTCTTCAGCAAACACTGTGAAAAACTAAAAAAGCAAATTGCACAACCCAGTAAAGATGGTGTCCTTATATATTATTCTGTTTTTGCCATCAGTCATTGAAACAAGTATGAAATAGTGACTGAGGCCACTCATTAAGACAACATGTTAATCTGTAGTCACTTCAGTAACATTCTCAACTGATTTCATAACCTTAACATTGTCTGACAAACACACTTTACACATGAGCTAGAAAAAGAAAAGTACAAGCAATAGAAGACTATTAGACTCACATTGATTCACGTCTATCAGCTCCCATGTGTTTCACTGTTCAACTGTCTTCTTCCTGAAGTGGGCGTGGTCAACAGCAGCTCATTTAAAGCTACACACCCTGAAACAGCCTATTTAGAACGGTCCTAAAACCAGATGGTTTTACAGTCAAAGTACGCCTCCTTATGTGTCTTGAAAAGTGCTATAAAAATATTCTGTATTTTCTTATTGTTATTATGGTAAAATTAACTATCTTTGAAGTAAAAAAAAGACTGAAAGATACATGTGAGACTGAAAGAGACACATAATGAGACATTTAAAACTCTCTCTTTCCTAAACCTTTCTAATGATGCTAAGATGCAGTTTTCATGAAGCCAATTCAAGGTGTTTTCAGACATTTTACTCATATAAAAATATTAGTTGACCAAGTAGATGGTGTGCAACGATGTAGGATTTTGATATATAACACTGTAAGTGACATTTTGACCTTTGACATTTTAACAATGATCCATGTGGGACTGAAACGGCCACTTAAATAAATGTGTGGTTTCTGCAGGAGTTGCTCTTTTAACAAATGTCTCAATCATCCTTTTTAAAGCTTGGTTTTAGGGGTGCTTTTCTTCAAAAATTGGAAAAAGTATGTCACCAAGTCTGATTTTCAACAGCTTGCTTTTTTTTTTTTTACTGTCGTGGTAGCTTTTGTGGAAGTGATTAGATATTTAATAGTTAAAGCATTTTGTCATGATGTCCTCACTTTACTTTTTTTGCTACTCTGAAAGTGGATTTCTGGCTCCCTTCCTCCTTTCCTTACTTATGTTATACATACATTTTTCCCCAGTGAATTATCTGCAGCATGTGTGTTTGCATCTTAGTGTGCTGAGCCATGACTGTTATTATGATGTTGAAAGAAAAAAATCCCTCCACAAAAGTATGTAACCTTGCAGATCAATCCTCTTAACTGATTAAAGCTGTACCAGAGGTTTCACTCCCTGCAGCCATCTACAGGTCGGCTGCCTGCCGTTATGGAACAAACAGGGATCAACACTAATTAGGATGATTACAGCTGGAACTATCTTTACAAAAATAGTGTTAAGCCAATAAACAGTAACTAGCAAAAATATGGTATTATGCACTGTTCAAACATTAGATTTTTTTTGCTTTCATTTTAAGTGCAATGCTCAAAAAAGTGAAGCTGATCCTTCAGCTGTGTCAAAATGACCGCAAAACTCTAAAAAAAAGTGCAAATTTAATGTTGAATGTGGAAAATGTGAACTTTGAACAAGCGTAATGTCTTTCTCCAAATTCCACTGCTGTCTTGACCCAGTTTGGACACTTCAATCATCTGACTATTTCCCTCTGTGTCTGCACTTACCTGCTATGTCACAACTAAGGAGGATGAAAGTGGGTCAAACCGAACATGCGAGGGGCCCAGAAAAGAGGCTACTCAGCGGGCAAGACTATTGTCCCCTCACTCCAGGTAGAAAGTGTGTGTGTGTGTGTGTGTGTGAGTGTGCATGTGTGTTAGCTTCTCTGTAATGCACAGGGTGTTCTCATTTAACTGATGCTCTATTTGTGGAAGTATCCATGGTGATAATGATTTGTAGTCATGGAAAAAGGCCGGATGGAGAAGTGGACACATCTATTTGGCACACATGGGTGAGATCTCTGCTGTCCCTGCCAGTTTATTTACCTATTCAAACAACCATAGGGGGGGAGTGGGTTGACCTTGATAAGGGTTTTGAGGGTAAGAGCGGTTAAAAAGTTCCAGAAAATCCCACAGAGTGAAAGAAACAGAAGACAATGAGAGGTTAGAGAAATACAGCAAGACCGAATGGCTGATGCAGAGCCCCAGTCAGGCCCCAAGGGTAATTCGGATTTGCAAGGAGACATGTCGCTGTACATTCCAGACATGACCGAAGCTGCCGTGTTCTGCTTTCCTTGCTTTTCTACTGTATAGACGGTTGCATAACCAGCAGCCTAAGGGGTTGATGATTATATTTATAAAACATTTACACGATGTAACATAGAAAACTCTTTAGTGTTTTTTCATATAGGAAAAGATGACTGGCTGTACCACTGATTATATGCTGCAGATGTAGACAGAGAGAAATAGGGAAGTGGATAATTAGCTGAAAGCAAATGTTCTAGGATGGTAATAGGTGGAAGGTGCTCACACACGCACACGCACACACACACACACACACACACACACACACACACACACACACACACACACTTAGAGTCATAATCAGATTTTATGATTCCCTCTCTGTTGGGGGCCTGTTTTGAGCAGGGAAAAGGTGTTAGCTTCAGCAGAAACCTGCTCCGCTTTCATTGCAGCTGCACTGCGGGGTGATTTCACAGCCGCAGTCCAGAAAGGATAAAGACAACAGAGTTCAGACCATCAATCATCCACCAATCAAAACATCTAAATAAAAGTGTCCCAAAGGGAACAGAAGTGCTTCCTGTGGTGCTGCGTTCTGAGGAAGAAGCAACCCATCGTTGTTTGCTGATGCATGTAACTGCAAATTTGTTCAAAGAGAGTGAGGATAGTTTGCTATTATTGCATCAAATCGAATCAGTCAAATGCCTTCTTGTTTTGTTTTCATCACACAGTTTGTACCAGAGTAGCTATTTTCAGATTTGTTTCACTGATGCAATGACATGAAGTACTGTAAATATCTGTGACAGCTATGTAATGTCGTGGGAGACTAGTTCAGCAGCAGAAAAAAAACAAAAGCTTATAAAAACGTTCTGTTTACCAAACTAGGAAGTAAAGTGAGGCTGGTTTCCAGGCAATCTGAAATAAATATAAACTAAACTGATCACTGAACCAAAATCTGCGTTACTGTGAGTGTGTGTTATCATGCGCTGCGTGCTTTGTCTTATCTAACCCAGGGTGATGAGACAGAAGGCAGACAACAGATGAGTCAAGAGGGAAAAGAGGGAAAGACAGAGAGTTTGCTTAGCTTGGTGTTGGCAGCGTGGTTAGATAACTGAAGGTCAGAAGCAGAGTGTTCTGTGCTGTGAGTCGCAGCGGGATCTGAAATACCGCAGGCCGGGGAGACTGGGTGAGCTCTCGGCCCACACCTGACCTGCGCACCTTCCTCCCATCCTCCACGATCGTCCACAACATGCTTCTCCTCTCCTTCGAGGGCGTTTCTTCACGTCCTTCTCACTGTGTCCAGGACGTGCATAGTTTAGTTAGTGTGCACTTTCCTATTTTAACCTCTTAAATATCACCAATCCCTTAATATTCCCATGAGCAAACTGTACAACAAACAGCCGCAGCATACCCAGGTTTTTTTTTTACCATGACTTATAAACTCTGTTTCTTTAAATACATAATAACAAACAGTCAAAAGGCGTTAAAAACCCAAAAACAGTCTGCACTTATTGTCTTTTGATGGCGTGTACGTAACACTAGATTTTTGTTGACATTTGAACAAACTGTCAAACTGGTTGTAGATGGTGTCACCATAAAACTGCACTAAAAGTAACATTTTTGTGTAACCAAACACTGATCAAGCTCATAGAACGTTCCCAGCTAGATTTTCCAAAGAAATGAGGAATGAAAATTTGGGAAAATGTGATAAAATTATGTATGTATAAGACATTTATTACTTCTGTCTTATGGAATGACGCAGCCATAAATGACAAGGTTTGAATATTTCACACAGTGTAAGATTTTTGTAAAGTGATGCAGAATATATACGATACTGTCAAACCCCCCCGCAACATTTGCAGGAAGGCTCGAGGTCTCACAAGCCAAATGTAATTTACTAACAATACTGCATGGCTTATTGCAAAGTGGAAGCATACATTCATAACCCTGTTCCAGCCAATAACTGACGTATTTCCAACATGAAGCTGACCCACTTGATTCCCTGTTAGGCCGAACCTGAAGTCCCATGATATCTGCAATGTCAAGCTGGAGCCACGAGACCTGGGTCAGGAACTGTGTCACATTATTGTCCACTCTGTGTTTAATCACAAGTCCCCTATTGAACATTCCTCAGCACAATGTAACAAGGTAGAATCCTGTATTAAGCTTAATTAAATGTTCTGAAGAACTATCAGCAAAATGTAAATGAAGTGAAGGAGTAAAAGGACATTACCTGCAGGAAAATGTATGCTTTTATATGATATTATTAGATTGCATGATGTATGAATGCATAAGCAGCATGTTGCTGCTTTAGATGGTCATGTGGAGGTAATTCAAAGTACATTATATGAAGTTTAGATAGTCACGAAACAGATCTGAAGATTGTGTAGGGTGAAAAAGTTCTGCCACAAATAATTTGTGTACATTTATTTGAGATACTTTTCCATCCAAATTTTTTCTGATGTTGTGAAATAGCAGAAGAAAAACAGAAATCGATGAGAAAGAGTAAAGTGATCAACACCACAAGAAGGCATACTTAAGTACAAAATGCACAAGAAAGTGTCAAATTTACTATGATTAAAAACGCATGAAAGAGAAAATGCAAATGCTAAATATAAAAATAGACAGTGAATGAGGAAATTAAAGTCCTGTAAACAGCAATGCAACATGTGCTCATAGAAAACTAATACAAAATGGAAGTACCCATGTAAAAAGCAAATATCTTATAGTTTTACCTCAGTAAATGGTGTCTTTCCACCACTGTGAGCGGCCCATGTGTTGTGCATTTGTATGCCTGAATCTGTGCTGTACATATGAACAGCTGAACACTGGTCAGCTGATTTTAAAGGACACATAGCTGTCAAACCTGTAATTATATCATCCTTTACTTGAATGTGCAGCTTGGCAAACCAGATGCAAAGATACTGTATATACAGTAGATAATGGTGTAGTTATTAATGGTTCATCTGGGGGACAAACTACTGTTTGGGTTTAATGAGGGAGAAAATTGAAGATTGAAGATTGACCCCGGCGGCTCCAGAGAATCTCTAAAACAAAGGGTCACCTTCCTTTTATTTTTATTTTTTGGTCTGTTTTTTTTTTTGGGAACAGCTCAAGTGTAATCTGTGTGCAGAGCAGCTCACAGTTGAAGGTAACCCGTTGTTTACAGATTAAGCCCTGTTCCTTCGGCGGAACAGTCTGACCCAAATCGTTAAGGTCAGAAGGAAAAACAGATGATACTGAATTGTTACAGTTGTGTGTGTGTGTGTGAATAACGCACACCTGCTTGTGCGTAAGGGAAAATGTTCCCGCTAAGACCCTCCGGGGCGGCAGTCTCCGGGCCAGTGTCATGTGTGAGTGTTTGAGGATCCTGTTGTGAGAGTAGAGTATTGTGTTTCTATTTTATTTATTAGCCTCTTATATAAGCACCAGCAGGGGGATGGGGCATACTGAGGCAGGGGTAAAGGGCACCGGGCTATGAAACACAATCAGGGCAGACAAAGTGAGACTGTTACTGAGGCAGTTTATAAAATTTATAGAATTAAGTGAACAAAAGACACAAACCAGGCAGAAAAAGGACTCTGCAGACAAACACATCAAGGACAATGTTTTTTGAATTTATGAATGTGAAATTAGAAACTCAAGAAACAGTAATATATTGTAAGTTTAATGCAAAAGAGTTGTGATTACTCCCTGTTTCTTATAGAAAAAAATGGCTGCAGTGTTTCCATCTGTTTAGATTATTTTTTATGGTTGCAGATGTATTGATCTCACCATCATTAACACCCCTTGATCTCTGAAGAAGGATTGAGGAGAATGAAGCTTTGGATTTTTGTAGAATTTTGAAAAAGAATATAATGGAAAGTATTTGTAACATACACTGATCAGCCATAAGATTAAAACCAAGAACAGGCTGTCCCATTTTAAAATCTCCCTCAAATGCAGCCTAGAAATGTATCCTTATCAGCAATGGAAGCAATGGGTGGATCCCTCGCAGCCAAAGCTATCCCAAGATTCAATGTGCTTTGGGCTTTTGAGAATATGGCGGACCCTGCGAACAGAACTGTGGCTGCTGAAGATGATTTGATGATTTGTCAACATTCTTCTTTGCAAAACTATCAGTTGCATAGCGATTGTGAGGTAACAGCCCTTATCAAGTCCAGCCACAGTTTCTCCATTGGAAGGAGGTCTCACCTCTGACTCGGCCACTCCAGAACAGTCACCTCGTTGTCTTTAAACCATTTCTGAGTAGCTTTGACTGCATGCTTTTGGTCCCTGTTTTGCTAAAAAAAACAAATCTCCCAAGTCACATCTTTGTTGCTGAGTTCATCATATTGTCCTCCAGAATTTCTCTATACTTTGCTGCATTCATTTTAACCTCTACCTTTACAAACCTTCCACGGTTTGCTGTCGAGAATGATCTCCACATCATGATGCTGCCACCACCGTGCTTCATCGTGTGGATTGTGTGCTTGTGATAATGTTCGGTTTTTGGTATCTGCCAAGCATGATGGCAAAAGAAGCAAAATTTTGGTCTCATCAGACTAAAGAACATTTTTAGTTGATTTTTGAGTCTCCCACAAGCCTTCTGGTGAACTTTAGTTGACATTTACTAAAAGTTTTTTTTAACAGTGGCTTTCTCTTTGCCGCTCTCCCATAAAGCTTTGACTGGTGAAGAACAGCAAACAGTTGTTGTATGCACAGTTTCTCCCATCTCAGCCACGGAAGCTCATAACTCACAGTGTCTTGGTGGCCTCTTTCACTAGTTTTATTCTTGCACTGTCACTCTGTTTTGGAGGACGGCCTGTTCTTGGCAGATAAACGCACGTTCCGTATTCTGTCCATTCCATCCATAGTACTAATTGGCTGAATCTGTACTGAAATAGCCAAATTGATTTGACCATGATCGAGTGTTGACTAGCAATAAAAGGGGAAAACTTCCAAGGGGAGTGAATACTTTTTATAGGCACTGTAAATGCTCAGCTTATTTTTGTCTCTTGACTATTGGAGAAGGTAGTAATCATTAGCTAACTTTGATAAATGTTTAACTTTAAAAATCATGTTACTGGTATGACGAGTGCTGGAGTGAAGCAAAGGTATGACTCAAGGAACATAAGCATGCAGCAAAACCAGAATATCACCTGAGCATTCAGTAAAAGCAAGTATACCTCTGTTGTACCTAGATACAAAGACACTCAAAGTAACTGGGATGTCAGTGCAGTCAAAGTACAGTGAACAACACACATCACTGTTTGCTTCAAGTAGCACCTGGACTACCACAGATCATGCTGCTGTCTCCTCTCAGCCCTTGTTGGCAGAGCAGTGGTCAATGTAGCCCTGAGATATAATCTCCAAGTGACTCAGCCATGTGTACTGTGTGCTTGCAAGGCTCTAGAAATCAGACATACAACCCTTTCTGATCTCCTGTGCTATGCTCTGTCAACGAATGTGCTTTCTTCACAGAAAATGTTATGCCCAGGTTCAGGCTGGACGGTGGGAAGATCGTGGTACCTGGAAGAAACAACTACAGAGAGAAAGAAGAGATGAGGACAAAAAAAAAATGAGGGTAAAATGCTGCAGCCCTCCCCTCCGTCTCATCCCCCTTCAACCGGTGCTGACTGTAGCAGTGCCTCCCCCTCGCCTCCCCTCCCTCCCCACTCCTCTCCCCTCCCTTCCCCACTCCTTACTGTGTGGAATTGGGTTTACATAACCCACTGCAGTCTGAGATAACGCAGCGCACCACTACTGACGACACCTTCTCTATACAGCTAACACAGGCACACAACCTTTGCAACGAGCTGCATTAAACATTCATAGTATGTGCTATATATATAGATTGGCATGTGCCATACGGAGCTATGCAGTTTCTACTCACTGCTGTGGGCTGCATAGACATGCATGCACAAGCATCTGCACACACAGACACACACACACACACACGCATGCACGCACGCATGCACGTGCACACACACACACACACAGAGGCCCATACTGAGTAAATGATGGAAAAGCTAATGCTGTTGCTACAACACACCCACAGCTCATTCCAACCCAACAGTTTCATTTTTAGGGACACTCAAGAGCTCTTTTTAAACACTGCTGTCCTGACAGAACCTCTTTCCTGTGTGAACAGCACTCAAGTGGTCTTTGATACTTGTTTGTGTACTAACAGCAGTCTCTTCACGTCTCAACAGTGTGTGCGTCTGTGGCACCGAGAGGTCGTCGTCAAGAGAGAGAATGCAGCCATTTTATGTAACTCTTCCTTAATCACTTAGTGTTTTACCAGTTCTGTATTCTGGGTGGCTGCAGCCAGTTCTGTCTGGACAGGGCAGAGGGAGAGGTCACAGTCGAGGGTTGTTGTCTATCTCTGAGGAACCCAGTTTAATGCTTCTGTGTGCGACACTGTGCGTCACTCTGGCTGATGAACTTGAATCAGTTACCAGGACTGTTGTTCCCCACAATCTTCTTCCTTACTGTGTGGCTCAAAAGGGATCAAGTCACAATAGCTCACCCAAGCTCATTTGCTCTCTAACAGCTGGAGCGCTGACGTAACTGAGGACTTTTTGAAGGTCCAGGTACAGCTTTGGGATTTTAATTATCCTCAACAAGTCACAATGTTAATTTTACAACATAATGCTCAAACTGCTGAGTAAATAAGTAGGCTAAAAAAAACAGAGATGTTGTAAGGGAGAGAATCTTGAATAGAAATCTATGGAAGAATTCCAAAGATAGCCACGGTATGACACATGCCCCACCCCTCCCCTTCCAATAGCCAATTGGCTGCCGTATAACAACCGAACCAGGAAACATCCAGCCATGGTGCTGTTGTACTGATGCAAGCGGGCTGTCTTGAAACTAGGTGCATGCATGGTAGAATTACAATCTATGGGGAAAAAAATAGTTTTATGTATGTTGACAATTCATGCAGTGATGATACAATGCTAAGCTTCTATTGTAATCAAAGAAATGGCTACACAAGGCCAAATCAACCTACAAACATAAAAAATGTATATATTGTTTACAGGAGGTGTATGCGGACCTTTTACACAGAAATGGCCAATAAAGTGTCTATAGTTTGAAATTAAACTACCAGAATAAAAGAAATGACTACTTTGCGTCAAACTGGGCTTCCACTTTGAAATCTTGTTTATCCCGTCTGTATTTATTTGCTAATTTCAGCTGACAGTTGCTTAGTAACTTTGCCTTTTACAAAGTCTACTAAAGTTTCACAGCACTATGCTGCTTCCAGAGACAGAAGACAGAGATTCCAAAAGAAAAGCTCATCATCTTGCTTTGCTATAAAGCCATGCTGTACATATTGTGCAGATGTAGACACTAAAGAGATTCATTCTTCATCATGTCTGCTCTGTGAACAGTCCACATACATGTTACACATTCAGTGTAGCCGTGGTGTTTATGTTTTGTTCTGTTTTTTTCAGATTTAGCAGGTGATTTTACACATGCAGTTTTTATGCTCTAGTGACTATTGAAATAGAAATCGTAGCTTTCTCCCTACGAAATTAAACGGGAGCTTGATTCTGTAAGGCTTGACTAAGATGGTGGCTGAAAGGTCTACCTATGAGAACTTTGTGGCCTTTAACATGCCAAGAAACAAAAATGTACATAGATTTTTAGGCTCAAATAACTGATTTTGTTCCAGACTGAATTATCACACTGGATATCTTGCCATTATGTGCTAATAGAGAAGGTGTTAATAGCACAATACACTGATGAGCCAATACAATGGGATTTTTGCTTAACATCAGCATGTTAGCATGTAATTGAAAGCACCATTGTGGAGGTGCACCTCACAGCTGTCAGCGTGGTTGTAGACTGTACATTTTGCATTTCACATTTGGATTTATTTTCACGGATAAAAACATTTGGGTTTGTTTTATTAGAGCATTTAAAACCTTCTAATTGCATTCTATGAGTGATGTTCACAGCTTTTAAACCCTTTTTAGATTCCGGAAAGTTTGAAAGCTATTGCTGTAAAAAAAAATATTACTACTGAAACTACGAGGATAACCATGACCTGGATGACTGAGAATCTTCAAAGACATGCCTGTAAAAGTTTTTTTTGACAATAATACAAATCCAGAATAAAAAACACAAAATGTACAATGGATAATTACCAGTATATAATTAAGAAACTGTCATCAACAGCTTTAGCGGATCTGGGGTTATAGACTAAATATAAGTTGGTAAAAGGAAGGCGAACCAATGCCGACATTAAAGGCATTTTTAAATCTCAGTGATGCCCCGACTCCTTCCTCTTCCTCTGAGTTGGCATGCAGGTTGAGGAGGATCTTCTCTCAGAGCACTACAGCTCTTTTGTCTGAATTCCCAAATCCTCTAATCTCTCGCTGCTCCTGTCAGGTGGGTTTTGTTGGTTCTTTTAGCACCAGTTGAGATCTGTCTCCCCCCACCCACCCCTAAGGGCATCAAATCTAAACCATCACTCTGGTTAAACATTTGCCCATGACGTGTTCTTGTTTTATGATTGAGTTAAGAGAGAAATGCCAGGTGCTGCTTCTACGCTGTTAATCCAATTTAATCTTTCATCAACCCACAGCACTTATCCTATTAGCGTTGTTTTTTTGTTCCTAAAGTGAACTAAACAGTCTGTTTCATAATCTCACAACAGCGTGATTCATACATATGATTCATAATATTAAAAAAAGATAAAGGGGGCTTTTTCAAAGCTTCAGTTACATAAGACAACCATTTTTTATTTCTCACCTCTGCTGTACACAACATAAACAAGCAAAGACACAATCACACACACAAACATACTCACCCACCTACACACAGGTCATAAGAAAATATACAAAACAAAATATGGCTGTTTATACGCCATGTGGGCTGAGCACTGATAATACAGTGGAATGATTTTTTAAAAAAAGACAAATTATTCATCATCCTCTTCCTCCTCCTCTTCGTCGCTGATGACATATTTTTTAGCCTTTTTTGTGGCTGTTTCCTCGTCGTCTTCTGCCTTCCTCTTGCCTGATCCCTCGCCCTCCTGTGCACAACAAAGCATGAGACAGATGTCGAGGTGAAACAAGGTGCCAGTCATGCTGACAGCAGCAGACTTTCTGTACAGTGTTACAGGACTTGCAGTTTGTCAAGTACAGTTTTGACAGCGTCACTTTTTTTATTGGACGGTGAGTGCAGAAGTTAATGAATAGTCTTTAGAAGAACTAGTATTTCCAGTGCTGTTTTGTTCACATGAGGATAATGTGGGGATAAGTTGGCTTTTTAAACCTCCACTGTGTCCTGCCTCACACTGCCCCCTGTCTGTCCAGCAGAGAACATCACTCACCTCATCACTGTCTAGCTTCTTGGCCTTCATCAGCCTCTGGGCTTTATCATCATCGGAGCCTTCATCGCTATCTGACGAGTAGATCCTCGCTCGCTCCTCTGGATTGGGGGCAGAAAAAGCAGAATGTTCATTAGACATCAGTAATGCCAAAAGTGACTGTGGTATCCACTCATCCTCACCTCTCAGGCCTCCTCCTCCTTTGTATTTGCTCTTGATGGCTGCCAGGCTGATGGCCTCCTCGCCTTCCTCCTCGTCATCGTAGCGGTCAGGCTCTAGGTAGCTGCTGCTCAGGCCTCTCTGGTGCTGCTTCTCCCTCATCCTCCTCTGCTGAGACTCTCTGCGGATTGAAGCTCGCAGCCTCTCCTCCTCTTTCTGTCATGAGAGAAACCAGTTGGAATTATTTTAGGCACAGACTTTCAGAGATTTGTCTTGGTACAAGCTGCAGGGTGACATTTTTACATAAGTACAACAAGAGGAAAGGCTCACTGCTTCATTTTTGGGTAGGATTTGTTTTAAAAAACACTACCAACTAACAAAAAATACTTTCATCAAACAAGAAATTACTCATGACAATAGTCATACAAGTCAGATCGTCCGCTGTAATTTAATATATATGTTTCAGGAAATTTTGACCTAAAACACTAGATATTACCCATATATCATCTTACGTAAGCTGAAATGCAGAATTATTAAAATTAATCTTTTTGTCTCACATTTTAGTCTGTTATTTGTTTTTTTGCTGTCCTCTGTTTCTAATCTATCTACTTGAGTACTCTTATCTTGCTTTCCTACAGTGCATCTAGCTATATCAAATGGACAGTTCAAGGCACAGTAAGGTGTATAAGAGAGTTATGTTCTTCAATTTTTACCAATCTGTACCTGTCAACTCTGGTAGACAATCAGTTGGTGGTAGCTGGCAAAAATACTTTCTTGGTATCCCTTGCCAGAATAAGCTGTACTTTTTAAGAAAAAAGCTGCTTTGTTGGCTCTGTCCAATTTCACTTGGCGTGTTCACCGAAAAACAAACAACTGGCAAAAGTATCTGCATATGATGAGAAAAGCCACGTGGTGCGGTAAAAACTTGCACGAGCGCTCTGAGAATAAAATTTCCATCATATTGGACGTATTATTATAATTGGAAATAACTGAATTTACACAAATGTCCAGTCATATGACTAAACTTGGCATCAGAGTTGTTTGTAGATTCAACAGCTAAAGCCGCACAGCACTGCAAGTCCTCACCTCACGTACATGCTGTCTGAGGAAGGTACTGGGGACAGGAAAACTCTAAATGATGCTATCAGCTGTGCTTGTTTGGGTTGACAATAAATCCACAACCAGAACCCTAGACTTGCTGACACCGTTTCCATTTCAGTGACCCCTCCATGATCTCATTATGTAAGCACGTCAGGTTATGTCTTTATGTAACAGGGCATGATGCATGTCAACAACTGACCTCACACAGCCTTTTTGGTCTCTGCGGCAGCAAAAGCATTCTCAGACGGGGCTGAGGAAAGACAAACAGAACAGAACAGATGGACAGATTGTGTGTTACCTTAATCATTTCGTTGCGATGTGACTCTGGATCTCGTCCAGCCATGGGAAGGATTCTGATCTTTTGCGTCTTGGAGCAGCGGTCAGCCAGGGACAGGGTCATCTTCCTGTGGGTCGCGCTGTCTGTGGAGTGGGGCCTGGAAATACAGAAGAAACATGCTACCAATGTCAGCAAGAAGTGTTTTTTATGTTTTTAGAGAAGCTGAACGAACTATGAACACATTGATCTGAGCAACTATACAGGAAAGTGACAAGGGAAAACTTGAACCCTACATCTCTGCAGTGAAGGGATCTGGTGGCCCTGTTATGGTGTGAGGAGCATTTTGTTGGCATGATTTTGGCCCATTTGTCCCGTTAAAGGCAAGGGTCATAATGAAAAACTTGCTGTCCTCCAATACAAAGGGCACAAGAGGTCACTGAGGAGTTTGATGAGTATGAAATTTATGTGAATTGTTAAGGCCATCAAAGTCACTAGATCTCAGTTCAACTTTAGACCTGTAGAAGATTTTGGACCAATGCATTAGATAGTGCACACTAACACCATTATCGATGTTGATCGATCCCTCCAGCGGACTTCAACTGACTTTTAGAATCAATGCCGAGACTCGTTGAAGTTACTCTGGTGAACTAACACCTTACTAAAACACCTCATGTTGGTTTATCAGCACACTTGCATTGAAAACTTGCAGAAACACATCAATAGATACTGCCAAGCATGTTCTTGCCCACATTCATTAAAGCTACCTTGTGGAGTTTTTAATATCACCATGGCCCACGCTCTATTTCTATTTTGTGCATGCACATTGAACACGGGCCATTTGCAGCATATTCCTGCCAATAGTTTCATGCTCTTCACTGAGCTGACAGTTGTAGGAAAGCAGCAAAGAGTGAAAAAAGACAAGTAAGGCTTCTTTTATAGCTGAAGGAAACCCGCAGTAGATAACCACAGTACAGGTTTTATATTTATAGTTAGGCGTCAGATTTCATATGCAGATATCACCTCAGTAACGCTGCACAATTCTGTTTGCAATTAGGGCATGTTGTGCTTCATATTCTCCCTGTGTTTATGCACTTTATTTATTTTTCTGATGCAAACTGATCCCGAGCGGTGTACATGTGAAGAATACATACACATCAATCTACTGCACATGTAAGGAAACGAGGCAGACTCTAAGCGGATGACAAAGCAACACAAAAACAATATCTATGTGTTCATGTGCAAGTCCACAGGGAGTATAATCAAGGCCTAATGCGTAGGAGACTACTGCTCTTCTATTTTGCATTCACCAAGTTCCCATTTATTCAGTTACACAGAGTCGTGAACACAGGGAGCAGGTTTGGTGTGTAACAGCTTTGTTAAATGTTTGTTATTCAAAAGGAGATCATTGTTCAGCCTCCTTAAGGGCTTCATTCTCAACCAACTCTGCTGCACATCAGTTACAGTATAACTAACAGCAAAAACCTCTGAGTCTGTGCACAAAGCCACTGCAGGCTGTGTGGTACATCTTAAAGCAGAAGCATAAATTGGCCTTATGAAGAATAGATGGATATTAACAAGGTAGGTTCATATTCAGAAATTTGTGTTACAAATGTTTTATGTGGAAGGAAATTGCGTTTGTTAGATGACGAACAAACACTGTGCGTTTCGCTAAGAAACACTGAATGCAAATATACAAATATACCTGCATCTGTTTGACCTCACAGAAGACATCTGTTGTCCTGTTTTTACACACTGTCCCAGAACATTAGGTCCACAACTTCTCAACTGTTTTCGTGAAACTGCTTGTTTAATGTTTTTGGTACTGCAGTGGTTTCAGGTGAATCAGCATTTTACTCTGTTTCTGCCTGCATAGATACCAGCATTTATGGGTGCCTTAGCTATTCTAACAAAAATGTCAGAAAGTCATCAACTCCTGTGTGACAGAGATATGTCAAATTATAACATATTTGTAATAAAAAAAGGAGACCATTCGACATACAGTTAATTCATGATTCTTCCCTGAGACCCCTAGAAGACTATGAATTCGTGAAAATGTGGCAGTGATTGAAGGTGTACATTTTGTATTCAGATCAATGTGTCTCTAATTTTTAAAATGTTGGGTAAACACATTAACTGAGCAACTAAACTTCAGCTCTTTCTCAATCTCGCACAAATTGTTCTGCTCCATTAAGTTTTGAGGTTGCTCAAAGCCTCTTTACAGAAGAGAAAAGCTGTGTTCTAACCATTTGTACGCTGAGCAGCTTCAGCTCTAATCCTAATCAAAACCCAGATGATAAGACTCAATCACAACAAATAGTAATGTTCTGTCAGGGATCATGGAGGGCTGTCATGCATTAAGGCAGGCTTGGCCGGCGTCCTACTAGACGCATGTGGTTTGAGACGGCAGAACATTCAGGTGGACTCGAGGGCTCTAAGAGGCTTATGCAGTTCTTACTGGGAGAAACCTGGGCAGCTTGCACAAGGTGATCCATGGACTTACGGCATAAAGTACATTTCTGAATGGAGCCTGAATGAAGGGTGCCATTGTTGTCATTTGGAATTAGAGGTAACCCGGGGCTTGTTTAGTGCGCGTTCAGCTGTCAGGGAGCCAGACAGACGAGGGAGTATCCCGAGCAACTCATAGTTTATATGCCTCAAGTGAAAATGTTTATCTCTGTGTGAGAGTTTGGCCCTAATAGCAGCCTGTCATCAATGCAACAATGGCGTGTTAGTACATTACCTGAAAGTGAGTTTGGTTTTGAACACAGCTTGTCCCTGCAGTCCAGTACCCTGTCGGATGAACAGGTGGTTGTGGTCTCCCTGGAGAGGAGCTTTGTAAACATCAAACACTTCGTTCCCCAGGTGGAGGGACATGCTGCGGCAAGAATAGGAAACTTAAAAGGCATGCTAAGTACAGATCACGTCCCGTTCACAGTGTCACAACCCCAACATCAAGCTTGACATAATACACACCTGCCATCGGACCATTTGACAATACGTGCATTGCTTTCTCTGGTTTCATTTCCCTCCTCGTCTCTCTTGACTCTCCACCGGATTGTATTCTCCACCTGCAGGAGAAAAGTAGAAAAATCTGGTGACTCACTTCCATATTTTCTGACAAGCTTTACAGAAGATTTTAGAAGAGTTTATTTCGTTTTGAGCTCACAAAGACAACTATGTACCTTAAGTTTCAGCCTGGTTCGTCCTTCTTCATCCAGCATTTCTTCATCTTCAAATTCATCCTCATAGTATTGAGGATCGAAGGGTCTATAGAGAGAGATTCAATGAAAATCCAAATAAATAAACCTTTATGTTATAAAGGATGCTTTTATGATCATAAATGTCCATCAAGACTGAATCACTCATCACTGGTGCTAAAGAAAAGGCAAGCTTACTTTAGCACATGTTTACAAAAGCTGGCTATGAATAGAAAGCATGAGGCAAAGAACCTTTGGTATCATCTTTGATTATGGCCGATCCTTTGAATGAGTGAGAAACATTTTGAGAAAAGCATTTCACCATCTCAGAAATACTTCCCACATGCCTCTTTTATATGCCTCAGATCCTCTAAAGCTGGCCTCTAAAACATTTACAAGACTAGAACTAAGACATACAGAGACGCTGCACAGTATGCCATTGGCCCTTTCCTCTGAAATAGCTGGATAGGAATAGGGGATATGTGAGCATCTGATTCAGCAGACTGCATTAAACAAAACCTTAAAACACATACTTTTAGGCTTGTGTTTATGTAGTGTCATGTCATTTACTAATATCAAAACTATGTATTACTTTAATGGACTATTACTTTGATTTTATTGTTAATATTTAATTGTTTTATCATTATACAAAAACATTGTGTTCCTTTCCTTGTCCTTTTTCCATCTCCTTTTCCCTACACTGACCTCAGAGATCATCAAGTACAATATGTGTTGTTGTACTGTGTATGCACAGGGCCTCAGTGGTTCTGACCTGGGCTCCACAGACAGAAAGTTAGGCAGCTTTACAAAATAAAGGTCAGATCCCAGGTCAGTGCTGACTTTTGGGATCTCTACTTCAATCCGGGTTTCAGGTGCAGGCTCCTCTTCTGCCTGCTCGCCCTCCATCCCATCCTCTGTATCCTGGACACACACACACACACAAAGAGAATATTAAAAAAAACACTGTATGATTCATTGACCCATGATAATAGGGATCAGCTCAGAGAGGCTTAGCGAAAGGCTCTGAGAAAAAGAGATTTGGGAACTCTTAGGAAAAGGACTCTGCACAATTAAAGAGGTTTGATGATCGGTGCAGGAAAGAGACAGAGAGCCAGAGGACAGGATAGATACCAGGGGCTGTCCCGGGGTCGGAGGCTTTTCTGCATCACTGTCTGATGAAATGTCATCAGCTTCTCCAAACAGGTCGTCTGCTGCAGTCTTCTTTGCTGTGGAACAGTATGAAACAGAGACTACTTTATAAATACCAATACAAAATGTCAAATTGAGCAGCACTAAAGCTCAGACTTGAATTGCAGCTGCTACTATAAAACAAAAAGGTTAAGTTAGCAGAGAAAATATTTCTTTCTTTCTTACGTTTCTTTGTTCCAATATCACTGTCTGAATCTGAATCAGAGGCAGGCTTTGCTTTGGTTTTCTGCCTGAGAAAACCATCTTCACTATCGCTGCCTTTTGCAGACCCTGAAAAATAAATCAAAACAGGTGATGAAACAGTACAATTTTCACATACTGGCATGGTTTAAATCACAGGCAAAAGTAAAAAGGGTTCATTAAAACATGCAGAAAGTCTGAGTGAAAAATTAATCTCATATTAACCTCAGAGTTCTGAGCTAAACCTCCGAGTTCAGGATAAAATGCTTACATATGGCCTTAATCCACAAACTCTAAAGTGTGAAGATTAACACGCTCATGATCCAGTTCCTGCGCACCGTTTCCTCTATCTTTAACTCTACCAGACCCACCTGATTTCCTGTTCCTCGACCCCTCGTCGTCAGAGTTCTCTCTGTCTTCATCAGAATAATGACGTTTCTCCTCCTCATCCTCTGACTGGTCACTCTTAGCTCCTCTTACCCATTTCTCATCGTCTGATGGGTTCTCCCTGCCAGAACCCTCCCCATCAGAGTGAGGAGTGCCTGGTCCCGACTGTGGAGTTCCAGGATCACTGTGTACGCTGATTCAAAACACAGAAATATCATGAAAAAATCCAATAGTCTCTCTCACATCTGCAGGAAAAAAGTTCCACCTTCACCACTTATTTCCATCTTTGGGATTTTTCCTCCAGAAATTACTGTTTCTAAACTACAAGGGAAAGCAGTTGCTTTTGGATCCTTAATAGCCCGCAGAGCCATTCTTCTCCAGTGGAAATCAGATAAACCTCCATCGTTGGATTATGGCTGGATTAAGGAAATGCTCTCCATGCTGAAGCTGGAAAAACTATGATATAGCAGAAAAAAATTTTCCTGAAAAAATTTGGGTGATCTGGTCTCCTTTTGTTGACTATGTCATAAAAAAAATCTGATAGTCTGGCAACAGAAGAAAGTGTTTCATAGTGACATTCAAAGTTGGGTTATTACTTTGTTTTTTTCCAAGATGAAGAAATACAGATAAATTTTGTCAGAAGTGCTGAAGCAGTAACTTAAACAATTAGTTGATATTTTGACAACTAATTTATTAGTTAATCCTCTTACTCTTACTTGTACAAATAGTTATATACCTCAAATTGCTGGCAACTTGACTCTAATAAGGCAAATTATGCCATATATTTTAGTGATATTGATTATCACTTGTTCAGAATGTATTATTCATGACATTAATAGAATTCCTATAAAGACACCAGAAAATAAGTTGTCATTTTTTAAAAGTTGTTGCTATTTATCAGTATAGACTGATACACATTCAGGTTTCTACTGTGTTACTTGCAGACAGCCAGCTGCTTCATACGGGGCAAGATCTCTAATTTACATGTGTCAACACAGTAATGACTAGTCACAATCACAAGCTTGTGTTTACTGCAACATGGTTATTCTTGTAAAGCGTAAAATTGTTTCACTGTTTTGCAGTCAAGCGTGGTTGAACAGTCGTGGCATCTAAAGCACTTGTGTGGGAGTTTTCCAGCTGAGGAGGTTCTGGCTTTGAGCAAAAGAAAGATTTTAAGAGGGTCCATCAGCTTTGTGAACCACTTTGACTTTTCCAGTGGTGACCATAGCTAGTTGGCGCCTATATTTGCCAGGAGAATATGCTTTTGTGAGATCTTCTAGCATCCAAGTTGGAAATGTGTTTATAGCAGAAGGGCTAGAACAACTAATGTAACCATTACAAATTGCCTCATTAGTTCTAACTTGTCTTGGGACACTAATTGGACCAATTTTCATTTAGCACACAGATTTAAAAAGGGGTACTGTATTACACATATGTGCATAGAAATATATACTCACGGTTTAGATGAAAACATTATGATAACAGTGCTTTTTTTTATCATTTCTGACATTTTAAAAATAAATTTTTGTTTAAGTCTCAAACCGTCAAAAAAAAAAATCCCTGACAAAATTTGTTGCAACTTCAGTTAATAGTTAAGGCTGGAAATATTCTGCTTTCATTGTAATACACTGAAAAGACCAAAACAAACATGCTAGTCATTGTGTCAGTACATCCAGACTTTCACAGTGGCTCTCAGGCCCAGACCCATTCACAATATTTTTTTTGCAAATGAAATTACAACATCTTTAAAATAAAAGTCCCTGTAATCTCTAAATGACCACTCACATCACATTGCATCATTTCTGGTTATCTCCACTGAGAGATACCAGGTGTGTGTTGCCATACCTCCTGTCTGAACGAACACTTCCCCTCTCAGAATGAGGGCTTCCACCACCAGACATCCCGCTGCCAACTGGGCTTCCTCCATCCGACCGGTGGCCCCCATCATCCTCGTCCTCATCCTCATCTGGATGGTCACGTTCTGAGCCGCTGTGCTGCTCTGCGTCAGAGTGATCATTTTCCCCCTGGTCGGAGTGCATGCTGGCATCTGACTGGTTTCCCGAGCGTTCAGACCGTTCGCTGCCGCTGTGTTGACTGTGCTGCTCATCCTCACTGTCGTCTCCGAACAGCTGAAGAAGAACGAAAGGTGAATACGTTTAGATATTGGGCAGATTAACATCATTACTGCACACTGTCTACCTCTTTCCCAGGCTTACTTCGTGTTTGGAAGGTTATTCAGTGTCTCCAGGGGGTTGGCGGTTTATTAACTGACAGCTGATACTTAAAAGACTGCAAAAGATTCCCAAGTTAACTTTTAATTAATCTTTCCAATAAGTTCACATGCAACAGTTCAGTATACAACTGATTAATCTGGAGTTATAATAGCACCAAGTGGAAAAGAAAAACTGGTATGTACACACTAAAATATACTTTAGGTGAAGGAAATGTCCAAGGTAAACAGAAACATGTTCAATATTGCAACAGATAATGGTAATTATGTAATGATATCTCAAAGTATCTGTTATTTAACACATTTTAAATCCACCCACATACTTTTTGAAGTCTAATTTTATCCTATTTTTTTCAAATGATAGTACATGTAATCAGATTTCTGAACTCAGGCTACAGTGCTTACACACTGCAGTGTCAATCTGAAGCTCAGAGTTATCATTTGTTCTTGTTAACAATAAAAAGACATGGATCAGTATTTAGGCAAATATGCTTTGATGATTTTTCTTCCCTAGAGGAGAGTCCCATTTTTAATAAACATGGACACAGAAATATTAATTATTTCTTGCCTTTAGCCCCTTTCGACTCCTCAGAGGTGGTTGTTGTTCAGACAACGTACTGACTTACAAGTTGACTGTGGACCAAATTTACATTATTTAGCTGCATGGCTGATCAAGTGATTCCTGGTGATGTCTAAGTGATGTCAGCAGGATCTAAAATTACAGGTACACACCTTATTCATACTGGGTTTCCCTGCCCTCTGGCCTTCATCGTCGTCTTCATCTTCCCTTTCTCTTTCACTGTCGCTGCCGCTGCCTGAAGCGTTGCTGGCAGATCGAGGTCTCTCCTGCTCCGAGTCTGAACCGGAGCCAGAACCAGACTCTGCAAAGTGGAAAAGCAGAATGTTTGTAATGTGTAAAATTCAATAAGCAGGTTTGCTTTATGGCAATATCAGCTTTTTTGTACAAGATTAGCACCAAAGTAATGCAGTACTTTGATTTTTCAGGCATTTTTTTCAGGATTAATCAAAAAAGAGGCCTCCTGTCTGATCAGCAGATACTTTTAAAAATTCATTTACAATGATTTTATCCATATTTCCCATCCCTGATGCATACAGTGAATAATGTCCATGCAGCATGTTAAGAAATGTTTGAAAAAATATTTAACAGATTAAAGTAATGTTTGTATGGTATTAGACTATATGGTTCTGCTTGATTACAAAAAAAAAACTGACTTGCAATGTTATTTTATGTATGGGTGGGTCTCAATGAGGACAGAAACACACATGTTTTCAGTGTATTTTCTCTTACTGGTAAAATGTGTTAAAGAAATTTAATATTATTGATAATGCTGCACTAGTCTTTGAATGATGTTAAAATCAGATCTTGAAACATGATTTAAGCATGCCGAGTGTTGTTTTGTATTTTTTAAAAAGGCAATTTGCACATTAAAATAAAAGTCTTACTGCACATCTGTCTGGTTAGAGCATGCACCATAGAAATACTCCAAACTAATGGTATTGCAGTTGAACGACTTTCAGCTTAGCCAACCAACATGCATTTAAACACAACAATCATGAGCACGCAGTTTAAACTAGCATGTTAAGGCAAAAATAAAGTAAAAAGCCAACTAAATGAATGTTTCCATCAAAGCTAACTTATATAAATCAATATTAAATTAACGCTTTTATCGACTTCACGCAGTTCAAATTGCGCTTTTAACTATGGTCGCTCGGAAGAAGCTAACTTCTGATTAGCATCATGGCTAAACTCCAGACTTCTTATGGGTAAACTTTATCAAAAAAAGCACCACAGTCGACGGCTAAGAGACATAATTACCTCGCTGGTCATTGTCGCTGTCCCCATCACTCCCGAACAATTCATCCATGTCCGCCATTTCTTCCAAACTGTAGTAAAATATGACCCACAGGAAGGAATCGGAAGCGGAAACGTTTTGTATCCGGGTCACACCGAAGATGAGGAGCTGCTATAGTGAGTCAAACCAGACACCAGGGGGCGGTGCAGGCCGCTGGAAACTCAGGCTGTGCTGCTATGGCGTAGATTAAGATACATGTAATTTCTCTTTTTAAAACTTATAATCAATTTATTCCAATATAGAAAACATATATTGCTAATTATGTATATAAGCTAAATATTATGTAAATATTTTTTCAATACAAAAGCTAAAAACACAAAAGAAACGTTATCTAGCATGCATCCATAACAGACACTTAAATATACAAATATATGCATAGAGGATATAAATAGAAAAAGGAGAAAAACAAATACATCAGTGCAGTTGTGTTGTGATCTCTGTAAACTAATCTTTGTAATCTTTGAAAATTTGTGAAGTAATAAACAAAGGTTTAGGTAAATCAACACAGCCTCTGATATCATATTGGACATGTTTCAGAAATACTTTGAATGAAATTGAAATATTGCACACGATAATGAAACATTCAATTTAATTTGCAATAGTCCAGTTTCATGTTCCACATTTTATTTTTCTGTGTAATATTACTTTACAACCTCAAAGTCATCGCCCATATTACTTCTTACTTTTCTATTCAAGTCTTATTTTTGCTTGCTTATTTTTGTTGTATTAGTGTATCATGCTTATACCTTTTTGTTTGGCACTGCATTTATTTTCATGCAATGTAATTTTGTTTTCTGAGCAATTTCTAGTAGGCTACAACAATTTCCTTTATAATTAATTAAGTTTTATCTTATATTATCTTGTCTTGTAGTTAGAGTTAACATTTGGCCATTTAATTAGCTTTGTTTAATTAGTAATTTCTTCTAGCAACATTTCCGTGGTTTCTCTATTGCTTGCAGTCGATTATGTAATAGAACATATATGATGTGTTTTTCTGTCTATGAGCAGCAACAGTATTGTTTTATTTCATTTAAACAGATTTATTTGACTTTTCTTCCTGTCTTTACTTGGAATTTTCTTCATTATTTGCACTAGATCAGTGTCAGCGTTGCAGTGCTGCTACAAGCCTTTTGCCGTTTCACTTCCTGAATGGTGAAATTGTGGGTGTCATTGTCCCTCTCAAAGTCTCTGCTACAAGCTAAAAGAAATGTTAAATTTCTTTCACCCTAGATTTGTTATTTTTCGGTGAGGCAGGAGGGACTGCATGATACATTAAAGAGTTAAAGCCAGACACCACAGAAGGTAAACCACTTTGACTGCAAGTCCTAAAGCAATATGTTGCATTCAGGAGTGTCAAATTGCAGCAAAGTCATCCTCAGGAAAAGGATTACTATCATTCATCTGATGTCAGCAGTAGGCTACTGATGTATGTGTGAGTGTCTACCTCTCTTTCCAAAGTTTCTGCATTACTGGCAAGGTATCTTGTTACAGTGCACATATTGTGTGAACCGAGAGGGTACATGAAATTCTATCTCCACTATTGTGTAACACAGTGTAGTAAAAAACAGAGGATGAGCTCTCCTTGAGCTTTACAATTACTGGGTAAGGTAAGGCTTAATGTACACAATGTGAGCTTTGTGTACGTCCATGTTTTTGTATGTAAGAGGGAGAGAAAGTGAGGTTTCTATGTAGAAAGGAGATCATGTAAAGTCTTCACTCAAGATTCTGCTGGAGATGCAGAAGACTGTTGAAGAATCAACAGTCTGTGTATAAGTCTGAGTTTTATCTTTAGAGTTTATGTAGTCAATCTTCATAGTCGATTATTATGTATTTTACAGATTGAAACTGTATTTGTGATTAGGGGCATTGCAGTATGAATTACCTTAACCTATCAATTTATTTTAATTGGGATCTTTGGCTTTTTTCATGAAAACATAAATGTTCTCCCATACTAGTGGAGTGGAGCATAGTTTGACTCAAAAAAAATCTTTACTTAAAATTCTGTTACCAGTTTTTCCTGTGGTTTTCAGGTGCTTCTTAAAATCTCCAACAGAAAGTGCCGTTTGCTCAGTTATTGTGGAGATACATAATAATCATGATCAGTGGAAGTGAGACAGTCATTTAGGGTGTGATATTTGGCCTAAAGGGATAGTAGTCATTAAAACTGTTTTATTACTAATACATTTTTCGTCATAAAACTGTTTTTATTACAAATAAAAAAAAAATCATAATTCAATACTATAGATACAGGTTTTTATTTTTCTTAAATTGTCAAGATTTCATTTTGCTTTATTTTATTTTTATTTCGTTTCGTCTTCCCTCTCTCTCATCTGATTGGTTTATCTGGACAAAGGGGCGGGCTGATTTATGCCATTGGGTCACTCCTAGCATACTCGCTGTCTATTGGCTCGATCGGATGTCACTCAGAGAGCGCTTCGGTTCCCTTTTCCTGTGTTACCGCCCTTGGGCTGAGTGAGAAGCCCAAGCACAGAAGACATCGCATTCATTGGGAAGACTGGTGTTATTTGGAGATTCCGTAGCTAGTGCCTGTCAGCTTCAGGTAAGGAAATAGTGTGGTGTTTAAAGGCAGCACTTTAACAAACACCAGCCGTGTAGTTTTACACACTGTCACTTACATTTTGCTCTCTGTAGCTGTCTCGTTTAGCTCAACGGCTAGCGACTTGAGTCAACTGCAAAGGTTAGCGTGTTAGCTTCCACATCTCATCGGGCTGTTTCGCATGCAGTGCTGCATCTCATAAATACAGCTCATTAACCAGATACAGTGTCCCTTTAACGGTTGGGTTAGACTTCCTTAGCTTGTGTGTTGCTGCTTCAGCTAAGTGGTGATAATTACGGTCAACGTGTTTACTGTCAGTGCGATAATCATAAACATGTCAAGAACGGGTTAGCTAACGCCATTCCGTAGCCCGCTGTGTCTACAGGGGATGAGGTGTAGCTAAGTTACTCCCAAAGTAGCATACTTTATATGTACATGATTAGTAGCCTTATCTGATATATATAATAAATATATATTTTGTGACAGTACTAAGTGTCCTCTGCTGATTCTGCTATCTGCTATGTTCATGATTAAGCTTTATTATGCACGCGTATTGTGAATTCTATGTAGAAGGTAGGACTGATTAAATCTGAGCTGCCCATCCCTGTCAGCCGGACAAAACATTTTCAAGACAGGGCATCAATACCCTCAGTGTGTTTGGCTAAGACAAGGGTTTCAGTCTTTTTAAGGACATACTTTCAGTGGCATGACTCACACCGGTGAGGATTGTTAGAGAAAGGCTGAGGCTTTAGCAGCTGTACTACCTGTTAGTGAGGTGCAAGGTCATCGTACATGTGTTACTAAGTCCACTGACACACTCTTGTTCATGTGAGAGTTTATGTTTACAAATGTAGTTTGACCAGCAGGGCTCAATGGTGAATGAAGGGTGTGGTCGGAGTCTTAAAGGAGGAGGAGGTGGTACTTTCCCCTTTAAGCCTGAGGGCAGGTGGCCTTTCTGAAGCTGTGAAGCAGGTATTGTAACCAAGTGAAATGCTGTGGTGACTGCTGACATGGCATTTTTGGTGATACTGTGTCCTGTATCACCTTTTGTAGCACTGTATTGCAGATAAACTGGCTCCTCAGATTAGTTTTGTTTAACCCGGATGCCTTTCAGTGGAGAGTGAAACCTGGCTGTGAGCCATGGCAGTGAACAGTGGCATTACTTTCTTACAAAGACATCAAAGCAACACCCTTTTTGAGCCTGTATTATTCATACTCATAACCCTTGCAAGACCTTGCTGAGCTTGAAGGGTAGGGCACTCCTTAAAATCTGTTCTCATTATATAATAATGTAGTCTGTGTCTGGAGCGTGTGAGTGTGTGTAGGAGAGGGAAACATACAAATTATGTGTGTTTGTTGAAGAAACACCCCTCTTCCTGTCTGATATTTGCCAGGTTTGTACAAGAGTTGAAGGGACAGAAATGCCTGAGTAAATAATCAACATAAAAGTTATTTTCTTTTTCTAACAGCTTTTTGATTGTTAAATTGGAAAAGATAACTGTTACTGGGTCACAAAGGCCTGTTTGCAATGCATGATATAAAGTTAAACATCTGTACCATAACTATTTAGACACATTTTATCCCCCTGACACCTCTATCATGTTGTTGTTTTTACTGTTTTATGTATTGCAGTGCACATATCTCAGTGTCAGCGTGGTCGGGCCCTCTGTTGCTATCTTTGTCTCCCTCCATCTGGTTTCTATCATTTCTAACCAGGCACCTTAGGAGGCTGAACACAGAAACGATCAAGGAGAAGTGAGTTAACAACAGGGTGGAGAGATGAAGGGGAGAGAATAAAACTGGAGAGTAGGTGGGAGGAGGAAGTACAGACTCTTGTCCCATGAGTAGCATAGCTGGGTCATTCTAACTATAGTCCTTTTGTGTGATGTTGGGCTGGTGTTCTATAATAATGTACCAGTCGGTGCTTCCTGTTCATCTTTGAGTTATAAATTACTATTCCTTCAGCTTGTGCCTCTGAGATCTAAATAGCTCTAGCAACCTGGATGTTTCATGCAAGAATTATATTTGGCAGAGATAAACTTAATGACTTTTTTTAAGTCACTGGAGGTTATTTAATTTATACCTGGGATATCTTTAATGACGTGTGATATTCTAAGTACGTGATGTGATATCAGACACTACTGTTTTTTTTACAAAGAAGATAGAGCCTCACCCTTTAACCCGCCATGTTCTTACATTTCATATTGGAGGTGGTGTTGACGGATAGTTCACATTTCACCCATCCATTCTCTATAAGTTAATTTCTCAAAGAATGTGGTTAGTTGTCTGCCTAAGAAAGAAGCAGAAAGAAAACCCTATCCACAGTTTAACTTTATGTAATGTTGTTTTTGTGGCCTACCAGTCTGTTATTTTGTCTGAGTAGTCAGCATTAAAAACATCATTTTTGTGGTTATGCACATTCTCAAGGATACAACTTGTTCTCATTTTGCAAGAGATAGTACTGCTCTTCATTTCAGTCTGTTTATTGCAGTCTGGGGGAAATAAGAAGAACAAAACACCCAGCCTGTCAGGTAAACTTAAGTTGTTGTATTTGTGGCTCTGTCCAGTGGCCTTAGTTTACAGGTCAGTGAAGGAAAGCTCAAGGTGAGTGTAGGCTACAGACAGGTTTGCAGTATTATTGGCTCAGAGCCATCTGTTGTTGTCTTGAAGGATTAGCAGAGAGAAGAAGGAGAAAGGAATCAATCAGATTGGACTAATGGATCCTCTCAGTGTCTCCACCTCAGCCTGAGCCCACCCATTACAGTCATTATCCCTGTCTGCATGCTCCATTACCTGTTTGTCTGCACATTCAAAAGTTTTGGGCCTCACTTTGGATGGTGGCTGGGGTTTTAAATGTGGTGAATGATCTGTCAGTGTAGTGGAAAGTGAGAGACAGTTGGATAATGTGTGATCTTGTCTTGAGAGTATGTGTGTGACTTGTGTTTATCCCAGGCTGTAGTCTCTGTTTTTTCCAGATCCTAGACAGAAATGTAACATTATTGCCTTTTTGCTCATCTGAGAATTTGCCTAGTTAATTTATCCTGACTTCAGGCCCATCAGGGATAAATCATACATTATATGATGCCAGAGAAATCTTTCTATATGCTCACATTCAGCAGGCAAGGATCTGGCCTGTGTGTAAGTAAATGAAAAAAGTTAGGTCTGGACATAAGGCTTTTTGGTTTTATTCCATCTCAAACATGTTTTTAGATTCTGGAAACCTGACCAGCTGTGAGGGCAGAATATACTCATAATTAAAGTAAAACTTCTGTATGTTCTTAGTGTCCTTGGACATCTCCAAAATCCAGAAACCAATCCTGGTTGCTTTTCCATGGACAAAGCACAGGTCACTGTTTACACATGCATAATTTTTTTTTTTTGCTTGGGATATTTTCAATTTGCTAGACATAATTCTAAAGTTAAAACTTATTTGGATGTGTGCTAGCCCTTGAGTTGAATGCTATTTTCATGTTATGCACAGAAGTTGTATTACTGTTACTGTTAGCACTGCTTCAAAAAGATCAGATCACTTTCCAGTTTCCTCAGCAGGATGCAAAAAGTGGCTACTGCTAGCAGCCTTGCTACTGACCAAAGCAAAAAACAATCGTAACAATTTGAAATACAAACCCCAATCACAATGGCATAGTAAAGGTAGAGTGAAAAAAATGTATTATGCACATTTACAGGTTTATTATTTTATTTTTAGGGTCTACTACAATATGTTTACATGCTTAAATGTTCAAAAAAACCACATTTTTTCACATACCATACTATGCTGCAGCGCCTCCTCTTGTCATCTCTCAAACACTCTGTTTCAGCTCTTGAAGGCCCTCCTTTCCAAAAACCCCAGGCTCCTCTGATTTGTCAGTGGACTGAACAAAAGTGAGGCAATGCTGGATACGTACAGTATCCCCGGATCTATGAGTACAGGGATGTCTGACTCTAGTGATGAAATAATGCCTGATAAGGCAAAACTAGCCACTAGTTAGGCGTTATGGAAATGTATTACTCTGTGATGTAGATAAGTAATGAAAGAAAAGCTTGGACTTCAAATGAGGTGTTTCACACATGCAAGAAGCAATGTTTTGTTTAGGGAAAATAACTCAGTTTGATGTGAACTTTAGGCATTTTAACTTTGCCAACCATTTACATGCTTAAAAAAGCTACATAGCACCATAAAGGAAATAAGAAAATACTCAGAAATAGTATGGACTCTTTAATTAGCTGGAAGCTTTTGTTACTTACTGATCTAGGTGAAAAAATGTCAGCTGAATGTCGGTTGTAAACCAAGAGCTCTCTGCAATGGGTGAATGCTTGTCTGAGGGACAGGTATTCCCTTTACCCTCTTTGCCTCCTGCCATTTACAAGACTCTTACTTTTGCCACAGTTAATCATGTTTTTCCACTTTCCACCATTTCAGCTACCTGGGCAAAGTTAGCGATTGCTACTACTAGGGAGAACAAAATCGCTTGTATCTTTCTGTTTTGGTTGTGCAATTGCATTTGTTTTGTGCTGTAAGTCAAGCCTTCATTTTCCTGGGAGATTTTGCACTTGGTGGCAGACAAAATTACACAGCAAAAGCAGTGCTTACATTGAACCAGTCTAAAGCCGATGATACCATTATTTCATAACTATTACATTTGCTCTGTAATGATAAGTTAAAGCAAAAAAACCTGTCTGTTGCTACTTTAATATCCATTTGTACGTTTTACCACCACTTTACTTGTCAGGCACCATTAGCTTAGCTTTGCTTCAGTTTGAATGATTTCCTTCCTGACTGTTAGCAATAATGATATCCTGCAGTAGGAGTGTACAAGATATCCTGCACTGACTCTGTTTTCAATGGTCTGATTAGGCCGTTGTGCAGCAGAGCAGTAGGATTATGGATGAGATTATGATTGTTGCTCATTATATTTATAGGCTTTGATTAAAGTTATCAGTGTCATTTGACATTTGAGCTCAGCTTCATCTGCTGTCACTGATCCTGACTCATAATAATTTCAAAAATAAATGAGTGGAGCTGTAGTGGGCTAATGCAGGAGGTGGGGGGAAGAATTAGCCCAGGACAGAGCCTGGATTGTGGAGACAGAGTGAGAGACACAGACAGTGTCAGACTCCTGAGGAAATTCTCTAGAGTGGAGAAATCAGCCAGGCAGCTCCTGGGAAATGGCACTATGTGCTTCAAGAATCCTTGGCTAAACTACAGGGTTGATTCTTTTTGTGTGTTTAGGGATGGTGCTGTATTTTACAGTTGACATGAGTGAGTTGAGTTGATGGAATATTCCTTTGTATGCTAGGGGCATCTACAGGTAGCAATCACAGTCAGATCCTTCAGCTCAGTTACCGAAAAACTACTTCTGCAATTTAGTATGCTAAAATCTCTATGTACAAAAACATGAATCTATATTCCTTTTGCAAAGAACTTTACTGCAATGTGAGACATTTTTTTGGGACAAAGTGGTTCAAGTGCATGCACAGTTAAGTGTGTGTGAGTGATTAGGAGAAAGACCATCTGTGGAGTCCTGTGGGGAAGCTGAAAATGATGAGGTCATTTTGTGTTCGGACTGTGGCGTGGGAGAAAGAACTGAAGGCTGACGCCTCTTCGTTTTGTTTGACAGGATACACATTCAGTCCCCACTCACTTATCTGAGCTTTATTTAATCTTAACTATCGTGTTATGCTCAGGCCTTTGGTCCCAAACGAAAATTATACACAGTCATTCCTCTGTTCCTTAGATTAAGCTTCTTTTGTTTTGACTTTTAAGTTGATAATGTTTTTTAAACTTGTACCAAGTTGACGTACACCAAGAATTGTTGGTGATCCTAATGAGAACAGTCAGATGATTTTTCAGAGCCTGAGAAAGTTCTTTCTTTGTCCCAGCTGTGTGTGTGTTGCATCATCACAAGGCCTTGTTATCCAACCCAGCTGTGATCAACTATTGTTTCACAGGGATGAGATAAACAGTGTTTACCTCAGTCTGCAATATGTAATTACATTTGGTTGTTTGAGACAGATGAATTAAAAAGAATTTCCTGCACCATGTCTAATCACCAACTTGTATGTGTGGTTTCCTCATGTTTGTTTTCAGGTAGCCTCTCCGTGGTCTGGAGCAGTAATCCTTAGAAGAAGCACTGTGGCTGTGGTCTGCTGTTCAGTGTTGCGTACCAAGCTATAGCCAGCACCATGGCGTTACCGTTCAAGAAAGATCTGGACAAGTACAAGGATCTCGATGAAGATGAAATCCTCAACAAACTTTCAGCAGAGGAGCTCAAACAGCTGGAGACTGCCCTCGAGGAGATGGACCCTGAGGTCAGGAAACAGTGCGGGTTGGAGGAGCTCCAGGGCTCTTTAGTGGGAGGATGGGGTTTTATCGGAAAATGGCCTGTTTGAGAAATAAAAGAGTTTATGCATTCTTTGAACTCATAAAATCTAGTGAGTTGTTTGCAGCCATAACCACGGGAGACAGCTACAGCATTAGACCCTGGTTTTCACAGGAATTGCACCTCGTTTTACCTGGTATGAACAAATGAATGCCTCTTGTCAGGTTTGTAGTAAGTCTAGTGAATTGTAAACCTCCCACTTCACAGCTGCTGTGGTTGAAAAAATAATTTAAAAGCTGCAGCAGCTCTGTGTGCTGGCTGCCAAGTGTTTTCATGTTTATTTGTGAGTAGAACTGACTGTAGAGTATAACGATATCCCTTCCAAACCCCTTGACATTTTATTTATATTCCATCTATGCCGAGTGAGGGAAACCACCCTATATAGTGACCACACAAGGCCCACAGGAAACACTCGGCATCAGTGGGAAAATGTTTATTCCTAATACTCATGCTATTAAAGGGACAAAGTGAAATTTGGCGTGCGATTGCATTTGGTTTCAATCGCTGCAGTGAGCACAAGCTGACTCATACCTCTCCAGATTTCCACACATCCGTGCTCACTTCTGCCAAGCCTTACTTACCTTCAACAAATAGTCCACAACTGATTGCATTTTTATGCTACGCTTTCAAGCCATGCATCAAGTTAAACTGGTTCTCTGAATTATACTCCCTGTTGTTAGGAGCTTGTTATTCATGTTTATTTCCTGTAGGACTTTCATACTCCTACAACTAGCGCTAGCATCAGCTACCACACAAACCTGAAGATACAAGGGATACGCTGGCATTTGTTTGCAGCACTGTGTCTGGCAGAAGCTTGTGAACATTCCAGATATTATTTAGTTTGGAGTAGAGCAGGCTGCATTATCAACCTGCATCAGCCAGCTTCTTAATTGTGAAAAATGCTTTTAGAGCAGAGCAACATGCTGCAAGAAATTCAATGCCATAGTGATGTAAGTACCTTCAGAGAGATACTCTGGTGTCACAAACTGCTGTGGGATCAGACTGAACAGCAGTGTGTCAGTACAATAAAATATATTATCCCTATTACATTTTTTAATACATCATACCTTTTCCGAAATGTTCACATTATTTGAATAAATAGATAATAAATATACAGACACATTCAGAGCTTGCTTCATTTGGCATTAATGATGTCAGGGTTGAAGACTTCAAATCAGTAGTAAGTGTATTCAAGTCTTCTTCAGTCGACGGGTCTAATGTGGCTGCTCGTCTTCTCTCCGCAGAATGCTCTCCTCCCAGCAGGTTTACGTCAGAAGGACCAGACGGCTAAGACAAATACAGGACCATTCGACAGGGAAAGTCTCCTGAAATACCTGGAGAAGGAAGCCATGGAGTACAAGGACAGAGAGGATATAGTGCCCTTCACTGGGGAGAAGAAAGGTCTGTGTGCCTTTTTTATCTATTGCTGTCCCCAGTGGAGCACCAGACAGTGCTCAAAGAGGGTCGTTTCAATATGAATATTTACAAATTTCAAAGTGGAAATTCGCTCAAAATCAAAATCTAGATTGTTGAGAGATATCTGTTCACTTAAATCTTAAAGTTTAGTGATGAGGCAAATCCTGGAAGAGAGATTCCTTCTCAGTTGTTCTACTTATGTTTTTTTTTGTTTTCCCTCCATTGTAAGTGTTTTTGAGGAACAAAAATCTTAAATGAGGCTCTTGGGATGAAGGATGTTCAATAGAAGAGAATTCCTTTAATGTGATTGCACAGTGTACAACAATATTCAGCAGCAATCCTGTCAGTGCATTCACAAAATCTGCCATTTTTTAAAAGTACAGTAAGAAATGTGCAAATATAAAATCTATAACTCCAGAAAAATCCTGCATACAAGAGTATTCTACAAAAACAATGATATAACTTATTGTTGTTGTAGGAATAGCTTATTTGGTGTAGTAAGAACTATAAAAACAGTAGTAGAACTCATGTTGCACTTCTGGATATCGCACACTGCTAAATATATACAAAAATACAATGACTAGTGTAAAAATGTTTAGGTTCAGTATTTAAATACAAGATGCAAGAAGGTGCAAAGGTGTAGGTATTATCAAAATCCCAAATGTCTTCTGTGAAAATTTAAAAATCAACTAAGACAGATTTGTGACTTGTGATTTGGGGTTCACAATGACAATAAAGTCTCTTTATCTTTAACTTGATTAGACATGATTTATATTTATTTTCTTTTGTTGTTTTTTTTTTTTTAACAGACCTTCAATGCTTACAGGTAGAAAAAGATGCTGATTTCCAATTAGGAAAAGCCACAACAATCCAGTTTTGTAGTTGAAATTATCAGTAATATATTTTGTGCACCATGACTATCTGGCACTGGTAGCATCAATAACATGGTACTATAAAATGGTCGTACTGTATTTGTCAGGGGTTGGAGATCTAAAGGTGCTTGTGTGTGTGTGTGTGCACAGTACAGCAGCACAGACACAGCAGTAATTACTGTTCTGCTGTCTTTGCAGGTATTATTAATGCATGTCTGCTCTTATGCAACATACAGCAGTGTGGGGGAGGTGTATTTGTACCAGGGGATAGGAGGCAGGGAGTGTCAAAGGAAGAGGCAAGTTTAGGATTTGATGTCTGGAAACTATGTTTTTATTGGTG
Organism: Dascyllus trimaculatus; assembly: GCA_024666655.1. Lineage (NCBI taxonomy): Eukaryota > Metazoa > Chordata > Actinopteri > Pomacentridae > Dascyllus > Dascyllus trimaculatus. Next base: position 17,833,317 of record CM045445.1, on the reverse strand, counting down.
TTAGTCAGCAGATGTGTTTATTTTGTTGTTGGATCAGCCTCTACAGATGAGTAAATCTTGACTCGATTTGCTTAAAGCTGAGGCTCAGGCTATTTTTTTTCTTTTCAGAAGAAGCAATGCAAATGTGAGATCAAAGCTTTATTTGAATGGGAGTGATTTTGTATGACATGGATGATGTGTTTCTTCAATAATTTAAATTAAATAGCATTGTGACTCACCAGCTGTAGACCTTTTGCTCATGTCTTAACTGTACAATTAATTTTACAGCCTTTAAAGTTGGTTGTTCTAATATTCCCAGTTATATAAGCAGGCTTTTTAGCAGGCAACTGTTCTGTAGTATTGACACTGAAGAAGTGAGAAAGTATTGCATGTGGGATGCATCATCACAACAATGTGTGATATCAGGAAGTGACCAAGGGGGAATGTGCTTGTCAGAGTGTTCTTGAGCTTTGTCACAACACAGCAGATGTTTATAGCAAGAATTTACCAACAACAGGTGCAGTAAACACCCACTGCTGAACCAGACAGGATTAATTTTTCTCTGGAAAACCTACTGTGTTCAGACAGGTTATTTGAGACATAGTTGTGGTACTTTATAGGAGACACAAAGATGTTTTTTTATGTGACAGCATGACAGAAAAACAACATTACAGGATAGAAATTCTTTTCCAGAGGAAAGAATTCCTTTTGTTGGAATCTCCAGAGAGCTGAGAGCTGCTCCCTCGTTGGAGAGGAAATATGACATCTTTCCCTGACCTAACCGTGGCCTGTTAGAAATCAAGCTCCATCTGTGTGTGAATGTGTGTGTGTATGTGTGTGTGTGTGTGTGTTCCCTCTATGACGACATGGAAAACTCACATTACCGTGGCGGTTCTGTGGAATGTGGCTGATTCTCTTCCCCTTGTTATACTCACCCCCTGCTGTTTAATAATGTGGTCATGAGTGTGTTTGTCTCTTGTTTCAATAACACACATAATTTCAGGGTAAAAACAGCCTGCTTAAATGCCATGGCAACGACTTCAGTTCATTGTATTGGATCAGTCCTTTTTAATATATTTCTATAATCTTCTTTTTTTAATGCTCGGTCTTTCTGTTCTTCCTTGATTTGCTTCAGGGTTTGGTAGCATTAATAACTTTGGTGATGATGATGGAAGCTCATAATCTGTGGAAAAGAAAGAAATGCAGTATTGTTATGTTTTGGATGAAGATAAACATTGGTGGTGTGTCTAGTGTTGGAGCAAAAGAGTATTACTTAAAGCATTCTGATTCATGTCTGATGAACACTGTGTTTGTTGATGTTACTATAGAAGGTGTGGCTGTTACAGAAGAAGAAAAAAACACAGCAGCTCTGAACCACATGTGACTAGTTTTCTTAAGAGTTGCGTATTTTCCATTAATCATCTATGTGTAACAAGAAAAGATACTGATGCAACACTGTAAGGCCAGAGAATCAGTCACTGCAGATTTACTGCTCAGAGTTTATGTTTAAAGGTTTTTCCTGTGAAATTTTAGTTGAAATTATAAGAATTGAGAACAAAAAACATATTTTTAAGCAGTTTTGTTAATGGAGGTTTTATGTACTCAAGCATAATAGTCATTTTTTGTTTGTAAAAGGGTCCAATGTAACAGGAAATTGCACACATTTCTGCCAAATAAGGTAACACAGGTTATAATAGAGGCAATCAAGTCTTTTCAGTGGCCACCCATATTTTTTAAACAGTTTACAGACTCTAGAAACCTTTAAGTCACTGGTTAAGCCACACCCCATTTGTACATCATTTGTAGATGATCAGTGGTGCTCAAACATTCAAGGGACTTAACACTGACAGAATTGCATATTCGTTTGACAAAATCTGCTGCCTTACCTGGGAAAAAAGTGTGGTTTGTTTTACATTATTGTTGTAAAATGTATGTTTTCAGTGTTTTTAGGATGTTAGGCCCTTTGCAAGTGTCAAGTCACAGTCTCTTATAAACGGGGTTGTGAGTGTCTGTCTGCTTTGATTCTGCTGTTACAGACAGACAGCTCTACTGACCGTTTCAGTTTTAGCTTAGCATATTTACAAAGTCATATCCAAATGTGATTTTCTCATTTAGTTATGCTAAAATGTTCCTACCGGATTACACAGATGACAGGACTTCAGGGTGCCAGTCTTTTCGCCCTGTCTGTCCCCATTACAGACGGGTTAAATGTCGCTCCAGAGGGACTGGCACAGGATGCTGCCTGATGACTGTATTTACTGTTTGCAGCTCTCAGGAAGTGCCAGAGCCCCCACTAGGGACCAGTTTGAACAGTTTGAGTGGCTTGACTGACTTAAACGGAGGGGGAAAGAGGGGAAAGGCCTGCTCTTTGGGTGTTTTGTTTAGGGAGACAGGCATATTGAGAGGCAGCTAATGGCACCCACTGGATGGTTTCTATGTCTAGTGCAAGAGTTTGTTGTCCCAGTAGTGCAGTTTAGATTAGACTCAAGTCATTGTTCCATGACTTCCTTTGAGCTTTCCATTTCTTCCCTCCCATAGGTTACTATGGCAATACCATAGCTGTCAGACAGTCTTGGCTGGACAGAGTTCAGCTAATGTGAAGCACTGATGGTTGGAGAATGTTGTGTAAAACAGCAGGAGGCCCAGACTTATTTAAACAACACATTACTGTTGCTCTTTCCTCAGATCTTTGTCAAAAATATTGCCATTATTATAAGAAACAAGAATTCCAGTTATATTTTATAAAATAACACATTGAATTACACACACTGACAAAATACAAGTAAAAACTTTAAAGAGAAAATAACATTTTATCACTTTATCTGTGCTGACTTTCAATCCACTGCAAGAACAAAATTATGCATGATGGACTTCAGTGTGGTACAGTGTTGAAAATACCTTAAGATGAGAGTAAAGCTCAAGAGACAGTAATGATCGTACCAAAGTCCAGCTGTCTGATACCAGAGAAATGCTTAGTGACTCAAATACAGTTGTTATTGATATCAATTCATAACCTCTGTGTTTATTATTATATAGTCACTATATCTTTGAAGGAGTCCTTTTTCTTGTCGACACACACTCACAACACTTGGCAGTCATGCAGTCTTATGACTGTGGCTCAAGGCGGGATAACAGGGAGAGTTTTTGGAGAATAACAAGTCACATTAACCAACAGCTGAAGATTTTTAATATAAATGAGAGGTTGTATAACATCTCATAAAACACTCACCCGCCTGCCTGTACCTGTTTCTTCTATCTTTGTGGATTTTAAAGTAATGTATCGTCTACTTTTTTACTGGGGCCAAATTGTCGGCTTTAAGTTTAGAATTTGACCCAAATTCTTCTGTCTTTCTTTCTCCATAGGTAAAGTATTTGTTCCTAAGCAGAAACCAATAGAAACACGCCAGGAAGAAGTCACAACCCTTGATCCAGAATTAGAGGAAGCCCTGTCCAGTGCCACAGACACAGAACTAGGTGATCTAGCAGGTAAGAATAAATATATCCCTTTGAGAAAGTTAAGATGTCTTTGCTAAAAATGTTAAAAAAAAACTCTGTAAGAGGGGTCTTTGAAAAGGAAGCTGAGCTCATTCTTTGCACTGACAGTAAAACACAAGCTCCTTTCATTCCGTCATTCCCATGGCTCCAACTTTTACTGTGTGTTGATGAGAGGAATAAAAAGGCTCACCAGGCGAAATGACACCATTTGTGTGCCATGCTGTGTATATTTGGTTACCATTATACACACTGAGCCCTGCCGATTCCTTGCCACAGCTGCTTACTCTGTGATTTGCTTGTGTTTGCAGCAATCCTGGGTGTTCACACTCTGGTCACCAGTAGTAAGACATACGATGGAAGTGGATCTAAAGAGTCTTACAACAGTGAGTATGATTAGAAATTTGATCAGTTAAATCTGTTGATTCAAAAATCCCAAAAGGATCAATGTCTTCCCCTCTGCCTGTGTGTGTTTTCTAGATGTGATCAAAGGGGAGAAGATGAACCCAGTGTTTGATGAGCCTCCCAATCCCACTAACGCAGAAGAAACTCTGCAGAGGATAAAAAACAATGACAGCTCCTTAACAGAGGTCAACCTCAACAACATTAAGGTAAACAGAAAGACAAGCCTTCATGGTGTTACAACCCAACTGTCTACTGGAAAGGGAAGCAGCAAAGATACTAGCCAGGTAGATGCTGTTTAACCAATGTTGATATAGTTTTTTGTTGAACGTAGGTAATTCAGACCACAAAAAAGGAGGAGCTGAGGGTGGAAGATTCTCCCGTAGTTAAAGAAAATAATATAACAAGAGATATATTTGGAGTTAAATGCACTAGCCTATGCTGCACTAACAAAATGAAAGCAGCAAAATCAAATCCTGACTTTCCTATGATACCTTAAACCAGGCATGTCAAACTCCGGTCCTCGAGGGCCACTATCCTGCATGTTTTAGATGTTTCCCTCTTCCACCATACCTGATTCAAATGATCAGGATCGTTATCAGGCTTCTGCAGAGCTTCATGATGAGCTGATCATTTCAATCAGCTGTGTTGGAAGAGGGAAACATCTAAAACATGCAGGATAGTGGCCCTCGAGGACCGGAGTTTGACACCTGTGCCTTAAACAAAAGTATAAAAGGAGCCACACCCCCATCCGGTGTCTAACATTTGTTTTACAAGCTACAAGTGGCTTTCACCCAATCGGGAGTCTCTAAGCTAGCCTAAATCTCTCTAGTGTCTCTAATTCACTGTTTTCTCAACACAAAAACATGAAGGTGAGCCGCATGCTATACACAAGCTGACGAACTGGCACCGCTTTTAAAGACAGGTGTACAGATGGGCATGGCTACAATAGAGGTGCATTGCAGATCTGGTCCAATCAGGCGAGCAGAATATCTAGATGCAGCCTCCAGGGATTTGCACATAAAAGCTTGCATACAAACAGGGTTAATCCCACAAAATAGAGAAGAAGTGCAACAACGCAGGTCTTTACCAGTGTCCATGCTTGTCAGTCCCTGCAGCAAAGTCAGTTTGTCTTTGTGTCTTCCTCAGAACATTCCAATTCCCACGCTGAAGGACTTCGCCAAAGCTATGGAAAAGAACACGCACATCAAGAAGTTCAGCCTGGCAGCAACACGGAGTAACGACCCAATAGCTGTGGTGAGATGGGACTGGTTTGCGGGTTTTTAATTGCTTTGTTGACACCTGACGACTCGACGTTTGTTGTGCATGCATTTATATTTGCATTTGCTCTGCATTTTTTCCTGATTCCTCTTTCCCAGGCGTTCAGTGAAATGCTGCGGGAGAACAAGACGTTGCGAAGTTTGAATTTGGAGTCCAACTTCATCACCGGGGCAGGAGTGCAGGCTTTGGTAGACGCATTGCGAGATAATGACACACTCACAGAGATCAAGATAGACAACCAGGTACAATTACAGTTCTAAAGAATATTTTTATATTTCTCCTTGTTTGCTTGTTTTTTTGCTGCTGTCATCATTACAGCGACTAAAATTTAAATACAGGGGTTTCATGCGGCCTAAAGTAGTAGGAAATGTTTGTGTTATGTGGCATGCAGTTGAAGAAAATGCCAATCAACACAAACCACTGCCTGAAAAACACTCGTAAAAGACTAGTTGAGAGTTTCCAGTAGTGGAAAAGAAGATAAACCAAGTCCATGTGGTCCAAGCCTCTTTCCTGCCATAAGCCACAGTGAAGTTCTGACTCTGATGTACAAATGTTGACCTCGGTGTATTTGTGTGTGCTTCAGAGGCAGCAGCTGGGTACCACCATAGAGATGGAGATAGCTAAAATGTTGGAAGAGAACAACAGCATAGTAAAGTTCGGCTACCACTTCACCCAGCAAGGACCTCGATCCAGAGCCGCTGCAGCTATCACCAAGAACAACGACCTGGGTATGGTGCACATGCTACAGTTTGAGATTTGTTCAAACTTGCACAATCTGGTTGAGTTATTGGCCCGTCACATTGCCTTCCACCTGGTTTCTGTTATTTATGGGAGTGTACTGTCTTGACATACCTGACTTAAACATCTGTTCAGTTTCTTACTCCATGAGATATCAAGGCCTTTGCTCTCTCTTTTAGCTCCTCCTCCAGTCAGAGCTGCAGTAGCACAGGTCTGATGCATGGGTGTGGCTCCCAAGTGTGTCAATGCATCAATAATAACAGATTTCTTTCACAGTGTTTGAATGGAGTATTCACCGCATTAACAGTATGAATATTGACTTTGTGTGAGCTTTGAGAGTGACAACATCTCACTTCTGGTTTTGTGTTCACGCTGACGCACGCTGTTGAAAGAGGTGTAAACTTTGACCGCATAGCTCAAGATGACTCATCTTGTTGAACTAACAGGCCTGTTGAAGGTTGTTTTTTTTTTAACTTTTTATTTAGTTTTGTTTTTTATACAGAGAACAAGGAAAGAAAAGAAAGGAAAATATAAAAATAATACAAGAGGGGGCATACAAATTCTCAGTCATTTGAGTGAACATTGTCTTTGTCTTTAAATACTGTCCATTTCCTCCATTTTTGTGCAAAGTCACCTGCTTTGATTTGCAAATGAAAAGTCATTTTCTCCATTGCATAGATCTCCTCCATAATGTCCATCCAGTGCCCTGTTTTTGGGGCATCGCTTTTCATCCAGTTCCTAGTAATGGCCTTCTTATAGGCAGCAATCATTATTTTGAAGAGTTACCTGTCTTCTCTCATAATAACTCCTTCTGGGATCAATCCCAGAAGCAGAACCCGTGGGTCCTTGGGAACTTTGTATTTTAAGATGTCCTCCAAAAGTCCAATACTGTCATCCCAGAATGACTGTAGTTTGGCACATGACTAGAAGATATGACTGTGATTGGCATTATAGTTTCCACCTTGTCTCCAACATTTTTGTTGTACTCTAGTCTGTTTGCTTTTAATTTGTGGTGTGACAAAGAAACGTGTCAGATTTTTCCAGCCAAACTCTCTCCAGCGTTTGGAGCTCGTAGAGCTATGTTGTATTTTGCATAATAAATGCCAATCACACTCTGAAATTTCGATCTGTAGTTCATCTTCCCATTTAGATTTTATATACAGTGAGGTATTACCATTACATTTCTGTAGACATGCATACAGCTTAGAGGCAGCTTTGGAGGGCATTTCCTCATAGGCATCCATCATCATTTTAACCAGCACATTGCTTTCTGATGATATGGTTGAAGGTTGTTTTAATTCCCTTTTCCTCTCCAGTCCGCAGGAGGCGAGTGGAAGGCGACCTGTAAGGACATAGCTCAGCCTGTCTCCCAGCCAATTGTGTTTTTCATCTCATCGTGTGGAATAATTTCAGCCAGTGCCCTGGTCTCATCTCACTGTGTGGAAACTCTAGTCTTGTGCCAAACTGCGGGGCAAGGCGCGCTCAAACCTGAACATACATCTGAGAAGAAGGGAAATAACTGGAATTGCCCTCTCCTATACACATGTTCATACTTATGTTTATTATTTTGTTGTTTTTGAAGGTGTAAATCTCATTAGCTTTTAGTCATTTCATTTCATTTCAGCTGCTCCTTTTTGAGCCTTTATATTACCTGTTCAGACTTTTTACTTGCTTTTTTTCCCCCTCCCTTTTATACGATGTTATAATCATGCAAACTAATCATAAACATTACCAAGTTACGGGAACAACAGTAACAGCTTAACAACAGTAACTAACAATTGAGAAACCCCTGTATCCTGTATTCTGACGGTTTTCTATTGAGGTTGAAGCTTAATGTGGGATTTCTGTATTGAACCAGAACCAGAGCTTGTCATTTGAACGATGGGGGTGGCTCTCAAGTTGATGCTTACATCTGCCTGGACTTGAAAGTGATTCATGGCCAGGCCAGAACAGAACGGTCATAGCGTAGCCATGACGATTAGCCTGTAAACCTCATATGACTGTACAGATGTCTGTTTCCATGTAAAAACCAGCAGTAATGACTCTTGGCTCTGACGTCGCCGAGCAAATTGCTGTTTTTCATTGCATGAGCAGCGTGGTTTTGAAGGGGTTGTTTATTGGAGTTGCCTTGTAAAGTCGACATGACTGTTGGACTGGTGTGTGCAAGAAGTTACTGCTAGTCTTTTACTGTAGTCTTCTTAAAACAAGATGCTTCACTGTTCAGTTTCCTGATGACAGTCCTATACTGTTAGCTCACTCCTTCTGAAATATATACTGTAAGTATCAGTACATATTATGTTGGTATTGTTTCACTGTTTTATTCTAACTGAAAGTCTTGTTTTGATACGTTTCAAATTCTAATGATCACTTTAATCTGCTTACAGGAAATTATAAGTAAGTTTTGATAGTTTGAAAAGTAAAAGTGGGATTGTACTGTCAAAGGAACATGACATCAACCAGAGTCTAGACTGAAAAGGCTTTGATCTGCTCTTACAAATGATGTAAACGTCTGCTCAGCACACTCTGTTGCTTAACCATGCCAAAGACTAACACATGCAGTGCTTCAAGTATCAATATTGGACTTTGTGGTTATTGGTAGGAAAGGAGTCTAGTCATTTTTAGATCATGCTATGCCATTACATTTTTTCTTCTTCTTATCTGTGGGCTGTTCATAGCAAAATGTTGATCAAGTAGTTCAGTGAGATGCGAGGACGAGTTGGCAAACGGTTTGTGTAAGACTTGCTTCTCAGATTGCGGCTGCTTGTGAAATGTTTCTTTGAACTCCCGAATGAAAGTCTTAAAATTAACTTCTCTTCACACCAACTCTTTCAGCAGTAGCATGTCATTTATTATGTAATGTGATGTGTGTGTGTGCATCGAATTGAACTTTGTTAAGTACACTGACCTGCTTGTGATGGGTTAGAACAGGACTAATTCAGGGGTTACTTGAAACTTATATATACTGTTTATGTGTAATAGGAACAATATGCTGGCATGAAGTCATCACTCGTGAACATCATGTTTCTATTGACCAAAAATGTTCTTACATCAGCCTCACATTCCTTTGGACAAGAGTTGTACTTTGGGTTTTTATATCTGTGTGTTTTCCATGACCATATCTGCTAGTATTTCTCCTTGAAAGTTTTTGTTTTTACATTACTGTGTTTTTTTCTGGTGGACAGTCAGCTAAAGCGGTAAACTGCTTCTTTGCTTGGGCCTGTTAATAATATTCTGTGATCCATAATATGTATAATAATTGTAAAATGCCATCTCAAATTCAAACTGTGCGCACATACACATACACACACACACTGCTATGTGTATACCACATAAATCTGCACGTCACTGCTGAGATTTTTTTGTACCTTAAATCAAAACCCAGGTGTTAACGCAAGGAATATGTATTATTATAAAACCACAGGACTGGTAAAACGCACTGCTGAATATAAGACATCTTAAACAATAAATGTTTTTACATACTGCGTGCCCCTTTTTAGTCTTTTTTTAATGCACACTAACATAGCATAAATTATAGATTACAGAATATCAAGTAAGCCCTAAAATGCATTGGTCGTCTTGTGAATATTCATAATTCTGCGGTTTTGGAGCAGATGTTTTCATCTATTGAGCACCTAATTAAGGCAGCAGCAGGCTGCATTTGAGCTCCTGCTGCTGCTTTTGGTGCACTTGAATTGAATGGTGGGTTTTCCATTAGATCACAAAGCAAAGAAAACACGATGTAATTCTGATTATTTACTTTGACCAACTATGCATGAGAAAAACTAGATTCCCACTCTTATAATTATGATAATCTTTAGCACAGGCTTTAGGCTCTTTATTAAGCAATAAACACATTCAAAACAAAAAGGAGATAAACAATAACACAAATCTAAGACAAAATATACTAAAGGTGCACATGGAAGGAGTGAAAGAGACAGATGAAGCCGTCGAAGGTGGAGGTGTGGAGACGTGGATGTTAAGGTCACATGTTCTATAAGACTGATTAAAAGTCAATTATACAGCTAATCAAGAGAGGTCCAGTTGCAGCTTTGTGATTTTATAATTCTTTGATGATCAAGTTCAGTTCAAATTCGATGATGTCTGTCCACAATTAGTTTGGTAATAAGATATTGTGTTAATTAATGATACTCTGATTGCTTCATTTTAGTTTTAAATAATGGGTGTTTGCTACATAAAAGTCTATATTTGATTCGGGTTTCTTTTCACACTACAGTCTTCCTTGCAGTTCTTTATAGCCCATCTGTGATCCTACAATAAATTCATATGCAACGAGCAGACAGGCAGACCTGGCAGATGCATGCAAACTGTCACTCCAGCCTGTTTCATTTGCCTACGTGGGAGGTCTTTATGCGTCACATCTGTGCATGAAAAAAGAGGCACAGAATCATGTGTCTTTGAAATTCAAAGTTTACTGTCTAATTAACATTGCTGAGGCTGATGGTACACGTCATTAGTTTGACAGATAATTAGTTATAAACCACGGCCTGACTTAACATTTGACCTGGTAATGGCGCTAGATAAAGAAAATAGATTTCCAAAGTCAGCAAGATTCAACCTCAGGGGAACATAGTGGTTGACAGACTGACTGTCATTGACATCCTTGAGATCAACGCCACCAGTGTATTTACAAAACTCTGCGTGTAACTCCTGAATTCTAGCTTTAAGACTGACATGCCAAATCCCAAGTTCAAAGAGCCAGTTGAGAACTGATAGATGGGCCTTTTGGTTTGGGAGGAGCTCTGGGTGGTGAACGTATGCAGCCTTTAATCAGATCCAGTTTTTGAGATTGTTTGCACATGCCTGAGAGATGATGTAATGCATATGACTCCATCCCTCTCTGGGCTTCCTGTGCCAGAGTGCTGCGGTGAGCTGCTGTCAGAGAAAACTCTGCACTGCTGGCAGCGAAGTGTAGCCGGAGGGGGGAAGCGAATGACTCAAGTGTTTCCATTCTGTGAGCGCAGAGAGAACGAGGACAGCAGGTTCTTGTCATGTCTGTTAATCGCGAAAAATCTGGACCTCGAAACAGGATCTGGGAGTATAATATACAGTTGTACTCTTATGTAAGTACAGTAAAACTCTTCCCTCAGACCCTGACTATTAATAAGTACTGCCTCCGCACGTGGAAAAGATAGAGTCTTTATTTGAGCTTGATGTTCAGAGAGCACTCCCATAAACAGGAGGCTGCTAAGTAAAAGGTGGGAGTTCCTGGAAATCCATGAGGATGTAGCCCTAAAGAAGATTTTCATCTCACTGCCTTGCAGGCTGACTGCAGTGCAAATGAACCCATTTCATTACAAACCTGACACTGTTGCATTAAGCATGAACCCTCTGAACCCCAAACATTTTGTGTTGTATTTGTTTGTGTTATTGTGGGCTCATTTCTCTGCTATATAAAGTCCTGCACCTTTATGAAAGCAGCATAACCATGACTACAAGTCAAAAATGTTCTCTGTGCAGTACAAGAAAATGATAATGCCATAAATTACAAAAAAGAAAGTTGAATTTCTTTGAGAATTTATTTTACAGAAATTGAAAAAACCTAGAATCAGCATGTTCAACATTTTTCTAAATGCCCACAGGTCTTACCAATACCTAAAAAAATGATGGCTCCACGTGCTCTACACATTTTACTAATTTACATTTTTAATTTTTTCTACACTCGTCTAGTGTTTGTGCTGTGTAAACACAACCTGCAGTTCAGCCAAGAAGTCCCTTAATTCTTGTGAAGTGACTGCTGGCTGCAGCTGTGTCACAAATGGCTTCACAGTCATCCTATGGATTGCAAAATTTTTACATTTTTTAGAGAATTTGGTGAGTATAAATGATCTATTTTTGATGATTAGAAAGAAAAAGAGACATATAGACTAAAGTGATAAAACTTTTGATGAAGTACTACTATTTTAACCTTAGATTTGGATAACTTTCCTTATGGAGCTGCACATCGCTAAGGATTTATTTAAGGCTCTTCAGAAAGATGAACATGTGGCAATTATTTCTGTTTCTATAGTTTCTGATAAATGGTATAATTTTGACATGTTTTAATAAGAAACATGCCATTCAAATCCACCGGTGGGCTTTGGGGGTTCAGAGGGTTTTAAACAACAAAGCCTGGCAAAGCAGCTCATAATGAACAAACATAAAAAGTCACAAGCAACTGAATATTAAAGATATTCCCCTTAGCATGCTGGCATTGGCAGTCTGATTAACTGTTACATCGGTAGCCCAGGAGGTTGCATTAGGTATTGACAAGCATTAAACATCACTGAACTGCACAGCCTTTAACACCAGACTTACCTCCATGTGAACAGGAATCATTTAAAAATGGCAGCAGATGTCATACATTTTCAGACATGAACCTCTCATCTGCTAAAAAATGTTTGTGCTGCTGCATTAGTTTGAAAACAAATCACCACGGCTCCATGACAATATATTCTTTGGTACATCTAACCCACCTTTCACACTGGAGCTTTGTTCTCTGTCCTATAAACAGGTGTGTTTACCTGCAGTCATGCTGTGGATTTCATCAGTGGGTGCTGTATGAGCCCTGCCGGCCCAGAACAAAGCTGTTAGGAATCCTTCTCTCTCATGACCTCTTGCACTTGGTAAACAAAGGCTTATAGATCACAACTAGACAAGACAATGGGATAGACACTCGTACAGTACTGTATTTACACACACAAGCTAAAGGGAGTCAAGCACACATTAAATAAAGTGCTACATTGTTGGTAATAGTTTCGAGGCAAGCAGGTGACAAACTAAACCGACATCACTATTTTGAGCTCAGGAAGAAATCATCAACATGCTCCTATCAAATCCTGTTCATTTTCATTCCTGAAGCCCCTCAGAGTTACAGCTGGCATGTTATCTGGACAATGAGGGCATTGATGGTGTCCTCCATACCTGGCAGGGTTACGTAACCACTGAAACACAGCGGGCTGAGTGAGAAGAAATAAGCAACATCTGTAAGTGTGTGCTCAATCTAATCCCTCTAATCCTGAGCGCATGCAGCTGTTTAACTTAGTGTATCTAATTATCTATTAGGGAAAAGCAGGCAGACCTCTGTTTATATAATGATGCTGATGGTGGAGATATTTTTACTTCTGTGCTAAAATTTGAGTTCAGGGACCTCATAAGAAGAACTCTGATGAATATGAAGTGCATCCTGTCCTAAATGTCAGCTTTAACGGGAATAACAGCCATCTATGCTACAAGGCAGCCAAAGTAACACTGGAGTATTCATTTTCCTCCCCTTTGTGATAAAAATAGTGAGTTAACTCAGCCTCATACTGTCAAGCACATTCTGCCCAGTGAACCTGCCAGTGCAAGGCTTGTTCGGAGTGGAAAAATTATTATTAGCAGTGGTATGATGCAATGGGCTGTGAGTGCAATTAAAAGAACCAATTGGGCATATTATATGAAGGCAACTGTCCATATCCAGGTTTAAAAGTGTTATTCTATGGTTACTGTGGTTGTCCATCAGTCATTCATAAAGGTTCTGGTTGTTAAATATTTTTGGATTAAAAAAACCCTCCAAAACAGAGACTTCGTATGAGCAAACCAGACCAAACTATATATATGAGTTCTGGACTCTAAAGCATTCAGTTTTAGGAACATTTCATTTCATGTGTGTTTTTAAAAAAGTTGCAGAATTGAATGGTAATTACCTTGCACCATCTGGTGGCTGAAAATATGAGGTACTTGGCACATATGTAATACCACAAATGCCCAGTAGAGGTCAGAATAAACCGACTGATACATTACTGTAAACATGACTGAAAGAGTCTCATGTTGGTCATGTTTTCTGTAACAAGCTGCTGTCCAGCCTCATTATCTTACTATTTCTCTATTTAGATTCACACATTAGATTCTATGTGTGAATCTAATAGCCAAACAGGCCACAGTGTAATGCTAAATGATTATATAGCTGTGTATAATTGGAATATAAATGCTCACATCTGATTCACAGTCTAGTTTATTTTCCTCCAACAATTACAGAGTAAAACGACCTTCAGTCCCTCGCAGCACCATTAAACCTTAACCTGAAGTCCTCCAGGTTAAATCAAACGTGGCCTTTTGCCTCCTTAAACATGATAAACTGATGGCAGGAGTGATATTGCACTGATTGCAATATCCCCTCTCCTGTAGGTGCAGCTGGATCAGGAGGCGACTGTGAGAGATTGTTGTCATGGTTACACTGTGACGGACGACTCACCGCCGTGGCTTCTCCTCCCTCTTTTTTTTTTTTTTATCTCATCTTTGTTTCCTTTGTTTTTTATTTGTCTGTAAGAGAAAGACAGAGAGAAGGAGGGTGGGGCAGTGGAAGTAGAGTGATCTGATCCTTGCTGTAGGTCAGTCTGCCAATACAATCTGCTGCTGTTGCTTTGACTTCAAGCTCACTTTAGATGTGATTTTTTGAAAAACAATAAGCATTTTAGAAAAATATTTGATAATTTTGAGATTTTTATATTCACAAAAAAGCTCCTCTTCATCTTATCATAATCGGGCCTGTATCTACGTGAACTGAATTAATAAAGACGTGGAGCAAATGTGACGTGAATAAAGGACAGCATGCTGCTCAATCTGAAAAAGTGTCATCTCGTACTGAGACCATCATGTATAATTAATACACTTAGCTCCCTCATCCTGGTCTCTCTTTGTAGTCTTACATAAGTTTAATGATCTGATTTCCATCTGAAAATGTCAGACGGAGAGATCAGTATCATCTATAAGCAAGAGAGACTAACTGAATAAATTACTCATGTAGAGATAGTGAATCCACTTGTTGCATCCTGGTACTTGTTCCTCAGCGAGGTACATTCTGTGCATCCCAGAGTAGCACCTGCAGCCTTTGTATTCCCGTTAAATAACACATTTCAACCTTTCACTACCACCATATATCAATCATCTAACATGTTCACAATATTTGCACCATCAATGCTTTCTATTTTATTTGTTTTAGTGAATTGCTAACACCCCAACAGAGTAATTCAAAAAGGACAAACATCTTGAGATAATTCACGTCCATTCTGGGTTCTGAATAACCACGAGCCGTACAGAGAACACAGACGACGGGGACAGGAGGCAGGAATGAATACACGATGAGAAGAGTGCTGTCCTTCACAAGTTCATTGACTGGCTATCACATAACTGGATTATGAAGCTGGGATTTATCTTGTTGTTCCTTTGTGGTTTCTCATTTGTCACTGTGCAATGATTAACTGGCCTGCTGTCCATTTACAGCAGATAAAGTCCTCACATGCAGGCTGCAGGCTGATCTCTGATGACAGAAGAAAGTATACTGAAAATGAGGATGACAGAATAGAAATTTTACTGCACATCAAATACAGAAAAAGAAAACAATAATGAACTGAAAAGACAGTGTTGTCAGTGTAATTATTGGTGTAAGCAAGCAACATTTACATTACTTCAGCATAAAACAATACATCAAGTTGAGTTTAGAATGAACAAAATATATAGCAAATATACTGTCCAGAATTCTAGACTATGATTACAATTTTACAGTGAAAATAAAAAATTTAATCAAATGGCTTATTTAAAACAATTGATTTTCTCTGATTGAGGTGTTTTATTGTAACTCTATCACATCTTACAAAATAAACCTGAATATCTTATTTGTGTCTATATAATTGTGGGAAATATGGAAAATTCTAGCTCGGTGTATAAACAGTCAGTTCCTCATTAGGCAGACTTTATGATTTCCCAGCTTGGGAAAACCCCTAATATATTTTTATAGCTTTTCAGCCATGCGGTGATATTGAAAAATACGTTTGTGGTTGGTCATGAGACTTCAGGTTCCTGTTATAGACACCATCCAACAGCAGCAGTGGCTCCAGATGTCACAAGCAGCAGTTAGTAGTCACATGGATCTACTGAATGTTACCACTAAGTGTGAAAGTGTCCTCTCCATCCTTCTTCTTCATTATATGATATTTTGTGCATTGTAGTGTACTCGTGAGGCACAGCACATACGTTAATGTGTTAGGTTACTCTCTCCTGTGCCCTCAGATGCTCCTGTTCTCAGTGTTAGTGGGTGGTTCTGGCCCAAAGCCCTCTGAGATGAAGCCTGCAGCCTGTTTTCTGCTTTGCTTCATTTTGAGGATGGGGATCTTGTTGTCTAATTTTCGTGGCTTTTGTTTGTTGGGTTAATTTGTGCACTTTTGTGTAGGTTTAGTGTTGGAAGCTCTGTGTCCTACAGCCTTTAGCATGACTGGCCTAGAGTCCCTCCATCATTTTGCTCTTTTTGGCCTCCAGACTCTTATAATTTTGGTTAGAATTTGGCATTATTTGAAAAATAAAATAACTAATGTTTGTAATAAATTTAATCTCAGGTGTGGCGTCAATCCTTATATGTTGCTTGTCACAAGTGTGTTTTCTTTGAGCAGCTGTAACAGTTATATAATTCAGCCTTGAACCTATGACCCAGAGTCCTTTCAATGTAGCTCTCTAATAAGGAACTAACTTCCTGCTGTTTTATCTGTGTGGAGTTTGTGAATGCACATGTTCTCCCCGTGCCTGCATGGGATTTCTCCAGCTGTTTCAGTCCTAAATCTAAATTGGCTGTAGGTATGAGCATGCATGGGGTCTGTGTCTTTGAGCTGGCCCTGCGATTAACCAGTGACCTGCATAAAATTTTGACAAACAAGTTTGCAGTTATTTTTCAGTTTAACAGGTTTATTTCCTCACAGTGAACCTGTAACTTCAGAACCCAGTTGGTAATGCATTTTCTCAATATGTAAGCAGAATCTGGGTACAAAATGTGATCATTTCCAGGATATATATATATATATATATATATATATATATATACACACACACACACACACACACACACACACACACACACACACACACACATATATATATATATATATATATATATATATATATATATATATATGGACACTTACGTTTATTCAGATTATTCTAAATAATTATACTTAATGGTAAATCGGTAGTTAAAACTTTTAGTGTTCATGACTCTCAGTTTGTAGTGTTGTGGCTTTTGTTAAAATGTAACCGGAAATTGTATCACTGTACTTCCTGACCGACGTTCGAACGTCTTTACGTTGTTGCGTCTTTACGTCAACGTAACGGATCTATGACAAAGTGAGCTGTGAGGTAGTGGTCCCCTAAACATGTCTCTTCTCGCCCGGGCTGACTGGCTCCATATGACCCGGGATGGGAATCTACCTGCCGCCTAAATCAACGATTTACTTCCCTGCAGCGACTCAAGCAGAGCTGTAAAGCAAACAGAAGCTGTCGGGCTGTTTATTTATTCAAGAGAAGATGGCGGAGTTCTCGCCCGTCCTGCCGATGCGGGATGGAGGAGGACGATTTGCCCAGCCCATCTTCCCTCGGTCCAGGTCCGGTTCCGAGTCGGAGAGCGAACTGTCCCAGAGCCTGGCCCGGACCAAGATCCGCTCGTACGGGAGCACAGCCAGCGTCACGGCCTCTCTAGGGGAGAAATACATAGAGCATCGGGTTACAGACAGTGATACTCTTCAAGGGATTGCTCTCAAATACGGTGTTACGGTAAGACTGCAGCTCAGCAGTGTGAGTTAGACATAATAATAATGTATGAAAATCAGTGGTAAAGCATTCATTTAGCCCTCACAGACTTGAGTCATCACTGCAGGCTGCTCTCATGTGAACTCCCATTCTGTCACCTCACGATGATAAGGTCAAGAAGTGGACTAAGAAACCTCGGCAGTCAGTATTATTCTGGTGTTGCACCAGTTTACCAAGAATGATTTGAAACTCAATATGTTAAGATCATTTCTGTATTTTCCTTCACCCACTGGAAATAGTTGCAAATTCTTGATTTTACTTTCATTTCCTTTGCCAACACTAAGGGCACTGACAGTTTTGAGAGCTCCCTAACAAACGCCATGCCAATCATAATTTGCCAACAAACACTTGTGGGAAGTTAGAAATTTTGCATTAAAGGATTTAGATTTCCACTCATGCTCACACACACAACTTTCAAACACAAAGTGGTCCAGATGGCGGAGCAAAAGTGAAGAGTTTGTTGAGTTTGCATGTCAGCCTCACTAGCAAAGGTTTGATTATCAGTTGGGCAAAGTGGGTGAAAACTCCAGGAGCCCCAAAAACTCCAGATCCGTTGGAGTTCGGGGGGCATTAACCAAATTAATGACATATTTGTTTAGGAATTTGCACAACATCAAGCTCCTCCCCCCTACAATCCTCCAGGTTCTTTCTAGACATAGATTTTGTCTGCAAAAATAGTCTACCTTCAACTTTATTGTACTTTTTCCTTGGTTTATTTTTGGATAATTGTCTGCAGTGAGTCACACACTCATGGTCTCAGGCAGATTCCTGAAGACAGGCCCAAAATACAGTCAAAACAACCTTTTTAAGGGCATGTTAGCTTCTTTACAGACTTTAAATTAACATTGAATGCAGTGTGCTTGAACAGCTGCTAACAAATCTGATCTCAAATATGCGTTTAATGAGTTTCAGTAAAGAATTTCTATCCAGAGAAGGTATAAATGCTGTTTTGGGAGAATTTCTAGCGAGGAATGCATGTGTAAAGTAAAAACTTAGTACTGTCGGCAGGAGTAAAAATATTTAAACACTGTCTGCCATGTGGACAAAGTAAATATAACAGTGATGGAATATGTTAATCAGGGGTTTCAAAGTTAATCTAATCCTCAAGCACTTTCTATTAGAACAGGGAAGTTGGTCAGTTATAGAAAGTATACAATTTCAACCCTGTCCTGTTTGCTGTCACCCCAAATTTCTAGATGGAGCAAGTTAAGAGAGCCAATAAGCTGTTCAGCAATGACTGCATCTTCTTGAGGAACAGCCTCAACATCCCTGTGGTATCGGAGAAGCGCTCCATATTTAATGGACTGTCTCTGGAGTCTCCCGATGGGGACGGTGAAGCAACATGCCAGGACGCAGATGGACCCTGCATTGTGACGCAGGACATTGAGGGACCCACGCCGCCCTCGACTCCGCCCCCTGAGGACTCCAAACCTCCCCAGCCTCAGCCTCAACCAGAGGAGCTGTCAGCCAAAGACTTCTTACACAGACTAGACTTGCAAATTAAACAGTCAAAGCAGGCTGCACGCAGGCTGAAAGAAGAGGAAGTAAGGTGAGGTGCTAAACAACCCCCAGCAAACGGGTATTTACTGTGGCAAGAAAAAGTATGTGAACCTCTAGGAATTTTATGGTTTTCTGCATTAATTTGTCATAAAATGTGATCTGATAACATCTAAGTCAAGAGTATTAACAGGTATAATGTGCCTAAAATATTAACAAAAAAATTAGGATCTTTTGTGTCTTTATTGAACACACTCATTCAACAATCAAAATGATAGTGGAAAAAGCAAGTGAACACTTGTAATTAATAACTGGTTGACCCCCCTCCTCAGCAGTAACCTCAACCAGGCGCTTCCTGTAGCTGTGGATCAGACCTGCCCATCATTCAGGAGGAATATTAGCCCATTCTTCCTGGCAGAGCTGCTTTAGCTCTGTCATATTCTTTGGGCGTCTCATGTGTATGACTCTCTTCAAGTCGTTCCATAGCATCTCTATTGGGTTGAGGTCTGGGCTCTGACTCGGCCACTTCAAAAGGCAGATTTTGTTTTTCTGAAGCCATTCTGTTGTGGACTTGCTCCAGTGTTTTGGGTCATTGTCCTGTTGCATTACCCAACTTCTACAGAGTTTCAGCTGACGTACAGACATTCTCACATTATCCTGAATAATTTTTTTTGATAGACTTTTGAATTCGTCTTCCCCTCAGTGATTGTAAGCTGATCAGACCCTGATGCAGCAAAGCAGGCCCACAACAAGATGTTTCCTCCACCATGCTTTACAGTTGGGATGATGTTTCATGATGATATGCAGTGCCCTTTTTTATGCCAGATGTAGTGCTGTGTGTTCTTTCCAAATAGTTCAGTCTTAGTTTCATCAGTTCACAAAACATTTTGCCGGTACCGCTATGAAGCGTCAATGTGCTCTTTTCTTTCACACTTCAGGCATGCAGCAGTGTTCTTTTTAGGAAGTGGTGGCTTCCTTTGTGTTGTCCGCCATAGACACCCTGCTTGTTCAATGTTTTACATACTGTAGACTCATGACACAGAAGTTAGCCAGTTCCAATGATGCTTTCAAATCTTTCTTCCATGAGCACTACAAGTTTTTATGGTTGTTCTCAATAAAGACATGAAAGATCTGAATTTTTCGTGTTAATATTTTAGGCACATTATATTTGTCAGTGCACTTGACTTGGATGAAGATCAGATAACATTTTATGACGAATTAATGCAGAAAACCATGAAATTCCGAAAGGTGGACGTACTTTATCTTGCCACTGTATTTGCTGTGTGTTGATGATTGCAATCTTTCAAACCGACTGTGAACACTTGTTGCCATTAATCTTCTTTCTAAGTTCCACTGCATCAAAATAAGTCACTGGAACCATGTCTTCTCTAATGTCCCAGTCAGGCATATGTTTGGTGAACATATCATCCAATCAGATGGTGGTTTATTTTGGGTGTCAAGGCTGAGTTTCGCCTCATGGACACCTGCCAGCAGCAAGAACAGTCTGGTATTGGCCAATGAATGATCATAAATGCTGAGTAGTTTTTACCTGCAAAACTTTAGAAAAATAGACAGGAGTCATTTATGAGTTTGCTTCAGTTAAGTTTAAATAGGAATGTTGTGACAGGTCAAATAAAGTCCAGATAGATATAATAAAGATCAGATATGTACAACTAGATAGGTAACATAAAGCCCAAATAAGCAGAATAAAGTTCAAACAGGAAAAATAAATTGTAGAACTGTATGTGAAAATAATTCTAATAATGTCCAGATGGGTCTAATGAAGTCCAGACAAGTCTGTTAACTTCCAGTTTGGTGTAATAAATTCCAGATAAATCTAATAAAGTCCAGATAGGTATAACAAACTACAGATAGGTGTAATAACGTCCAGATAGGCCGAATAAAGCCCAGCTACATATAATAAACTAGGTCTAAAATAGATCTAAAGAACATTCAGATTGGTCTAATAAAGCCTAGGAAGTGTTTAGATCAGTCAAATAAAGTTGAGATAGGCATAATAAAGTCCAGATAGGAGTAATCAAATCTAGATGGGACTGAAAAAAACGTCCAGATAGGCCAAATTAAGTCCACACAGATGAAATAAAATCCAGATAGGTATGTCTACATGCGTCAAAAAAGTCCAGATCGGCAAAATATATTTCAGATAGGTAAAATAAAGTCCAGCTATGTATGATAAAATTCATATAATCATATTAAAGCCAAGCTACAGATATTCAACAGGTTTTTAAAAAATGTTCAGATCGGTTTAATTAAGCCCAGGAAAGTATGTTTAGATTGGTCAAGTAAAGTTGAGATGAGCATAATCAAATCCAAATAAGCACAATAAAGCCCAAATGGGTATAATTAAGTCCAGATAGGTAGAATAAAGTCCAGATATGTAAAATATAGTCCATATAGGCACAATAAAGTCCAGCTACATATATTAAACTTCAAATAGATTTTTAAAAAGTTTCAGATCGGTGTACTAAAGCCCAGGAAGGTATGTTTGCATCGGTCAAATAAAGTTGAGATAAGCAAAATGCAGTCCAGACAGGAATTTTAAAAAGTTCTGATAGGCAAAAAAAGTCCACATAGGTGTAATAAAGTTAAAATAGGTATAATAAAGTCTAGATAGCATATTATTTCATAGAGGTATAATAAAGTCCAGACAGACACAATAAAATCACAACAGGTACAATGAAGTCCAGATAGGAAGTTAAAAAAAAGTCCTGATAGGCAGGATTAAGTCCACATAGGTGTAACAAAGTTAAATTAGGTATAATAAAATCCAGGTAGCCATATGAAGTCCAGAAAGGGACAATATAGTCCAAATAGGCATAATAAAGTCCAGATAGGTATAGTAAAGTCCAAAAAGGTACGTGTCTGGAGAAAAGCTTGTGTGTTTTGTGTTACTGTTTACAGCCACTTTCCCTGAAAGCAGAGGATCTCAGCTCGTAGACTTACAGCCACTAAGATCATCTTTGCCCTGCTGTGCTTTTAGGAAAAATGGAGCCCAGACTCTCATGGCTGAGCTCACAGGGTGATTGTCAGAAGTGCCGCTCAGCAGGAATAGAGCGCAAAAATGTTCTCACAGAAGGAGGATCGAAGATTGGAATCAGGGTTTGGCCAATCTGCTGCACTAGTCAGATGCCATGTTATGCAACAGTCAGGTATTTAGCAGGATTTGGCTTGCAGAATCAGGCCTGTGCACGTCTTCCTGACACTGCATGTTGAGAAAGAAAACGCTCTCAGTCTGCTCAGTCGTGAAGTCGTAGTGGATGCCTGGCATGCACCCATTCATAGAGAAGCAGGCTTTGTTGGTACTATCAGTTTGTTGAGGACTGAGTCACGCTGCGGCTGACTCTTCTTCATACACATGCGTACTTTTTTCCACTTCAGGCTTTCTAAAAGTGTTTTGTTCGTACTATTGTGTTTTCTGAGTGGATGTCGTCCCTCCTGGTGCAGCTCTGATGTTTGTTTCCTTCCTGGTGGCTTCGGGGTAACATTACCTGACTGTTTGAGCAGTTGCATCAGTTCAGTTGTCCAGTATGTTACTTATATAACTGATGGTCTGGACACATGTTATTGAACTCTTCAGTCCAAAACAATAAGATCAGGCTTCTCACATTAATCTGCTTTAACAGTTCATACAGCGTCGTACAATTCCGCCTCAGAATGAAGGATACACGGCATCTTGTTAATTTAATTTGGTGTTATTTTCAGGTTCAAGAAGAACGCCTTAAGACAAGTCATCTTAATTTTTCATATTTATAAGTGAAAATCCCACAACTGAACTGCACTTCTGACTAGATTTCAGGTCCTTCAGATGACTCTTTAATCCTCCTGCCTTAATGCTCTCTCATCTCTTCAGAGTTCCTGACAAAGTTCTGCTGTTCTGATCCTTCCATATTTGATCCTCTAATTGCCTCGCACTACTGACGTTTTTTAAGTTTCTTTAAATGACTGTCATTAGTTGGTCCATATTTAAAATCACACTGCAACCTGGAAATTTATTGTCTGTCACTGATAAAAACAATATATTTTCAAGTATTCGTTATTACATGTAGTTGCACCCACTAACTACACAACAGCTCCGATTACTCTTGCTTTTAATGACACACTGGTAACCCTAGACCTGTGCTTTGTTTCTCAAAGGCACGCGCCTAGAGTAGACAAACTTTTTAATGTCTTCTTAAATGTTTACCTACCAGCTGAGGCCAAACTGAGCTTTGTGCAAAGGCCCATGTATGACAGCAGCCACATAATAGGCCGGCCTGTGGAGCTGCAGTGTGTTTAGACAAACAGAGGCTCGCTCCCTTGTTTTCACACAGTCCTAGAGCAAACACAGGCCGCATGCCTGTTTGACTTCCTGCCTCAAACAAACCGCAAACTTCTGAAGCTAAACTGGAGGGGAAAGTAGGCTGAGTGATATTTCTTCCTTTAGAAACCCTTCTACCCATATCGATGAAGTGATATCACTGTATGGATTGGATGTTTCAGCAGTGTGGCCACTTTAGTCCAAAAACTCAAAATTGTGCCGTGCTGCAATTTGCTTTTAGATCTGAAGACATCATATTTGTCTCTTAGATTCCCTGTAATTATTTGACAGCTATTGTTTCTGTGTCTTTTAAATAAATATGACAAGATGATGACAAGTATAGAGCTATTGGGCTAAGAAATGGAAACACAAAGAGTTAGAATTAGCACACTGAGTTGTTCAGTATTTCAGCATGTAAGGCCATAAGTATAAAATAGGTTAGACATTGAATCTACCAAACTCTTATCAGATATTCTTCGGATCGAAGCCTTGCTATCCACCAAATTTGATGAAAATTTAGATGCAGATCGTTTGGGATATCCTTTTGACAGACAGACTCGGTACAAGACGAGGCAGGATGCATAAAGCTGCTCAGAAACAGCAGAGTTGCATTAAACTAGTTCACCTCTCACTGCATCACTAGAATGAATAAATATGTTTGCTTTCTGTGGGACCAATTTGCTTTTTCTATGAGGGGTTTTTCTTGAAGACCAAATTGAACTGAGCTCTACGAAGTTTAAAAGCTTGATCCTGTTCTCCCTCAGGATGTTTTTTTTTTTTTTTTTTTTTTACCAGTGAGATGTATGGTGGGTTAGATATTCAGAGAAAATCCACCATTCTTTTCACCTCCTGCCTTCAAAGTTGTGGTTTGAAACCTTTATTTGCAGCCCTCTTTTGATGTTGATCCTTTTGTATTTCATTATTTAACTCATCGTAATTCTGAGCAGCTACACTGGAGCTACACATGTATGATAGCTTCTAAGAAAAAATAATTTCTCCTCAATAAAGGAATGTATAATGGCTTTAATAAAATAGTGGTTAAAGCAATGTTTAATGTAAGCCTGAATGACGTACAAAAAAATCATTATGCCATTGTTTTTGACAGACGTTGCGATATGAGTCTCGATTTTAGTGTAGTAATTTTTTAGTTTATTTTCTCCTGAAATAAATATAAAACTGATGGAATTTTTGCTCCTGTCTGAGTCAGACAAGCATGTTTTATGTTTGGAGAGTATGATTGTTGGCCAGGGCATTTTTGTAGTGCTACAATGCTTAATATCTGATGGTATTTTGTGAAAAAATCGCATCTCCTTAGGACTGGATATCGCACTAGTCCTTGTTGGGATAATATTTCAGTTAACTGTTCAGTCAAACTCATGATGCATCTCAGGACTTTGGTGGTTCATACAGACAGATGAGCCCTCAGCTGTGACCGAGAACAATACGACTGGTTGGCCTCATCTATTATTCACTCATTCACCTAGATGCAGTGGTAAAGTAGAGGAAGAAAGAGGGGAAAGGACTTTAAGAAAGTGTGCCATCATGTCAAAATGTGTTGTTGACAGCTCCCAGGTAAATGCTGTATATGTTTCTCTCATTTGCAGGAGCAGTGAGGAGGACTACACGGCCCCCACAACGTCTTACCAGGACATATAAAGTCTGTTTATCTGAAGCTGTCTCGGACACACACACCCATACACAGACAAAAACACACTCCCACAGCCTCATTGCTTTTTTTTTCTCTATCCTTTTACCTTTTTGTGTTTACCAAACCCCGTTGAACAAGTGTCATGTTTGCCTTTTTATTTATTGAAATGCAATGATTGTGATGTATATTATTATTACTATTGTTTTGTACAGTTCTACTGGGCGAGTTACAGCACGGCATATAAGCACACGCGCCCATCCACTCATCATATCTTTGTGAAAGTGGCTGTACAGAAACCACCTGCTGCATACGTTGTCACACTCACACTTTGCATACACTTGAGCGCTAAGCGATTCCAGGGGGATTAGCTTGTTAGACCTGCTAACCGCTTCTGATGTTCTAAATCTCTTCCTAGAATAGGCGCATCGGAAAGAATATTCAGGCCTTCCTCATCGGTGTTTACCCTGTATGAGCTCACCCCAAACAGAGGTGGTGGATGGACTCAAGCCTTTAAACATGTTCCATTTGCCTCGTAGAAGCTTTTGTTGTTTTTCTTTTCTCTTTTTGTCTTTGGAAACAGAAGGGATTGCTCTATTTTTGAAGTGTGAATGCATTATTTATGTGTGGAGATCTGTCTGTAACAGCTGTTTTATTGTGCTTTTAAGTTGTGTTGGTTTTATTTGGGGAGAATAAATCTGTATTTAAGCCAGATGTAAAGATCTTGTGTGTTTTGTTTTTTTATCCAGGTTTCTTTGAGCATGTGGATGTCAATATTTGCTGCTTCATTGTCACAGTTAAATACACAGGTAAAGAAAAGGCAATGTTTTAATTGCTTTAACAACTTTAGGAAAAAATCACAGATATTTACATTTAAAAATACTTCATCTTTTGCCTCTACAGAGATGGAAATGAACTCATAGAGACATGCAGAGAGAATTGATGATTCAGACATCGCCCCCTAGTGGGCTCCAGAGGAATTACAGCAGAACAGAACTGGAGTTCACTGACATGATACACAACAAATACTTTTTTTGTAAAGTAAAAAGCAAGAATACATTAGGATCTTACATATAGACCGGTAGGAGAAAAAAAGAAATATAATAGGCTAAGACAGGTTACACATGATGAGTATAATTTGATATATGTGTATTTTGTTGCAAAAACCGATTGGAAACAGTAGTTATGACAAAGCTACAGCATCATACTCTTATATCATTCATGTCCCTCTGGAGTCAGGTTGGAGTAAATGCTAGCACGATGTGTGGTGTTACATAAAATAGTCTGATTTCTTTCTTGGTAATGTTCTAGGGATTATTACTCTGCGGTCTTGGCGTGCAAATATAATCAGGTAGGCTGTCAGGAAGAATTAAAGGAATGACTTTTAATTTTGTCGATAGTATGATTAAATGCCATCTTCTGATACATTTTTGGGAATGTCTGGGAGGGTAAACAGGTTCCCCTAAGCAGGTAGTTTTGAATACACAGTATATACTTTACCATGCCATGGGAAATAATTGTAAATAGGGTTTTGGGGGAGATCTTAGTGTCAGATTCAGTCCTGTATGTTTTTTTTAGGCCAGAGGTTGGTTGGAGGATGGATGATGCCATTACAGGCTGCTGTAGATCCTCTTGATGGTGTCGCCTTCGTCTTTGGCGATGATGCCCTTCTCAATGTACGAGTCGACCTGCTGGTCCATGAAATCCTTTAGCTTGGACAGGTCATAATCTGGAAAGAGGCACAGCAAATGATGGGTTTACTGAGATGAAGATCGCGATCGCTGTAGTGGCTGGCAGCGGGAAAGATCAGACATTAAACTCTGGAAGCGCTGTCTGGTTAAGATGGCACACCCAAACAAGCTTCAAGGAGGATTAAGGTCAAAGCATGTTTGTCTGAGGCTAAGAAGATACCATACAGGCTACCAGCATGAAATAAGAAGGCCAGAAGATCACCAGGTGGGGGGGCACATAATTGCCAAGTTGTGCTTCTTGCAATGAAATAACTCCTAACTTGAGCACCTTTTAAAATACTTTTGCACCATCTGGGCTCACCTTGCTCCAGACAGGCCATTGTCAGATGACACAGCACCATGAGGCTGCAGTGGGGCTATATTTAGAGATGAACACGGTCTAACTCTGTGGTATCCGTCACGGTAACAAATGAGCTCCAGAAAGCAGACAAACAGCCGCAGCCCAGCTTCTCCTGCTATAAATGAATGAATGAAGTTGCAAAACAGGAACAGAGGGCAGCCAAAAAGCGACACGGTAGCCTCTGTGCCTTCATAACAGCATTTTCTAGCAGCATCAGTTTTCTCACATCGCTCGGAGATGCAGTCACTTTGCTTATAACAAACATGTCATGTGTGAAGGATTAACCGAATGTGATTAGACACAGCGCCACTTCACTCGATCTTCGTTGTCAGGAGCCAAGAGCCAAAACCAGGATGTCGTCTCTATGTCCATCTGCTCCTCTGGCTAATCTCTGTGGTGTGTAGGCGTTTACACACACACAAACTCATTAACACACAAAGACGCACACAACCTTGTCTACTGAGATTGTCCTGATGGGAGCTTCTGGTAGAGTAAACACAATAAATGGCCCCTGTCCCCGTCTGTTTCTATGACACTGTTTTTTGCTTGAAAGGGCCTTTGTTCATCTCCAGCTCTCGGAAATGAGAGAAAGAGAAAAATTACAGAGAGAATAACCTCAGAGAGGAGTTTAATGTGGTGCAAGGTGTGTTAGAAAATTATCCTTTGAGTTGCTGAGAGTCCCTCGATGGGAAAATTGGGTGATTCTGGAGGCACATTTTGACTCATCTGTTCTTACACCATTATCTGTCTGTCTCCTCTGCCTGGTTCACTGACAGGCAGGCAGGGAGGCCCCTGTTGTCCCGGACAACCGCTCCACTCACTTGAATGCTAATGAGGTGTCCTATATAGAGCAAGGTTGGCGATGAGCTCTGAACAAAACTTCCCTGCTGCTCCGGCCCTCTCCTCCCCTCTACTCCTCAGCGATGTATGCTCAGAGTCCGTCTTTTATAATATTTTGTTTTCTGTGCTTAAGATGCGTGCAAGGATTTGGGTCAAACTTTGCAATTCCTCCACCTATTGATCAGCTCACACTACATCAGGCTAGTGAGCATTAACAGTAAATATAAATCTCTCCGAGCTGGAACTTTTGTTGTTTTGCCTCAGATGTCCCACTGAGATGATCGCCGGTGGACAGGATGGCCTGAATAGTGAGAACTCATTAACATTTCATTCTCCTCTGCTTAATTAAGCACCACTGGGCATTGATTCTACTCTATGGAGAGTCCAACAGCAGGCTTCCCCCCTGTTGCTGTGTGTGAAACCACAGTTTTTGCAGCTCTGCAGTTTCTGGGTCAAATGCAGTTTCGTTACGGGTGAGGCAGCAGATATACACCCACAATGCTGCAAATCTGAAGACATGAGCAGACTCTGATGACAAAGATGTGACAATCTGAACACAAAAAGTTCATCCTGACCTTTTTGTGTTGCTGTGATAGAAGAGCTCCTTGTAACAGAGCAGGTTTGCAATCAATGATCTCATTTCACTGATGCACACGTGCCATAAATGAAGAGGAACAGGTAGGAGAGGATAAATGAATAGACTTTTGTATCTGAGCAAGGCAGCTGTATTGCGAGCAATTAGGACAGGCTCATTAATAACTATCCATATTCATAAGATCTGGAGTGAAGCATCTATTCTGGTATCCTGCTCTCTTTTAAATTGCAAATTGAGGCTAACAAAAGAGGCCTCAAATTTTATTGTTCCTCAGTGCGTCACTTCAGACCTGTCTGTGACCCTGAACAGTTCGGTGAGGGGTGAGGGTTTGCAAATATTTTCCTGTTTTGGCTCTTAAAACTCAGGAAAGATTAGAAAAAGAAGAGCATGACCGAGCCAACATGGATTTTTTAGTTCTCTCTGCTTATTGATTAGGATTCAGGGGGGTATTTGTGTTCTCTCACCATCTTTGCCTTCGTCTTTGTTGTGTTTCTTCAGCCACTCGATGTTCTTCCTGATGGCCTCCAGATAAGTCTCTGACTTGCCGGGATGATCTGAAGTTAAAAGAAAGAGAAAATAAGGAAAAAGACATATGAGAATGCTCCTCACTAACGCATTAGAAAGTCTTCAAAAAATTATATATCCTACAACTTGTTCTGCAGGATACGAGCAGTCAGAAGGGCTTTATTTTCACCAAAGAATGAGACGCTGATCTCTAAGACTTATCAATTATTTATGTCAGAAAATTTCCTAAAGCAACCAGTTTGCTGTATCTTTTCCATCTCAGTGGCAGTGGATTGAACTTTCATATCAAACTAAGTGAAAAAAGACTGGCTTAATAAAGCAGAATGGAAAAAAAAATAGTATATATGTGCTATGTGCAGTTTGAGATTGAAGCTTGTGACTATTCCTTCACCACAGATTCAATTTGGATTATAATACATGCCCTAACATTTCCTTAAATATTACATTATGCAACTCAGTGCAGCCTGTTAACATATAAATAACACACAGTTGCTCAGTATACCCTTCATTTCCTGATGAAACAAATGTCCTGGTGGTAATCCTGCTCTGTGTTTCATTTTGTTTTTCCTATAAATGCATGTCTCTCTGTGTTTGTGTTTGTGTGTGTGTGTGTGTGTGCGTGTGCAAGGATTAGATTGATGAGTGGCTACAGTACAGTAGACAGCGATGCAGAATGATGTCAGCCGTGACGAGCTTCCTGTGAGTGTTATTGGACTGGCCTAGTTCAGGGACGAGCAGGGACTTAATTATGATTGGCCTGGTCTACAGGGTGTTGTTTATGTCCTGTCAGCCCTGCTAAAGGGAAAAAAAATGTCTGGAAATGGTATCAGCCACCACAGTAGAGTGAAGACGATGTTTTGGGGGAGAATTTGCTATATTTGTGAATCATGTATTTATTTAAGACATTTGGCACAACACAAAACCATCAAACCATGAAGCAAAAATAATAAAATAAAAAATGCACTTTACAAGGCCATAGGTAATCATTTGAGAGGGGTAAAATGGTGAAATAGTATAAAATTATTTTAGCTAATTGTCACATTACAAAACAAAAAGTAAAGCTATTCATGTTTCCTCTGGTCATCAGGATTGGTTTGTGGACTGACTGGTCTCGGTTGACCGCTGATCCTCTTTGGTCGAGTCTTTGAGGTTCTCGTATTCCTTCTGCATCTTGGCAGCCTCGGCTTTGGTGTTGTCATCCTCATCCAAGTTTTTCCCTGCAGCAAAGAAACAGCGCACGAAGCATTAAAAATAGTTGGTGGGGGAGATACGTACTGCAGCAGTTCAGAATCTGCTTTCTGGCAGAGACTTAGTAACAAGTTATATATAATTTGCTAAATCTGTGTAAAAATAGCAATTTAATTTTTCTATATTGGGGTTGTAATTCAGACTATTTTCTGGCTCAACACTCTCACCCAAAAAATATTCCAGTGTGTAACCCCCCAATAAAACATTCTATTTTTGGATTTACATTTAGGCTTTTGTAAGCATCAGCCAAACAAGATATGATGTGTTTGTGTACATAGTCAATGTAATGTGCAATATTTCATTTTTGTCTAATTTTTCAGGTGTAATATTTCATTATCCTGTGTGATATTACTTATTACCCCAGTATAATTGCCAGCATTTCTTTTTACCGTTCCATTCTAGCCTTATTTTAGCTGACTAATTCTTTTTTGTACTTATATCTTATTGCTTTTCCAGTATTTAGGCACTGCATTCTAATATCATTTTGTTTTCTTCTGAGCAATATCTGAAATAAGTTAAGTTAAATTAAGTTAAGCTAAGCTAAGCTAAGATAAGCTAAGATGAAACCCAATTAATCCCAAAGGAAAATCTTATCTTATTGTAAAATTTACAAGTGCTGGTAATTGCAGTATTTATTTTTTTTAGATTTCCTAGCAGAGACAGGCTAGTTGACATTATGCTAAGCTAAGCTAACTGGCTGCAGGCTGTAACTTTATATTTATCTATATTTATCTTATTATTTATCTCCTTAAGAAAACACATGTATTTCTCAAAATGTATAGAAAAAATATTCTCCATGGTCAAATTTTTTATATGAATTAAATTATTTTCATAGTAGACGTGTGATCAAACCACATGTTTGAACCCAGTAAAGAGCCTAGTTAACCTAGTTTATTATTTAAATATGACTATGTGGAATACTTATTTAATTTATTATACGATTTTATTGATTTCTGACATGTTCGGATGGACATTTACCACTGGGTCCAGTGAAGTCAGGCGACATGAGAGACTTTCCCAGCTTGTTCTTGGTCTGCATGGCGATCATAGCATCCAGGTTCTCTGCAGGCGGGTGAAAGAGGACAAACATGCACTTTAGATTTCAGCAGCATCGTGTTCTAAGTTCACTCTGCAGATGATGAATGAAAGCCTCTTAACTGCCTGAAAGTCCCACGCTGTTCCTGTGTGACTCAGAGGGTGATTATCATTAGAAAAGGGTCCCATCTAATTAATGAAAAGAAGGTTCGGCAGTATGACGACAGTAATAAACATAATACAGTGTTTTTCCACTAGCATTTCCTGTACTTAAATTATGCACTTAATATTAGAAAACTCAATACAGTATAAGAGCAGCTTTTAAAGGACTAATTTATGCACAGTTTTCTCTCCTAGACTCACGTGTATCTAACCACAGAATCTGTAGCATCTTTCTCATGAATACCACACATGAGATTTAGGTCTGAATTACAATAATCTAAAGCAAAACTGTACAGGACAAATGATTAGTTTGGGGAGTTTGTTAAATAATCCTCTGGGTGTGTTTTCACCAGCGTTACAGTGGTTAGCGTTATGTTTCCACAAACAGATTAGGAAATAGGCGATCACACAAACAGATCAGATGGCTCAATGGGACAACTGGTCCTATCTGGATTAACAAGGCGGTGAACATTATGCTCAAAAATAAAGGAAGCAGATGTTCTGGAGATACACACATCCCAGAGATCAGCTGAAATTACATCCCCCGTATCCAGCTCTGGTAACATTTGACCTTGAGTAGCCTTGTTTAGCATTTAGAAGCACTATTTATACACTAAAAGCATGGTTTATGACACTCTGTGTTTTAGTTATTATCAGCTACAGGGGCCTTTTGAATATTTAAAAATGTGTTCATATCAACTATGAAGACATCTGGCATAATCTGTTTATGCTCCAGTCTTCACTTTTGAAGTTACAGCCGCTTAACTCTGTTATAAACTCTTTATCAACAAGAAGCTAGAGATTTTCTCTATGCATTATGCAAAGCCGTAAAGGAGATAATATGTCTGCAGATAAGAGCAGAAGAGTTGTTTTTTTTCTGAATTGGGTCCAGATCTTGTAAAAGTTTAGCATGGTGGTCTGGATATTAGGACAGAGGGACAACAAAGAAACGACAAAGACTCAACTTCATCGCTGTAACTGAGCATCAAGGAGTCTTTGCAATTTCCTCTCTCATCGGGGTTCACTGAAGCCTCCTTTTATTTCTTATTATCTAACCATCTCCCCTGCACTTTCCATGTATTCAGGCCACTTCCTCCCACCTGTGGCACAGTGGAAGCCCATTATTTCATCTTGTCCTGCTGCCCACACACAGACACACACACACACAAGAACACACATGTAATATGCACAGTACATCTCTTCCTCCCCCACTCTCTCCCTTCTACATCTCCTGCATCACCCTTCGGCAGATTAGACATGAGTGACGGCTGGATGTATTCACTCGTGTACCTGGGTGAGTCACTGGAGCGTCACTGGGGGCAGTTGTGGGTGGAGGTGGGGAGATGTATGGCATTAATGCGTTGCTAGGTGATGGAGGAATTCCGAATCATTATCTCCTCACAAACTATAGCACAAAAGCCAGAGGGGTTGCCTAGGAAACTCACGTCTTGAGTAATGGTATATCCCTGTTTTGCTGCTCTGCTGGATGAGACAACAATGGGCAGCTGCTGCTTGGGGTCAACTGAAGGAGAATTGATTAATTTATCTAGCGCCTACATAGGCCAGCCTTAGTGCTAACACTTGATAGTGACTCCTACAGCAGGATTTAAAAATTGTAAACATATTTTAATTGGCCACAGAATGTCTGATCTATGTTAGAAGTAATATTGGAATAATTTGTTGGCACATTCACACAAAAATACCCAATATTCTTTGTTGTAAGCTTCTCAAATGTGAAGATTGACTACTTTTATATGCTTTAAATCACTGTAACTTGATTATCAAAAAACACCAAATAGGATTGCCATGTTTCACAATTTCAACATAATAGTTCAAAAATAACATTTGAAAATGACAATGATATTGCAACCCTTGATAAGACCTTGTCTGCAGATGTGATTTTAAAGCACATCTCAGGCCTGCCCCTTGTATTTTTTTTTTGCTGTCTGAGGCTAAATGTCATTTCAACCGAGAAAAAGATGTTGAGTGTAGGATTTCTCGAGGCTCATGCAGAGAGATGACAGCTGTCCCTTACAGGTGCTTGACCTTTCCAATGGCCACTGATGTGATGGCCAGTCATAAAAAAACAGGCTGTTATACGGGGCGCCCCTGACACTAATCTGTCTGTGCAGCTTCACAGTCCACTGCATCGGCTGAGAGAGAACATTAGCGCGATTGAACACAAATAGAACGCAGAAAAACAGCACATATAACACACAGAGACGGGCAAAGGCGCGTGCATTTGATCGCTTGTGCACTGGATTAAGAACAAAATTTGAAATCTTTTGTGTGCATATAAGCCACACATACATAAGTGAATTCAGCGGCATAATATTATAGATATATATGTATTAATATAGACTGTAATAAAGTAAATATATGCAAATTCACACAAAATGAGCTTTGTAACATTACTCATTTTGATATTTTGGTTACATTTTGGTTGTGATCTTGACTTAGATAAAAGCATTAACATGACACAATCATAAAATCATTAGATGTTGCCACAGAATGTAGATCTACAATTAGTTCACAAGACAATTATATCAGTGCTATCTTTATGGGACTTTAACTTCAACCACATCAAGAACCTAGTGTGCAGCTTCAAAAACTTGGGAAAAAGTCTAAATCTTTAGGTTATGGCTATTTTGTCAAATTGCTATTCCCAAGAGCAAGCTAAATATTTGCAAAATTATTGAATTATTTCAAGAACTATGGATTCAATACTAGAATTATTCAAATTTCAATGGGACTTTTCCTTTAACTTCACCATAAACCTAATGTGCAGTTGGAAAATTAAAAATTCAATAAATTCCCTTTAGGTTAAGGCTGTTTTGTCAAACTGCTATTCCCAAGCGCAAGAAAGATCTGCCGAGCTAAATAGTTGAAAAATTACTCAATTATTTTTGTGGCAGCTGCTGCCAGTATGAGCTTTACTGGACTTTTTCCGGGACTTTTTCTTCAATTTCAACTATGACCCGAATGTAAAGTTGGAATTTGGGGAAAAATCTAATAAATCGACTTTAGGCTGAGGCTTTTTTCTCTAACTACGATTCCTGAGTGCAATTTACCAAATTTAGAATATGCAAAATTATCAAAATATTCCAAAAACTGACACACCTGCCATCAAAATTACCTTTATAGGACTTTTTGTGGGACTTTTGAGGCTATTCTGTCAAACTGCTACTCCCAAGTGCTAGAATGATTTGCAAAATTTAGGATATTCAAAATTATCAATATATTTCATGAACTGTAGCACCAAATGTCAATGCTAGTTGTACTGGACTTTTTATGGGCTTTCTCTTCAACTTCAACCAGACCACGACTTTAATGTACGGTTGGAATTTTGGGAAAAAATCCAATAAATTCTCAATAGGTTACGGCTATTTCTGTCAAACTACCATTCCCAAGGTCATGAAAGATCTGCCACGCTAAATTTGCAACATTATCAAATTATTTCAGGAACTGTGGCACCCACAATACAGTTCTATGTCCCGTGTTTGTGCAGCTCTTCTCTTAACAGAGAGTTCTGGTATATCATGTCTTACCTAGATAGGACACTCCCTCCTCAGGCGTGATGGTGCCGTACTTCACCATCATCTTCACGAAATCAATCAGCGTCTTCATAATGGTAATCAATGTCTCTCTCTCCTGAGTGTCTTGTTCTGCAGCAGCCGCAAACCAGAGGACACATTCAAAACCAGCATCTGGCGATGGTAACCGGTTACCATGGTGCTAATGTTACCACATGGTGTCTGACTGTAGGGATCATGATGATTGGATTATAAATAATTAGTTCTGTGTGTGTGTGTGTGTGTGTTTCTGTTTGTGTGTGGGTGAATTTCATCTGCACTTCTTACAAAAAGTGGACAAAACAAGCACTGACACATGTTTGAGAACAATATCACCATGACAACAAAAGCAAGCCAGTCCTGCTTTTAAATCTGAAGAGCTGCTATTTTTAGAAAGAAGATGCTGAAAAACGATTTTTTTGTGGTTCTGATCTGAAATGTCACAGAGTTCTCGGGTTGTGTTTGTACCTGAATCGAGGCTTCTGAGAAGCCGGTAGAAGTTGGGGAAGTACTGCAGGTCCTGGAGGCCGTCTTCAGGGCTCACCTCGTTGCCCTCCTCAGTACCTTTGTCCCAGGTGTTGTCAGCTGTATCCACCTCTTCCTCTGCATCCCTGTCCACCTCATCCTCAACCTCGTCCTCATCTTCTTCCTCGTCGTCCTCGTCTTCATTGTAGCGGCGCCTGGGTGGCTCCCATGCGTCCTGAAAATGCCACAGTTTTAGATGTCATCCTTATTGTTATATATCTTGCTATTACCATCACTTTACTTTACTGGTTTTACCGTGTCTGAACCCTGGTCGTCCTGCTCTCCTCTGGTCTCCTGGTCGTTGCTCTCTGCGTCCTCGATCTCGTTGTTCTTGGCGTTTTTGGTGATGAGATCCTGCAGAGCCTCGGCCACCTGGTACTCCAGAGTATCGGCCTGATTATCTGTGATCTACAGAGCAAAAAAGAAAAAAACAAACTTGTGTGGATGGAAAAGAACAACATGTGCCGACTTGAAACCTCCTTTTTTTTAATCACATATTGATCACCGTCACCAGGCGTTCAATCTCGGGGAGCAATTAATGGAGCAGCCAAACTGCCTATTGAGTGTTGAAAAAAGTAATTCACACTCAAAAATCAGGGAACAAAGCACAATTCACACATCTCTTCATCTCCCAGTGAGGACACAGAGAGAGAGAGTGCGTTCCTGTTGAGAAAATGCCATGCAGCGTGCTGTGCTGAGCTGAGTGAAGCTCACAACTTACCAGCCCCAGTTTGAGCAGCTTGGACACGATCCTGTCAAACACTCCTCTGTCATCTTCCTCGTAGATCTTGTTTGCAATCTTCTGGACAATGTCTTCGGCTGTCAGCGGAGTACCGTCGACCTGACGGAAGCTTTCTGGGTCGTCTGAGAGGAGACAACACATTTATTATCGTTTTAAACTTTCTGAACATGCTGGATCTGTTTGACTGGATGTATATTTTATCAATCATATATGTCATATTAACAACATTCTTTAATCCAATTTTTCTCCAATGAAACTATCAAAAATGTAGATTTCATGAACATTGTTTTCTCCCTTCTCTACACTTGTCTTCACTGATATCTAGTCCTTCTTCTACTGTACTGTTCTGCTATAAATGGAAAAAGATTTGTCATTAAGAAATGACTTTTTTAATCTGCATATTCAGCATTTCTATATCTACTGAGTAAAACATGTGCGACTGCTCCAGCTTGACTCTTACATAACATCCCCCGCTGCTTCCCAAGGTCCAGCACACAATAAAAATAAGCAGCACCAGAATACTTTTGCCTGTATTTGCAGATTGAATCATCAGCGATGTACTGTACGCTCAAACACCAAGTTTATTTTTATGTCTCACTCTAGAAAATAAAGAAATGAAATCTAGACTTGTGCTCGCCAGATTTAGACCGTACAGTAATCTAACAAGCTGCTTGTCATTGCCGGGCTGACTGCAGCAATCGATGAAATGTCAGCGCTTTGTGTCTGAGTCACCTCAACTCAGAGGCAGAATTATGCATGATGATCGAATTACAAGCAGACACAGTGAAATGTGAGCACATCTGAAGAAATCTGCTGAGACAAAACTACATGTAAATTAACAAAAAACTGATTGGATTGGGGGGAAATTACAAATGTGGACTCAAAATTAACTAAATAGAGTGCTGACAGTTGATGGGAACAAATGTTTTCTTATGTGATTTCTTGAGTTAAAGCTTCAGTCTTCTATATGAAATAGAAATGAGACAGTAATGGTCAACAGTGTGTTTAAAACTGTCCTGTGCAAGAGACTGGAGGAAAGCTGCTGCTGAAGCCGAGCATGAGCTTTCACAACTGCAGCGTCGCAGTGGGAGAGGATAATCTTTCTCTCCTGCGTTCACGTGTTCTGTCTTTGACTCTTTCTATCTGCCTCTGCTTATCCCCATCACACACACGTGTTTCCTCTGTCTACTCTTTCTTAAAATGTCTGCCTGGTTGCCTGCCAGTGACACACAGATTCGCGTAGCAAGAGGCCTGCCACTGGCAAGGGGGTCAAAGGCTGAACAAGCAGATCTCCAACACATGCAGAGCTACGTGGTGACGGTTCATACCCTGGTACTTGCCGTATTCCATCCCATTCTTGGTGGAGTCGTAGTCCTCAGCCAGACGCCGGCTCTTGGTGGAGTCGGACTCATCGGGGGCGTACTGCTCCTCCTTCTTGCCAGGCACCTCAGTGGTCTCCTTTGATTTCTGGCCATCAGCCAGTGACTTGAGCATGGTAAAGTCATCCTGCTCTGACCCTGCGTCCTTGGAGGCGGCAGAACGTTTGCTCTCTGTCAGAAAGCAGATACACAAGAGATGGTGAATGTGGTTTAAGCACACATGAAGCATGTTTTACTGGAAGTGCTGCCACACGAATCCACTCAGCAGGCGGAAATAAAGTCATTAATTGATTGGGAGTAAGGTTTCCTCTTACCAGCCGACTGGAGTGCAGCCTTCACGCTGTCTGCCTCTGCAATCTGGGGAAACATTGAACAAATAATTTCCAGTCAGGATATAGGCTCAGATTAAAAATGTTTGCTGGGTTAATATGCAGGTTGTTTGACTTGTGACCATAAAGACCATATGGCCGGATATTGGAGGAGAAAATTAGCTGTGGGTCCTGGAGAGTGAGGGGTTCACCTGCTCTTGTAGTGGTCTTTCTTCTGTCAGCTGTCTGTTGTACACAGTTTTATCTGCAACAGAGAAAAATAGATGCAATTACTCAACTTTAATGTTAAAACACAGAGATAGCTTTTTAAGTGTACATTGCACTTAAAGACTTTCACCAAATCTTTATGAAAACATTGGCTATGTCTACTTAACAAAATCACCTTTTCTTCAAACTTTGACTCACTGAGTTATTTTTTTCCTGTCATTTTCGTTCATGTTTAGCTTTCAGACCCCTGTGATGTGATGCGTTTCTGCTCTCCCAACTCACCACCGCAGGGGCAGAGCATAATCGGATTATCAAACAAAAGATTAAACTGCAGCGAAAATAGACCACAAGCGGCCTTACAGGCGACCAGGCGCCGCTAAAACCACCACCGGTCACTGAGCTCAACTTTAAGTGCACTGATTTTTGCCATGTTTCGTTAGTTAAGAAGGGGTGCAACTGAATTTCAACTGAAGGTCCCAAAACAAGCATTCAAACCACGACACCTGAACAGAAATTGCTATCTTTTAAATTTCACGTGTGCTGGATACAGAGTTTTATGACCTTATTGTACTTTGTGGCGTTTTACAATCACCTTTGCAATCCCTGCCTGTCTCCAAAAACAGTTTGTGTAAAAAACCCTACATTTCTTGTAATTGCTTTACAGAGCAAGTCTGCTACAAATTATTTTGAACTCACCATCCGTTGAGGCTGTAGGTGTGGGGAAGGCAGACGTCTGGCACACTACATTCAGAACTAGAAGCTGGAAAAGGACGAAAACACCGACGTATTTGGACGCCATCCTGAAATTAAGCCGTCTCGGAGCGCACCCTGGAGTTAAATGTCTCCGGGTTCTCGTGCTGTCTGTGTTCCCGTTTCCACCTCCTGAAGAGAAAGTGCTGAATGTGTGGACAGCTCCGCTCCGCTCCGCTCCGACCGGACGCTGGTGCTGAAACTGCCGCCGAGGCTGCGCCCTGGGCTCCCGCTCTGTCAGACGTACCGGACGGGGAGGGGCTGGGCTGAAATCTCCTCTGTACTGTGGAGCTGTTGACGAACCGCGGTGCTGAAACCAGGTCACCCCTCTATAATTATAACCAGATAAGCAGGGAGGCTCTTCAAGCCCCGTGTGAGCTGCAGCATCACCTGCCGAGGCAATAATACAGCCCCCTACAGCGGGACCTGCCCCCTCTGTCTTCACAGAGGAGGAGGAGGAGGAGGAAGAGGAGGTGAACACTGCAAAAAGTGTCCAGGATGTTCAGCTCCATTCAGCCCTTGATTGCAATTTCTCAACTGATGATCAGGGGAAACAAAACAGAAAGTATTCAGACTATTACGAACGCAAAAAGGATAAAATCAGACTTTTAAGCACAGGTGTCTCGACTTTTCGGATAAAAGATTTTGAAAAAAACATGCGAGACATTCATGCAACAACTTAACATTGGCTTAATTGCAGTGAAGACTTGACAAAAATGCTGGATTCAATATTTTTTGCAGCGTTTGGGCAGAAAAAAACGCCCATTTCGTGCGTCATTCACAACCTGCGTCACGGTTGTAGATCTTCCACTGGCCGGTCAATAGCAACCGTTATTAAGACGGCATTTAAGCACACAAACAAAGGGGAGATATATTGGGTCAGTTTTATGGCAGTCAGCCTTGCTTTCATAAGGCTTTGTTAATTAGATGAATGCTTACGTCTCTTACGGATAATTCTGCAGGTGCTATTAGGTTCAGTTTCCAGTGGCCTATTCAGCCTGACAATATGAAGTGGTTTAATTTCAAACTTCTTTTATTAGACTTTAGCAATAGGAGGGGGTGCAGAGGAATAATTTCTTGTATTAAAAGTCACATCAAAATGTCTTCAAATAGGGTTTCCTTAAAATTGAGGCACCATGAAAAAGCTCGGCACACTAAAATCACTCTGTCACTGCTCTCTGTCAGCAACAAGCAAGTTACTGGAAGCATTAAGGCATATGATTTGGATGATGTGGCATGTCGCCCATTAATCCGCAGGCTTATGAAAGCTTTATGTGAGATTGTAGTGCACCCTGGTCAGTGATTCTTCCAGAAGGAGTCGTTCCATTTCACACCATTTCTGTTTGTTTGTCATTTTGACAAGCAGCAGCCTGATATGAACTCATCACTTTAATACCTTCCTTTGGCAGCAGAAAGTAGATGAATTTAATTCTGTTTACTGTCAGTTGATCTTCACCCCACGCAGAATGTAGGAGTGATGTTATATTAGCTGCCACCCTGTGAAGGTTTAGTTTCATCGCTAGCTGGCAGAGTGCCATTAGTGGTTTGTGTGTGTGTGTGTGTGTGTGTATTATTGCTAAAGTTCAGCTTGCTTTTAATATGCTGATGTTCAACAGTGTTCTTCCACAGACACATTTGTTGTCATACTAGGAAAAGCACAGATGTTTTATTAGTTAGTTCACAACATATGCATAAACATTAGCAATATATTCTCCACAGGTTTATGAATAATAAATTACACAATTAAATCCTATCCAACTTTGTTAATGAGAGCAACCAGCGCATGAAATTAAACATTTATAGCAGCAGTGAATGGTATATACATGCTTGGATAAAAATAATAATAAAACATCATGTGGCCCCCAAAATGATCATAAACACAGTCCAACACCATTTTGTTAGTGTCCTCGTAACACTACATTCTTCAAATATGTGGTATTGTTTTGCAAAAATGCAATATAAAGCAAGATCCTACTTCTTTGTCTTTCCTCTGACATGTTTAAGCCATTAAATTTTAAAGTTTTATGCCTCACAATGCATTACGCTTTAAGATTGTAGAATGATATCTGCCACATCACTGCGCCCTGGGATGATTGCCACCCTCTGTGGGTTGTCTGTACTTCCTGTCCTTTGCCTGCCTCAGCAGTCTAAGAACAGGAGCCCTGCCAGCAGCAGGCCGATCAGATACTCCATCCGGTAA
Organism: Dascyllus trimaculatus; assembly: GCA_024666655.1. NCBI lineage: Eukaryota > Metazoa > Chordata > Actinopteri > Pomacentridae > Dascyllus > Dascyllus trimaculatus. Next base: position 17,792,155 of record CM045445.1, on the reverse strand, counting down.
GAACACCAAAGGACACCTCCAAGGAATATCAAGAAACCATCCAAAAGCAGTGATAATGAGATTCTGAGGATGTGCAACAGTGTTCATTTTCTTCAAATGAATCTATGTTTGCTATTAATCCCTCATATGTGATTTTCTGTACTATCTTTTCTATATCTGACTCGTCTCAGTCTGTTGCCACATGCAAAATGTAGAACACTACTGACATCTTGTGTCTAGCAGCTATAATTACGTTCACTATTCAAACCATCTTGACAAAATGCTATAAAGATGGGCGACAAATTTAAGGAAAAACATGAACCCTTGACCCCTACAATGAGAGGATGCAGTGGCTCTGCTGAGCAGTAGGGGGGCATTCTGCTAGTATGGTCTCAGTCCATTTGCCCCCTCAGTGGGAATGAACACTGGAAATCAATACAAAGTTGTTGCGAGCGACCAGCTTTATCCTCTAAGGAAACATTTCTATCCTGATGGGAGGATAAAGTTTAACGAGTATGAAAATTATGTGAATCATATGCAGTGGCCTTTATACTCACCAGATCTCAACCCAACAGAAAGCCGATGAGGGACTTTTGACCTGATATGTTAGACAGTGTTTTTTAACGTCATCATCAAAACACCAAATAAGGGAATATCTTTTAAAAGGATGGTGTCCCATCCTTACAGCAGAGATCAGAGACTTGGAGAATCAATTTGAAGGATCAATGTGAAGTTATTCTGCTGGAATATTTAATGTTTAATTTCTTATTATGACAATTTTCCTTTAATTCGTCACATCACTTTTCCCACAGCTTCATTCTCGGGATACTGGTGAGAGTGTAACATGTGATAATTTTATGTTTTCATCTAAATTATGATTAGTCTTTGCAGGCTGTAGAACGTTACCAGAACACATATGTGGTAAAGTATAACTTTATGTTGAACCTGACACTACACACCAAGAATTAAATAAGACGGAGGACAGGAAATGAAAGCACACAAATGTTAATATTTATTATTCACAGTGCACATCATAAAACACCATCCTGTTCAGTTTTTCAACAGGTCAGGATTGTTTTTGTTAGTTTTCCTGGTCAAACCCAGAATTCAGGTGGTCAATCTGAAAATAATTCAAGATTACATTTTATTTAAAAAGAGTCAAAGTTGTAGTCACGTTAGGGGCGTGGCTACTTGATTGACAGTCTGGTCTGGAATGACTGACAGGTCGTTAGGACCATATGTCTATGGTTAGGACGATCATTCACGGTGAACTCGAGTACTATCCGGACCTTCGGCTGATTGTACCAGCAGACACTGAAAAAACTCCGACAGTAAGTAAATGTTTATTTTCCTAATGTTGGCAGTTTTAATGCACTGTATATGCCACTAACTTCCACTGTGAAAGGTGTTCTCACAGTGGAGGTCTTCTGCCAGGTACTCTTGTGCAGCTTTACTGTCACATAATATGTGCAGTCTAACTCAGAAGTTGGTGTTTAGTCGGTGTTTATTTTTGTGTGTACTGACAAGAGATTTTCATCTAGTAAATATTGCCTTTAACGTGAATTAGCGATGCACCTGCTAACCAAGCTAGCTGAACAGTCGTCGCCTGATTAAGCTAGAAGCAGCATTAAGGTAACAGCAGCATTAAGCTAACGATGTTTGTGTTGTGTTTCATGCAACCAGGCTGAAGTGTGTTGTGCTACTGTAATGTGGTACATTAAGGTAATGTATTAAAATGCCTCTAATATTTACCTGTAGAGTTTAGCTCGACTTTTGGAGGCTAACGTTGTTAGCAGCAGCATCGGTCAACACAGCAGTAGCCGGTAAATGTGGGCGTAAAGTCGCTGCTGTCCTGCTCCGCCCTCTTTCAAACTTTTTTTTTGTCTCTGGCTCCAAAAGTCAATCAATCTAACAATCTATAATGAATATACTGCCATCGTGTGTTCATTGAATATAGTAGTCCGTGCTATTAGTTAGATTTTAATAAAAGTATACACACTGTAATAACTTGCTGTAAAGTCAGTACAGCCCCATTTTACCAGTAGTGTACTGTTTGTTAACAAGTACGGTTACAACCTGTTAAACCTGATGTTTTTCAGGACCTACAACAAGAATTACTCAGTCCCTCCAGGATTTCGCGGGCATTTTTCAAGATTGTTGCGGCCTAAAAAACCTGAATTCGCGGAAGCTTTTCTAAATAATTGCGATGTAAGTTGTGATGTTTTAAGCGTACTTCTTGTAATGAAATTGTGGGAAACAGTAAAAAAATGCTAAAAAGTTGCATTTTTTCTTTGTTTTGTATAATTAGTTAAAAAATTTCATAAGTCTAAAAAGTTAATATCACTTCCTGGCACAAAAGTATTCACACACACGCTCACAGCTTGTTACGTCAGTTAATTAATCTAACTTACCTTCTTTATTTCAGTGCTCATGACAGATCTGGATGCAACACCTTCTGTCACGGTGATTTGTCTGGTCTGTGGTCCCCTCGTTTCACTCATTCTCCTAATATGTTTCGTGGTAGAAAAGTGTTTGTCAATCAATGATTTTCGTCTGTGTTCCACCTCAATATTGCACAGGGTGCAAAACAGTTTACCTCCACTTTTGTGAAGAACATCAGGGAATTGTTTTGCAGGTCTTTAGCAGTAATTTTCGTTGATACCTGAGAATCATTACTATTGCAGGCTGCATCTTCAAACCATAAACAAGGAAGTGAATTCGGTGACGTACGTGTATTACGCTTGCGCTGGGGACTGCTGTGATTGGTGGAACTCACGGGAGGTTGGGCAAAATTGCGGAAAAGTCGCGGTGATTGGACAAAATTGCAAGGCTGCGCAGAATTCATGGAGATTGGTTGAATTTGTGTTAATTGTTGCAGTCGTAGCATCGCAAATTCCTGGAGGGACTGATTACTTTCCAGACACAAAACGACAAAAAAGAGACAAAACTGCCACAAAGAGTCACAAACAAAATGTCACAAGCAAGACACACAAAAAATTAGACAAAACAACACAAGGCACAAAATGACAGCAAACAAGATACAAGACTGTCACAGTTGATCCGAGAACCCAGGCGCAGACACTAGTGAAGACACAGAAACCAGAGACTAAGTTTAAAATAAGTTTTTATTTACAAAATGTAAAAAACCAGAGGCTGTATGACGCAAGATTTGTGGGCTAGTAGTGAGGTTTGTTGAACCTAAAGTCAGCGTGCTCAGTTTCGTGAAGGTAGCTCTCTTTTAACCTGCTAGATCATCATGGTAATTGATGCTGTGGAGTTAGCCTAGTCTGGAGCAGGTTATGTTCAAACTTTCAAATTTAAATCAGCTATAAGAAGCGTCTCGTGTCAAACAAATCGTTTTCTGACAATTTTACATGAGTGATAGAGATTCTCAGCTGAGGAAATATGTTTTCTTTGTAAACCTGATTGAAGCTGTGTAGTGACAGTATCACAGACAGTATCCATTATGTTGCCATAGAAATCTGAAATGTATTTAGTTGGTAATGCAGAAATAATTTAAATATGTTTTTATTAGGGATGCACGATAATTATCGGCGTCCGATAATTATCGGTTAATTTTGGCAAATATGACGTCATTCCGATAATTAAAAAATCAGCCAATAAAACGACCCGATAATAATAAAGACTTGAAATATTGGTTTTTGCCGTTGGTCTGTGTGTTGTGGCTTGTCCTCATGCCTGACTCCTCAACCCCTCCCCTCCCCGACGGTACTGTCGTATGTGTGTGATGTCATAACACTGCACGGGCAGAGAAAAACAAGCAGCATGGCGTGGCACTCACCAGTGTGGACTTTCTTTGCTGTGTCTGAAGAAGTCGTTTCACTAGGGCTGGTCCCGAGTATTGGAATATCCAAATATTTGTTTGTTGTGGTGGTCTTCGGATAATAATTTTGATACTCAAAAAGTTGTGCCGAATGCCACCGAGTGTTGCAGAGGCTGTAGTACGCCACCAGGCGCAGCCAAGCGTGGCCAAGGCTCTAGTACACTGCTGAGGCCCTGGAACGCCATGGTGGTTGTAGTAGTGGACCTGCCAACTATTGTGTCACGTTCTGGCATGCCGCTGGGCGCAGCCGAGCGTCGCCAAGGCTCTAGTACGCTGCTGAGGCTCTAGAACGACGCGGTGGTTGTAGTAGCGGACCTGACAACTCCGGTGTCACACTCCAGTACGCAATTGGTTGATATTATTGGTTATCGGGTGCAAGAAGTATAAAATTATCGATTATCAGAATCGGTTGAAACTGGCATTATCGTGCATCCCTAGTTTTTATGTTTGGTCCTGATTTGCTGTCAAGTCCGTTTACATCCTGGTACTGCAGCTGATAGAACAGAGTTTGGAACATTGATTATTGTACTGGTGTTTATTATAGAGAATATTCAATCAATAACATTAATTTCACTTTGATTTGGCCAAAAGTTAAAGTGATTTCCTGCATTATGGGACAATGTCACACCTCAACAGAGGCTAGTACAGTATCATGTTTAAATATATGAGGTTTAAAGTTTAAAAGCTGTCAGCTAGAAATAAGCGGCTACATTGATCCATAAAATAAATACATTACGCACATTTAACAGTGGTCTACCAGCAGTCCTGTCTTGCATTATTTGCAGTAGGAGCACTTTTTTACCATCATAGATTTTTATATTTTTCATTGTTCACTGTTAAAATAACCTGTTGACTGACATGATTGTTTCACTTTGTGAGGAAAAAGAGTCAAGTGATGCGTTAAACGCCCCCTTCTATGTGACTATGCACGGAGCTTAAAGTAGAAAGTCTAAGTTAATAAAGGAGTTGATAACTACCTTCATGATACTTGTTATCTCTCACTGAGGCTTTAGTTTTTGTTGAGCCAACTTACACAAAGAAAGCCTGGCTATGTCAAACTTGCTTCATAGTACAGCCCTCTGATGAGCAACTAAATACACAGGGATAAACAACAGGTGAACCAAACAAACCAGGGGAGGGAGCAAAGGAAGGTGAGTGGGTAAGCTTGCTAAACTAATTTGATCTACCGGTAATTAACAGAAATGAAACACTGGAAACCATGCACACAAAACTAACTGAAGGCAATCGACAAACACTAAATATACGGAACAAGACATTGAGCTCGGAATCAACTTGGGAGACAAATCACCAAAGGAGCTAGGAGAGAGGGCAGGGATTAGCCAAACACATGAAGCTACACATGGAGCACAGAGTCTGTTGGAGAAGGCACAACATGAGCTAAACTGACCACAAAGCTAGGAAAAACTTAACCGTCAGATCGAGGCTGGGGAGAGGCAAGCAGGAGATCCAGCAGAGGCAGGAATCCTGACACAAAATGACATGATCAAGAAAAATGAGACACAAAATTACTTTATGTTGACTGTAGTGACAGCATGATATGAATACAGTATTTTATTGGAAGTTTACAGAATTAAACAGTAAACCTCGTACTGCAGAGTCCTGTAACCAACTATACTGCAATTAACCGCTCATGTAAATTACAATTGTGACACTGTAAAACTAATTTTACAGGAAAATGTGTTACACTGAGCACACACAGATGCACATATGTGGTGCAGGGGTGACTACATTGGAGTCAGTATAAATAGATTAGTGAATATCACCATATCTTAATCCATATAGCAAATGAAGCGGCAGTTGTTCCTTTTAATTACAGGGTGTGATGACTGAAAATAGCTTAGTAAAAACAACCAAGTAAAATAAATGTAAATGCAGATGTTGAAAAGATTCACATTACAATAAAGAGACTTCCATAACTGCAAAGAATATTGATTTTGTAATACAGCCTAAACAGACAAAGAGTTACGACAGGTTTATTTAATTTAAGGATTTTTTTTATTTCTCTTGAAATGAATGTTGCATTAAAATGTCCTTCCTTTGTTATCATGTGTCATTGTGAGAATGTTTTGTAGAAGAACTTTCTGTAATGTGTTACCTCAAAAACATCCCCAAAGCATCCTCAGAATATTGCAAGCAAAATGTTCTATCTTTGATAATACATTGCATTATAGAAACATTTTGGAAGGAACATTTTGTCATCTCAGGCCTTCGTTTGATTTTTAAGACATTTCCCAAATGTTGCAATTAGAATGTCCTGCATTTGTTATCATGTCACGTAATCTGTGGTCCTGGCAACATCTTTAAAACATCGTCTGAATGTTGCAGTTAAAACGTTATGTCCTGGTCAACATTTACCTTACGGAAAAATCATTTGAATAATAAACATCCCTAAAACTTTCTTTGAACATTAGATAAAAGTATTTTCTTTAAAACGTTATTACCCACTGCAGTCTGTCTGTATGTATGTATGAGGGTGTGTGGGTGGCTATGTCCGCACCATAACTCGAGATCAATTAGAGATAAGATAATCAAACTCAGCACAGATGCTGATCTTGACCTACCCTGATCACACATTAATTTTCGGGTCAGAAAGTCAAAGGTCAAGGTCACAGAGCTACCTGCCATGTTTAGGTAGGCATCCGGTGTGGGTCTGCATCTCGCTTGAGTGCATTCTAGTTAGAATTTGTAGAGAATGCTTTAAAATTGTTGTGGGTATGTTCCCTGCAAACTAGACACCATTTTGGCACTTTGGGCAGCATATAGCTTCTTTCTTTGTAGCAACAGATTGGAGAGGAAGGCCTGTTCATGTTTCCTGATTTTTCCATTTTGGTGTGGGGGAACTTGATTTTGACAGAGCCCTGACTTAAACCTCATCCAAATGCATTTGGTTGAGCTGAACAGAACATGAACTGGACCACTGCAAGCCAGGAAATACTTTTCTTTCTGAAATTCCCACAGCCAGGTTCCAAGATTTTCTGGTTTTGGACTTAGATGTTTAAAATTTTTTTTGTTTTTGTCATGTTTGACCATAGTAGACTTCATGACCCTAACACTGCTACCTAAAAAGTGCTATTAGACATGTTAAATGAGCCATTTGTGGTTTCACTGTACCGACCATGTGTACTGAAAGTTGCATGGTTTAATCTTTGAGACAAGAAAATGCTACTGGTAGGATCAAATTAGACAAGTTTGACATACAGACAATTTTAAAAAAGTCTCATCTGTAGTTGAGTACAAGAGTACTCCACTGATTTAAGACTCCGCTCAACATTTTCTTTTTCATCCCACACATTCTCATTCCTTGTTCCTGGTGTCTACATTGCCCACAATGCAAATTGACCTCCAACTAACTCGGCTCAGACTGTATATAAAGACTTATTGTATGTATTATTTCCATAAGACAACAAATTTTATCACTCAAGGCATTTTGTTAGGGCAATAAAATGCAGTTTTGTTCACATGTCACACTTTCTATGACCTCTGAATGTACTTTGATGTTTACAACCAAAGTTTTCTTTTGAGTAGCTCCAACATAAACCCTAATTTAATGTTTGTGGGAAGTTGACAGTTGACATGTTTGTGGTGTGCACCAGAGCTTACATGAAAAGTTGGTTAAAATCTGGGAAAGTAAACACAAAAAATTAGAATCACCATCGCTGGTTGTGTTTGTAGGCTGAGGTGATGGGTCAGACTGTTGATATGGTATTTATTTATCTTTTTGTGCTGTCTGTAAATACCCTCTGACTTTTCTGAGAAGGTCTAAACAGGGGTTTTCTCCGGAGAACAAAACAAACATGGAGGGACATGACTTCGCTCTTAATATCAGACCCAGGGGAAAATTGTTAGGACTTCAAAGACTGTGCATATCAGTAAAAAAATTCCTCGAGGGGGATGTTTTAGATACGCTATCTATTTACAGCCTTTTAAAAACAGTGTGCAGGGGAAACCTTTCATTTAGTCAGTTTACTCCTCATGAAAGCCCTGTGGTTATTTGGGACAACATTATTATTTCTTCAGATTGCTCTTTGTGGTCACTAAGCTTCCATAAACAAGTCCCATCTGAAGTGCTTTCTCTGTCCCATTTAAAAAACTGTTTTAATAGAAAAAAACACAGCTGTAACATAATAAAAATCCCACTGAACATTGAAATGAGCAACATATTTCTAGTAGATTGTGCCCTTTTTTTGGGACTGAATGAGGATCAGTGTGTGAGGAGTCACTTCACCACTAGAGGTCTATGCTCTCTTCTTATTCGCATAAATCCACAGTGGAGGAATAGAGAATGAAGAGAGAAGGTACAAAGAATCCTTTAATGAGACTTAATTATCGATAAAACGCCAGTGACATGAGAGTATGCAACACTGACAAATCCTACTTTAGAATTAGGTTTTTAATTTTTACAGACTGTGCTATTTAAGATTTTAAAAAGCACCACCTTTGTTGCAGTAAATAGTTCCCTGTGTTCCTCCAGAACCTTTTGAAAGGTCACATGTCCTGCAATGGGGATTGAACATGTGCCCTCCCAGCGGTGTTATCAACAGATGGGCCTCTCTCTCACCAGCTGACATTAAGATATAATGCTGCTGACTTTATCTTCATCCTCTGATCTTTCTTTTGGGAGCTTTATTGTACCAACCCTCCCACGTTAAAAAGATGCACACATTTAGTTTTTTGTGTTTTGTTAATGGCTTCTGTGCGAGTGGAACCACTTTACACCTTGTATGTAGTAAGAAAGTATTGACGATGTTTTGGGTTTTGTTCAAGTTTAAAGGAAAATTCAGCGGACTTAACCATAATAGGTAATTTACATGAGTACAGTTCTAAAACAAACTGGCTAGTTATTTTTTCAGTATATAGAAAAGACAAAGTATTGCTAGTATTCTGGAAATTGTATTAAACAGTGCTTTTTAAGCTGAAGTCACACTATGCACAAGTAATGGGTATATCTTGGACTATGCTGCTTCTTTATTTCCCATTTTTGTTGAAATAGTGCAATATTCATGTGGTAAACTACCCCTTAAAGATCAGGTTTAAACACTGAATGTACGGTGCCATGCAAAAGTTTTGTGTGTGTGTGTGTGTGTGTGTGTGTGTTGGGGGTGGGGGTACCTTTGCACAGCACTTTACATAAAGATAGAAGTCACCCATAGGCTTCCTAAAGACACATTTTGAATCTCTGTGTGGAGGCTCCAGCTGTCACCCTCTTGGCAGCCTACTTACTTCTGGGTAATCCAAAAGGGTGGAGGGTTAGTGGAGCTGCAAACATCTCTGGGTCATGTTCTGTCGTATGATGGCACCACCTGTCAACAAAAGTGGCCATGCCCTTATTATAAATAATTTTGTGCCTAAATACATTGCGCATGGGTGAGTTGTCCTGTACAGCTGTCATAAACAAAGAAATTAGTAATGGGGAACAAAAGGTTTTTTTGCACCAGGCTGTAAACATGCTGTGTTGTTGAACATGTAATACGGGGTTCTCTGGAAACTGGTGTCAGTTAGCCATCCCATTCTGTAGTACAAAATGGTTTGCCGGCACTTTATTACCAGCCTGCTATAGGGGGGAAATGCTGTGGTTTGTTTGTATTTTTTTAACCAATCAAAGCCGTCTTGGAAGGAGCTAAGTGAATAATGTGGCTCAAAATAGTGAAAGGTGTAAGTATTTTTGATGGAACAAAATATAAAATCCACCAAAAAAAACTAGCTGCTTTACTGCGTGATCTAAATATTTGGCAAAAATTGAAGTTTTATTTTGACAGGTTGCTGCCCAAAGCGGATTTTAGAAATGCTAACAATCTGGCTGAAATGAGTTGCCAACAGCAGGCTTTTACCCACAACCTGCATCCGGTGAGTCAAGCCATTTGGAAATTGAGTCACTTTTAAAGTTTCATTCGAGGAGCTACAGTTTTTGATACTCTTGCATTAACTTCATTTTTCAACCCCCGAGTTTGCTCCTTGAGGTTTAGACTGGGGTTAGAGGAAAAGTGACATTTTGACAAGGTAAAAAATTTGCTGTCTTGCCAAAAAAGACTGATTCTACTCTCATTTCCGTGCCTTAAATATAAAGCCAAAGAAGGAGACCACAAAAACTGAGATGTAACATGTTGATTAGTCAGCATTAGACGAGCTGGTAGGAGGATTTTTTAAATTTTTTGGATGGAGTCAGGAAGCAGTTTCCCTAAGCTTAACCTGCCTGAGAGTGAAAATTTGGTTCATTTTGAGTTGACATGATATAATTATAGTAACTACTCTCTGACCAAAACTTCATTTGTGAATGACTGATTACTACTCCTGAATGTACTTTTTTTTTTACACGACAAACTAAAGAAAATATATCAGCTTTTAAAATCACATGCAATGAAATCCACAACTGAAGATACACGTGTGTGTGGTTGTGTAGTCTTCTTTTAATGTCGCAGTTCTTTAATTAGAACTTATCGGCATTATGAATTATGTGCTTGACACACTTTATCTCTCTCTCATGTCCAAACTGTTTGATGCTGGAACCAGCTGGACATTTCGTCCGATAGCAGGACCAGACTATAAGCTGTAAAACTGACCCGATGTTGTGTGTCCGCCTGATAGTGAGTATGTGAGCACAAATGGGTGCTCAGTGGGTGGGTGGTCTGTCTGTTTTGTGTTTCTGCAAGGAGACAGAGACATAAAACTGGACTTCTTCTCCACTGGCTGCCAAAATTATTCAGCTGGAGTCGCACCAAGCCACCAGTAATGTGTTTTCCTGGACAGGGGGATCAGAACAGAGCAGAGGGCATCCAATGAACCAGAGAAGACAAATCACTGATTTTCCTGTTCATTTTAAAAATATGCGTTGGCATATTTATGCCTCGTGTGCACATGGATCAAATAGACAGGAAAGTAGTAGCTTAAAGCACCATTTGTGACTCATTCTTTAGTTCTAATCCATACATTCCCTCTTAGCCATGGTAACCGTTTGGCCTTGAAAGGAGGCAGCAAAATATTTATTTAAATTTTAGTAAATTTGTCTCAGAGTGTAAGTAGTTCACAGGCTGGCAAATCACTGCTTTCCTTTTACATGTCGACTGAGAAATGAGTCATGAGAGAAAATTATCGCTATGACTGCCAGCAAGGAGACTCATCTTCCCTAAAACCAGTTCACACAGAGTTACTGTTGTCAGAAGAACTGCAAAAATACTGATTTAAAGAAATCTTTAATAAAAGACAAGTGTTACACCCTTGTGGAGAAGATTGACACAAATACATAATACACACACCATGTCATAGTTGGTCTTATGTACAAACACAAAACAACATTATTCAGGCGAAATCCATACAAACACATATTCACACACACACACACACACACACACTCCCACACACATACACAAAGCGCGAGAGACTGATTACTACTACTGATTATCTTCCATATCCAAATATGTATGGTTTTTTTGGCCATTGGTACAGTACACTTTTGCACACAGAGGGTATGACTTGGAATGCTATAATGCATACAAGGTGAAACAGGCTGTCCGAGTGTGCAGTGATGATCCACTGAGTGGAAAGACAAAAAGGAAAAAAAAACATTCCCTCATTGAACCACAGCAGCAGGATGTTACAACAACCTCCATAAAAATTGATGCTGAAGAAACAGGAAGACGAGAGCAGTAAGAAGGTGATGGATGCAGCGGTCAGGGGGTGAGCGAGTGAAAAGGAAAAAGAAGGAGGCAGCAGAGACCAGTGAGAAAAGGAGCGAGAGGAGAGAGAGCTCGAGGTGAAAGAGGTCTAGTGCAAGAGGTTAAAGCGTTCCTTCATCCAGCAGTTTGTTGATGCCATTGCAGATCTTCCTCAGAGAAAGTCTGTACTCCTCTCCATCCCCATACAGCTCGGCCAGGAACTCTCCGTGGGCAAAATGGTTGAAAACGTGATCGATGCGAGCGTGTGAGCGAGCGGTGAGGTGCTGCTCGACCAGGGTGTGAAGCAGGTCCCTGCACTCCAGCAGCAGCTCGGACAGAATATTCCTGTCGAAGGTGTACTCCACCTCGTAGAATGACACTGCCGTCATGGCCGCCTGGTTCATCTTCTTCTTGAAGCGCTCCACCGTGTCCAGCTCGTCGGGGCTGAACTGGTGGTTGCGGTACAAGATGCCGATCTTCAGGGCAATCTTGATGACGTCCTTGATGATCTTGTGGGCCTCCTTCTTGCTCTTGGTGAACTCCCGGCTTGCCTTGTAGAGCTCGTCCAGGATCTCGCTGCTGGTGTCATCTGTCAGCATGTTGGCCACCACCATGGTCGCCATCTTGCTCAGGATCTTCTTCTGGGCCTGCAGGGCCAGGGAGCGAGAGTTGAAGCTCTCCTGCCCTGAAGGAAGAGGGAAAAAAGACAAAGAAAGATAAGATTTTTAGAGCAAACAAAGTACAAGAGTGGTACTATTGAAGTAGCAACTTCAATGAGTGGAAAACCAGTCTGTCAGTAAATCTCTCTGTGTATCTCTACATGTTATTATTATTGAACTAGAAACAGATTGCATAGGAAAATAATGAAACAGAAAGTCTCACCCCTGAATTTGAAAGGATTGGTTACTTTAATTGGTTAATCAGAATTTAATCCCCAAAATGTGAGTTTGTGTTTTTGAGGTGGAAATGCTCAGCCATGGCATTTACTGCTTATATTGCTCATGATGTGTTCGGCATGAAAATCATGATTATATTGAAGTAGCCACTTCAGTTTATGAATCCTGGTGTTGAGCCGATTGCACCGAGTGGAAAAACCAATCAGAAAAATACAAAGTGAATCCTGTTTAACAAAGGATATAGTGTTTTGTACCTTTAAGAGACATCAGATGGATGAACTCTGATGAACTCTGAATATTGGAGAAAAGACGGCACACTGTCATCTTCGTACATGTTATTATTATGGTCTTTAACCACCGCCCTTGGAGTTTGCTGTGTTTGCATCTAACAGCTGAATTCCATCTGGACAAACAAGCTTTTGCAACTCTGTCGCCTCACTAAATAATATAGGGGCCCTGTCTTTCACTAGTTTTCACTGACATTACTTTGTCCTTGCATTAAAAACTCTGTGTGCAAAAAGTTTCATCTTAAGTGTCGATTTTTTTTCATCATTCAGGAGAGGACACTGATTTTTTTCCTTGTTACACAACACTAAGTTGTGTAACAAAGAAAACTGGTAGCACTTTAATGTGATCTCAGTAAATATGAAGGAACAGCATTGATGCAAACTCCTCTCAGATGATTCAGTTTTCTTGGCTTGAAGAAAGGCCAGAGCCACTCGGTTTCAAACTTGGACATTGCTAAAACAATGCTGTGCTTTTAGGGCAGTTATAGTTGAAATTCAACACAGAACAGAGTTGGGATGCGTTGAGGAGTAGATGAAACGAGGTGCAGGCACATTCTACGGGAGGGCGGCGGCCTTCCTGGAGGAGGCAGTGGTTTTAGCAGGCCGGCTACAGGAAGAATGACTGTCTGCTGTGGATAACATCAAACAGCTGTGCACCGATAAGAGCCTCCTCGCACGGTGTCCCTCCACAACTCAAGATTGATCACACTTTTATGTTTGTGTCCCGCTGCACTGTCACAATTTATCACAGAGGAGAACATCAAAGGCAGCCTGTGTCTTCAGCAGCCCGACATGCCGAATGTGAGGAGTGGGAAGATGGAAAAGGGGGTTTATTTAGGTGCCACCCAGCTTCAAATTACACACCAGATAACTCCTATTATGATTAAAGCCAAGGAAAGATGCATCACTTTTTTCCTCCCCTGTTCCCTGGGCACATTGTCAGCCACACGTAGAAGAAGATGGAGGGAGTTTGAGTCGATGGGGGTGTCAGTGCCCGGTGGGCTTTACACAGAGCAGCAGATGAGGCCAAATTGAAAGAACACCTGCTTTGTTGTCATTATAATTTGTATTAAAATAGACAGCTATGTGACTGCTTAGGATTCACACCGTGGTTGCATCATCTGGGTGTGTGTTATTTAAATGCGCACATACAAAAGAAGGATGTACAACAATTGGGAGAAACCTGATCCGTGGCATTTCAAGTCAGTGTACAGAAGTGACATTTCATATGTTGGTCTGAAGCTAAATGACATTTCATGAACATATAATTAGCCCAGCATGACATTTAACAGCTAATAAGGCAAATGTCTTTTCTCCCCAATACTTGAAATCTAATTTTCCTTCTCACGGCTCCTTTGTGCAGGAGAGTGGGACTGCAACCTGTTCTGCGTTACACAAAAGTGAGGATGTCGAACATGCAGAGGCTGTCAGTGTTATTTCCCTCAACACCAACTGTACAAGTCTCCTGAACTCTGGGCTGTAGCATTTTGATGCTTTTATTTTTGTATTTGTTTTAAAAAGGTGTTATTTTTAGTTGAAATTCTGCGTTTTGCATTTAGTATCAGTTTTTAACTCAAATTCTCTTTTGATTTGTGATTTGCTTTGAATTCAGACAGGGACTTCTGAAGAAAGCAATGGTGGAGTTAAATTTGAGCCATTTTAAGGCATGATGACATTATTTTCATGGAAAAAAATTAAATGTATTACCTTTATAGACAGAGATGGGTTTTTAATGGGTCTTATTAATGACTTGAGAGATCCTTTAAGGAGATGCTAATGCTTAGTCATTTGATAACTTTATTTGTAAAGAGTAATGTGACACATGGTTGTAGAATTGCGTAGACGCGAATCAGAACTACGCATTTTCCGTGACATTACAGATAGTAACTAGAAAAATCATGTTCACTGTAAAAATAAAAAAAAACAACTTAAATTCTCCACAGTTTGCTTCTCTGATCTGCCTGACTGGCTTTTTGTTGTAATATTGTCTTCCAGAGTATTGCCTTTTTTGGTTTGTCTGTCGAAGCAGCTCATAAACTCATTTTTAAAAGGCTCTATATAAATATTTATTACTATAAAGACAGAAAGGCAGATTTGCACACTGGAAGGTCTCTTGGAAAGGGCATAAGTGTGTCATCCTGACAGTAATCTGTATCTCTTTATAAAGTTTATTGGGTGAAGGTTTTAAGTAAACAGTTGTAGAAGGAACATGGAGCAACATTAATATTTGTTTAGAGACATATTTTGGTGATCTTGCTAATATAAATGCAATATTAACTCTGCTTCCTTGCTCTTTTTTGGTCACTACTAGTTCCTATGAAAACATGGCTCTTGTTAGCTCTGTGTCTGTCTGCTGTTTGATTTTGGACAGTGTGCTGCAGGTTTTATCCAAGTTTTACCCAGAAATCTGCTACTTACTGTGGTAATGACACTGACCCTCTCCATGCATGGACTGAACCCCTAAAAACTCATATCAGTGTATCAAATTTACATAAAGAGAGTTATGAAAATCAGCAAAACACTATTGTTTTTTTACAGCCAAGTGTTGTAGAAGAATTACTGTTTTGAAAAAAAAATAGAGATAAGATTCTAGATGTGGAAATTATGTAAAAATTCAATATAAATAATAAGTCAATATGATTTGCTATTATTTAAAAGAAAAGGTATGTATATTAAGGATTGAAAATGGTAAATATTTATTAAACTTTTATTTTACAGATTTTCAATGTTATTTTAAATTACACATATAGAGAAAAATGACAGAAAAAGTATTACTGGCCAAAACTATACATAATGTCCACATCAAAAAATTGTATTTATACAAATAGCAATTTTTTCTTCAACAATATGTGACTGTAAAATTACTGTCACATATTACTGCATTTAATATGTCTTTATTTTACAGGTGTTTGATGTTATTTTCACTGTTTCAACAGTTTTTAAATTTACACATTCCATGTGGTTTTTACCTTTTTTCTTGCACCCTTGCAGCCAGAATTTTTTTTTAAAATTTTACTTTCTTACAGTGAGTTTTAGTGAATTCACAGTTTTTAGTGTTACTTAATGTTACAGTATGATACTGACAAGTATTTGTTCATCAATATACTTCTGTGATCCATAATGTTCATTATGCTGATCAGTCCTCACTCACACCTTTATCAAAGCCAACATACAGCACAAAGAATAAACCTCCATTAACTTTAAACAAACCACAGACTTTCTACATTCATCCTCAGTCTGGGAGAAACAAGTTGGTGTCTCATCCCTGCCGGCTGGTGTTAAGATTCTGCTCTTAAAAATACCAAAGGGTAACTTTATTACTTGTGGTGATGAATAGATGCGCACAACACAGAACAGTAGTTTCCATGATATTTGAATAGCAGCACCAGGATATATAACTGGTTTTCATTAAGCAGATCTGTGCCTCTCATCAACAGGCTCTCTTTGTCACTGTCATTTCCTGTTTCTCTGAAGCAGCTCTTTGTTCCAGTGAGCCTCTGATATTCAGAAACCCAACTGGATAGATTTCTGAAACCCTGGCACACTGATAAAGGTGACAGCTTGCTCCATAAAGCCGGCCTTGTCAGACCGATGGTCGTGCAGGCGTTTGGAAACTGGATATGTGCGAACCACAACGCTTTTCTAAATGAATCTCAAAAAACAAGATGTGGCAAAGAAAGATTTCACTGAAAAGAGTTCCTGTATGCTTTATCTTTTTATTTTTTTTAGGTGCAGAGCTATAAGCGGGCTAATTATTTTCCTGCCACTCCTCCAACACACAGCCTGGAGCCTGTTTCTGAGGACCAGCAGGTGGCTATCGACTCACTTGCCTTGACCCCTGTCTCAAGTCTGTTTGCACATCCCTGAGTGATGAAGAATGTAAGCAAAAATGAGGGAGTGTAGGGGGAAAAGCACTGCGAAGAACGGACATGAGGCTGTGTGAGGTGTGAGTCAGAGTGCTAGTGAAAGGAGGTGGGTGACTCGGAGTGTGACTGGAGATTTTATGTTGTTTTGTTTCCTGTTTGTGTTATTTTGAGTCTCATTTGTGCCATTTGGTGTCTCATTTGTGTTGTTTTGTGTCATTTTGTGTTGTTTGGTGTCTCATTTTGAGTTTTTTGTGTCTTGTTTGTGTCATTTGCTGTCTTGTTTTTGTCGTTTTGTGTCATTTTGTGTCTCGTATCGGTTGTTTTGTTATTTTGTGTCTTATTTGTGTTGTTTTGTGTCTCATTTAAGTCATTTTGTGTCTGTTTTTGTCATTTTTTGTTTTGTTCGTGTTGTTTTGTGTCATTTGGTGTATCATTTGTGTATTTTACTCTCTTGTCGTTTTGTGTCTCATATTGGTTGTTTTGCATAATTTTGTGTCTGTTTTTGTCTTTTGGTGAGTCAGAGTGCTGGTAAAAGAAGGTGGGCGACTTGGAGTCTGGAGATTTTAGCACATACGGAGGGTAGATGATCACAACAAGACAGTCCGAACTCTCTCACATACAGCCTGTCACCCAGAGGCTGTGAGGAGTGACATGCATGAACCAAAGTGTCACATTGAGTTAGAGAAGAGTCCAAGCTGTCAGGGCTAGAAAACTGTCTATCCTGTAATTTGTCTTCCTCCACTACCTGCTCATTATTTTCTTTGCATTTCAAGTGTACAGTTTAATAAAGTGGACATTCTGCATGGTGCTGCTGAAAACAAACCAGGAGCCCATATACAGTCGCTGAAACCACTGGCCCATCAAAGCGGTTGCGTAAGAGTGTTTTGGGAGGTGGTGAAGTTTACTTTTAACATCAGGATTAGTAAGGTGCTTGCTGCTCTCCGACCGCGGCTGTTGACTAGACAGTCTCTCTTTGTTCCGCCTGATGTTTTCAGAGCGCTGAGTCAACAGTTTCTGCTGTGCTGCATCAGAACATACATCCAATGTGGAACATGGAGACCAGCCAGACCTGCCCTGCTGAAGGTGGCACGCTGCAAAAAGTGGACGGATTTATGTTAATTTCAGCCAGACACACTTATTACATCCAGGAAGTGACATTTTATGTGTAATGGAATAAAACACACTGTGACAAATGCTCTTGTAAAATTACAGTAAAATATTTGCAGCTGCGGACTCCAGTATTTTACTGTATTTTTACAGTTGTATTTAATTGAAGTTAATTAGTGTATAAATCATTCCAGGACTTTACATGAGAATATGAGGTTTACAGTTTAATACCGTAACTGGGATGACTCATTTTTGCAGTTTTGTGCCTTGTTTGTGTGGTTTTGGGTCTCGTTTGCGTTGATTCCTGTCTTCTCTTTTGTCATTTTGTGTCTTGTTCTTGTCATTTTGTTTCTGGTTTGTGTCATTTTGTGTCTCATTTGTGTAGTTTTGTGTCTCGATTTGTTTGTTTTGTGTAATTTTCTGTCTAGTTTGGGATTTTTTTGTGTCTTGTTTGTCATTTTGTGTCTCGCTTTTATCATTTTGCTTCTTATTGTGTTGTTTTGTGCCTTGTTTATGTCGTTTGGTGTGCTGTTTGAGTCATCTGGTGTCTCGTTTGTGCTTCATTTATGTTGTGTGTTGTTTTGTGTCTCGTTTATGTCATTCACTGTCTCGCTGATGTCATTTTGTTTCTTGTTTGTGTAATTTTGTGTCTCATTTGTATTTTGTGTTGTGTCATATTTTTTATTCAGTTCACACCATCAGTTTTTACAGTAGAATGCTGTTAACAACAATCTAATTTCTGTCACCAAATAAGCATCAGATTTTGCAGTGTTTTATTTTAGAAAGCATTAACACTACTGTTGTGAATGAATGTTGCTGTATTTTTACAGTAATTTTTTTTACCATGCAGGTAATTTGTGAGTTTAGAGTGGAGTTAACCATTCAGGAGAATCATCTTCTAATCTAACTCTGCAAGAGAATGAAGGAGTGTGTTTCTAAGAATATCAGAACTTTTGACTTAATAAACACTTAGTGCACATTAATCATCACTGATGTGGCTGTGAGCTGAAGCTATTCCTGCTCTTCAGACTGATCCTGAGGCTTTTTACCCCACAGTGAAGGTGTCAAGTAATAATAACTCTGCTTTAGCCTACAGCTGTGTGGATATTATTGGATGTTACTAGTTGGTTGGTAGCCAGCTAAAGAAAAAGCACAATAAAATAGTGCACGCATGAATAGCATGGCCCAACACCTTCTCAAACTGCAACTTCAGTGCACTAGTTGAGCAAATAATATGCTCCATCCATGTTTCATCATCTTAGAATACGCATCAGTAAAACCTCTGTGTTCTTAGAGGTCAATCCATCGTCTAGTAAATTAATCCAATAAAATAAACAGGCTTTCTTTGGATGGTAGGGGAGCTGATTCTGGCCTCTTGGCTGCTTTGTTGTTTGTTTAAAGTGATAAAGCTCAACACCAGATGAAACCACTTGCTAATCTGGATATTTTGTGTAACGTACCAGGCGGTTCGGCTGTGAGAAGGTTTTCTGAGGTTTGTGTTGGTCTCGTTCCAGAGTAAGCAGAGGAACGAGCCATTAGCAGGGCCAGCAGCTAACACTGACAAGGACCGACTGGCCTTTACCGAGTCAACGCTGGAGGCACTTATCAGCCGGAAGAGTGCAGAACACACGTCTGACTGAGGCAACTGTGTGAGTGTGTGAATGCATGTGTGTTCTGGGTGTGCTGGGCTTCATGTCTTGACAACATAGAGAAAACAACTTCAAGATTAGCTGACAACAGACGTCATCTTTACGAGAGAGTCTGTTTTTTACAGAGATGATCAAAGATACTGCTGGAATTGATAAACAGGGAAGACGTAGGGTGTTTTAGACATTAAAAAAATAATGAAAACTAAAATAAAAGTAGCTGCCTGGAACTGTCTTTATTGCACTTTTTCTAAATCATTTGGATAATTTCAGGATAACTATAAGTCGTTTACCTCTGCAGCTGTTATGTATTTGCTCTGAATCACTGTAAGAGTGCAGGGATCAAGATCCCCACAGTATCTGAAACAAAAACACAAGAGTCATGTTTCCACATCCTCTTTAGAAGAAAATTACGTTAACTCACATTTATTAGCAGAAGACAAAGCTTTTCCCAAACTATCTATGCGCTGTAAAAAAAAAATTAAATGTTTTAACTTTAATTAAAAAAAACTACTTACAGTTATTTTACAGATTGTACAAGTAAACTTGTAAAATCACAGGAAAAAAGTGTTCATTTACATGTGGACAGTAAAAAAAAACTGTTCACATATGTTTAACCATAAATTTACTATTTATACTGTATTTAAATCTACCAAAAAATATCTTCATTACTTTATAGATAGTGCTGTTATTTGAAATAAAAAATATATGTTTTAAGGATTGAGAAATAGTTTTGTTAAATTGGTGATAATGTCTAGGTAAATATTTTTTAAAGGTATTAATTTACTTTCAGGCAGTAAAAATAACAACAAAAAAACAAAACTTTTAAAAATAATGTCCACACCAAAATTATATCTGTATTTTTACAAATGGCAATTTGTTATTTTACTGTAGTTTTTTTACTCTAAGTCATCAAAAATACTAATACTTTACAGATATTTGCAGTTATTTGAAAGAAAAAAACTCAGCTGCTATTTAAGAGAATTTCCCTGTTTTGTTAAATTACAGATAACATTTAGTAGTTGAAGTATTAATGTACATGTGGACTGTAAGAAACAATAAACAAACTGTAAATAATGTTAATAAAAACCTGAATTTTATAAATAATTTGCTATTTGTATAATTTGTTCTTTATCATTGTGTGAGTATAAAATAACACAGTTTTATTTAAATCAGCTAAAAATGTTTTTGAACATTTCAGTATTCTACTGTTCTAACCTTTTTTCTGGCACCCTTGCTGCCAGATTTTAATAGTTTTTAACAGATTTTTTAATTGTTTTTATAGTGTAGCGTCACTACACTTCTTAATGAAAATTTTGCACTCGTTAATAAAGGGGCACCATCTCAGATTACTGAGAAAATTATCATTCTAGATTAAGTCTCAAAGAAACTTTAACTGAATGAAGTAGAACAGTCTCTTAGCTGAAAGTCGTGAATTCTGATTAAATTGACCTCAGTTCCCACACAAAGAAAAACACAGAATCAGGAATTGGTCTAAATGAATATATTTATTAACTAATCTACTAATATACATACATGAGTTATAGCAGTGGAGTCAGAGTGTGTGTATGGTGAATGTGTGATGTCAGATTATCAAACAGAATGACGAGGATGATGGTGAAAGAAGGGTAATTAGCCAACGATCTAAAGTTCCGATTTAGATTAACGAATGATACGCTAAAATTAAACCTGTTATCAAGTTATTACAGCATCAACCCAATCAGGAGCAGATAGAGAGGTGGGCTTTGCCTACTTTGAACAGAGCTGTCTGGTCGGAGCCTCCGTGAGCTGGAACGTTAGGTTGGGACCGGTTGGAACCCTTGAGCGACGAGTCTGGACGGATGTTTCCGAAGCGTCGTCTTGGTTGCTAGGCAACGTTCTGCCCATGGAGCTCTCACAGCAGCGCAGGATCAGAGGTTCTGATGTTGGCACGCAGATGGTGGTCGGTGGTGGTAGGCAGCCGGGCGCGGAGTGCGCTGTCGTCCGGGTTGATGGAGAATAACTTGATTATTAATTGTGGCTCTGTTAGACTTGACGGCGTTTGGTGTTAGCCGCAAAATCTCTAAAAAAAATTAAAAGCTGTTCTGTTAGAACAGTTTTCGGCTTGAGGAAGAAGCGGTAGTGAAGCAGCTCGGACTTAGATGAGCGTGAGCACAATCTAAATAAAAAGGTCTAAAAGATTAACAAAGAGCCACAACAATAAGACGCGCAAAAATTTGACTTAACAACTAGACGAAGACAAAAAGGTAAAAAGCGCGGAATATCTGAAAATGGTCAGAGAAAATAGCAAGGAAATTTTGTAAAGAAAGAGCTTAAGAAAAAAGGATGGCAAAAGCCAGGAAACGAAAAGACGGCAAAAAGCACAGGACAAAGCGGGTTTCCACTTTTTATCCTCTGGCTTCTGGTGGGTGTTTATTTTGGGCGTGGATAGCCGTTTCCCGCTAAGACTGGTAATCTGACTCTGTTTCTTTGTCTAAAAGAAGAGCAAATTGCCATCTCAGATTGAGATACAAAAAGTATGTTATGTGCGCAAAACGATCTATCCATCTCTCACCATGACCCATGATATGAAACAAAAGATTGGTAACATACATATACATCATAAGACGATCGATTATACCAGAAAGGGAATGAACATAAAAACCATTATATGTTAATATGCAATTGTATATATATATATATCACGTCCATCTTATCACTGGTGAATATAACACATTGGATGAAATGTAGTAGCAAAATATGTCAGATTTCCCCCACTATCACTTTTAATTCATGACAACATATCACTACAATTGGTTGTTTTAATGTCGGCACTCCCGTGCATCTGACGTCGCTAGATGGCACTGTGGGTCCATCTTAGAACTGTGAATAATTTTGCAAATCCTTATCTTCGTTCTCATATTACTTAGAAACGCGATTTTTGGACAGTTGATATAGGACATCATGTTGAGGCTGATGCAGGTACAAACACATGAAACAAATAAACAGAACAATAGTTATTTAGTCCGTTCCTGTATGAATGGATGAAAGTAAGACACAGTTCCAGGTGTTCCTCTGGTATGTGGTCGCGATTTATGGCCTCTCCTTATCAGTTAGGAGTGGAAGAGTTTTAAATGAGTCCATGGGGGAGATGCAGGAAAAACATTCACCAAATCAGTGTGATTTGCAGCCAGTCCCTTTGAAGTTGAGTGTCAAATGGTGATCCTTCTTGAAGATGGTTGTGGTTCACGAGCCTGGATAGTGTTCAATGTGGCAGTTTAATGGTCAGAGTAGACGCAAAGTCTACTCAAATGTTTTGTTTTTACCTCTCACGTAGCATTCCAGAGAGAGAGGGAAAACTTTATGTCCGCTACATATCCCCCACTCGGCTCGATGATTGCCTTCCGGGAACTTCGGGCCGTCAGGTTGAGGACATCAGAGGTGATCAGGAACAAAGAGACACAACAGTTGCTGCTCTGATCTGGGTTGATGTATGCTAGTACTAAATACGATATCTTAACACTTTTGCTAGGTTGTCCTAGTGGCATTTTAAAGGATAGTCCTACGTTAATACTTAAAGACTGACGTGGTTCTAGTCTGATAAAGAAAAAAAATAAAATAAACAGAGATATATAAACATAGAGGAAGAAAAATGATTAACATTATATACAGACTCTTGAACAGGGAGTCTTTACAAGAGTCGTTTGGTTATGGTTGATTGGTCATTTAGCCGTATGCGAGTTCAAGAATTGCAGGGGCATGGAATACATTGCTCCCTTCCAATTCAGTTTTTTTCTCAATTACCTCAAGGGTTCTAGAGGTACGGTCCTGACTTTGTTTGTTGCGCCTGAAGATTTTGTTTATTTTCTCGTTTTTGTTTGTTTCACCCCCACTTTGTTTTGTATTCCCTGTTGGTTGGACAAAGATGTAGTGCCACACCTTGTCCCCCACTTGGAGTTTGTCTTGTTGATTGGTTTTTTATTTCTTTATCTACTCTACCCTTTGTTATCTGCACTGTTGTATGTTCGTGGTTTCCTATGTTTCGTTGGGTCTGGGGTACGGTTGTCCCCGACGAGTCCCCTAGGGGTTTTGTGTGGTTTGATCTGGTTTCTTCTGTTTTTGTTTTTCTTTCTTCATTTCTTGAAGTAGCTGCTTAATGGCTTCTAAGTCTTTTTCACTTATAGAAGGTGTTTTGGACTTATTTGTATCGCTGTCATTGTTCTGTCGAGGTCTGTTTCTTCCTTCTCTACTTCGCGAATCGTTGTTATGGGAATTATGACGACTCTTGTCCCTGTCTACACGGTTTGAGTGTCCTCCCCAAGAGTGACGTGAGGGCCCTGTCTGGTGAGAGTTTGAGGGGTATCGGCTAGGCTCAAATTTTCTGTGGTTCTGGTTCTTACCAGTCCAAGATAAGGAGCCATGAACCCGATCAGTTCTTTGGGCTGAGGGGTGACTTGGTGTTGTTCTTGGCTGAGCAGCCTGAGATGAGTGGGTGGTTGAGCCACGAGGCTGGCCACCTGAAGCTCCCTTGAGCTCCAAGGGTAATGATTTGGTGTCGAGACTCAAAATTGTTTTTGGCTCTGATGATCGGTTTTGCCTCTGCTTTTGTCTAGCAAATCCTCTCAGGGCTAGTTCCTGCAGCTGCTGACTGGTTAAGGTGCGGGGACATGCGGAAATCCCTAAGTGATAACTGGTGGTGGGATGGAGATTGTGAATGAAAAGAGTTTTGAAGTTCAAGTCTTCCTCCATCCCAGGTTCATTCTGGGAACCAAAGTAAACTTGACGAAGTCGGTGGTAATATTGTTGGGGAGACTCCTGTCGTCCCTGCTTGATCACCAGCGCAGCGATCAACCCAGTCTGCGATATGTAATCAGTAAATTCCTCTTTGATTTCATGTGATTGTTGTAAACTTGTGAGTTTATCTTTGTTATCTTCTAGTTGTTTTCCTAGGTCTTCTATCTGCTTTGGGTCGGTTTCTCTGTGTTTAGCATAGATTTTGACTTGAGCTTTTAGGTCTTTGATCTCATCCACTGCTCTGTTAAGTAGGTCTTTGGCTTCGGTAAAGCCCTTATTGGATTCTTTTAATTTTGCTTCTGTAATTACCAATTCTTTTCGTTGTTCAGAGAGAATTTGTTCTAACCTGTCAATTTTTCTTTTTAGCTGATGTGTTTCTTCATCGTCGGGCTCTGTGTCCCTGCCCTTGAGCTGATCATTCAGTTGGGCTTCAGGGTCATCCAGACGTGTCTGGGATTTGATTAACAGTTGTTGATCTTGATCATGTTGTTGTTGACCTGCTCGAACTTCTTTTCTTAAAAGGTCAACTTCTTGTGAGCGAGATTTTAGTGTACTGGTTGTCTGTTCTAAAAGTTTGTATGAATGTTTAAGCTGTGCAGACATTACTGCAGCCATGCTTCCTAACATTTTAGCTAGGGGTTCGTCTTTAAGTGGTTTTGCAAGGGCATCATCGATGAGCCCTGCCATGATTGTTTCAAGGTCAGAAGGATCTGCTTGGTAAACACGGTTTGTAAAGTCAGGTATCAGGTCTTCAGTCATGTCCACTAGCGCAACTTCTAGGTTTTCAAGGGTGTCACTGTGGCTGGATATTTCAAGAGCCATCTTTGATGACGATGGTTAAGAAAAATTGACACCAATAAACAACTTTTGACTACGAGGTAGGCCTGTTTGAGCAACGAGCTTGATTACTTATTACTTTGAAAAGAGTAA
>CM045445.1:16822473-17075564 GCA_024666655.1 Dascyllus trimaculatus | reverse complement strand
ATGAAATGGAAATATATCGTACATTCCGCCCCTGGTTTCAACATGTCAGAGTAAAATGCATGAGTCAACACGATAATAGTGTTTTTATGTCACGCCCTCCACCTCTGCTGCCTGAGTGGCAGTCTCCTTTTCCCTCTTCCCTTTTTCCCTCTCTCTCTTCCAGGTGGGCGTGAGCAAGGTGTGGGCAGCGAGGAGCACGGCAGGTGCAGCCACTCGTAATCAGCGGAGGAGGCACGCGTGCGATTGGATGATCAGCTCCCACTCTCTCAGTTAAAACCACGCTCCACATGCTCCTCGATGCCAGACCGTCGCATAGCCTCATTGGTTCCCCGTCTGCCGTCCATGTGTGCCTCCTCCGGATCAGCTCAACCACTGCCTCCACTCCGCCTGTAAACCCAGCCACCGTCAGGATCCCAGTCGTGGATTGCCACCCCCACTCCCGGACCTCAGCTCACCACCACCCTGCCTGCCTGCCTGCCTGCCCTTGCTCCCACCTGCTCCGCTCACCTGCTCCGTCGTGCCCCTCTCTCCGTTCAGGTTCAGTAGCCTAGCATTAGCATTAGCCCGTTTGGCTCAGTTTTCCCAGTATCTTGGTTGCTATCAGCTCATAGGTTTTTGTAGCTCGCTTTTCGTTTTGTATCAGCTCGTTGGTTTTTGTAGCTCGCTTTCTGTTTCCTGTTTTGTTTCTCAGCTCGCCTTTTTGCAGCTCGCTTTCTGTTACTTTTAGTTTTCAGCATTAGCTCGCTTTTAGTTTTGCTTTTGGTTTGTTAGTTGTGTTTCCTGCTTTGCAGTGATTTTCTGTTCTGTTTATTACAATAAACACTTTTATTTTGTAATCTGTGTGCCGTGTGTCCTTGCCTGCGCCTGAGCCTCTGCACCGTCCGTAACAGTACGGTCTGGCCAACATGAGCTCAGCAGGCAACGAGACCGGCACTAGTCCTGCCCTTAGTGAGATAGACCTGCAGCAAGCCATAGCTCACCAGGGTGTAGTTATCGGGCAGCATGATTCCCTGTTACAGAGTCTAGTGGAGAGTAACCATGCGCTGATTAATCAAGTTTCCCAACTCACGGGGAAGATTAGCACGCTAGCTGCTCACTCGGCTCCTGCTGCTGCCACGCCTATGGCTGCACCAGTTAGCAATGACCCTGCTAATGCTAGCCTTGTCAGTCAGTCAGCTCGTGAACCACACGTGCCCGTTCCTGAACGCTATAATGGTGACATTGGTTCTTGCCAGTCATTTTTAACCCAGGTCTCATTAGTCTTTGACTTGCAACCTCACTCTTACGCCTCTGATAGGGCCAGGGTAGCCTTCCTGATTAGTCTTTTGTCAGGCCGAGCGAGAGAGTGGGGTACTGCGGTGTGGGAACGCCAGGAGGCGATCTGCGGCTCCTACATCGCTTTCACCACCGAAATGAAGAAGGTGTTCAACCACCCGGTGCAAGGAAGAGATGCCAGCCACCGTCTGTTGTCCATGCGTCAAGGGAACCGGAGTGTGGCAGACTTCTCCATCGAGTTTCGCACTACTGCAGCGGGGAGTGGATGGAACGATGCAGCTCTGCGAGGGGCCTTCTACGCAGCACTGCAGGACGGTTTAAAGGATGAGCTGGCCACCCGGGATGACACGAGCAACCTGGACCAAATTATTGACCTGGCCATTCGGATCGACAACCGCATCCGCGAGCGACGAAGGGAGAGGACCCTCCGCTCGGAGTCTCCACGGACCCCTCCATCTACTCGCCAGAGTTCTCCACCTTCGCCCCGAACTGTTCCAGACCCTGAGCCCATGCAGCTGGGACGCAACCAGTTTTCCGTCCAGGAGAGGCAACGTAGGTGGGACGCCAATGCCTGTTTGTACTGTGGGAAGGCTGGTCACTACCTCGCTGCCTGCCCCCAGCACTCAGTAAAAGGACAGGCTCACCAGTAACTGGGGAGATACAGGTGAGCCATCTATCGTCGTCTTCCCCAAATCGGCTGCAGCTTGCTGCCTTCCTCTGCTGGCAATCCCAGTCCGTACCTGTACAAGCCTTCATCGACTCTGGTGCCGAGGAGAACTTCCTGGACCTTCAGCTAGCCCGGCAGATGTGCATTCCTTTGGAGTCCCTGGAGCCCCCCCTAGAGGTCCGAGCCCTGAATGGACTCCACTTAGCCAAGGTACAGCAAAAAACTGTTCCTGTCACTTTGTTTTTGGCCGGCAATCATCGGGAGAAGACGACCTTTTTCGTAATAGATCACTCCAGTCCCCCCATGGTCCTGGGATACTCTTGGCTCCGGGCACACAATCCCCACATTGACTGGAGGAAGGAGGAGGTGATATCCTGGGATCCACGCTGCCATGAGACCTGTCTGCACTCAGCCCTGACCCCTGCTGATGCCGCCAGCCCTGTCTCGGACTCCCCGGTCAAGCTGGATTTAGTCCCTTCCGAGTACCATGACCTCGCACCTGTTTTCAGCAAGGAAAAAGCACTGTCTTTGCCTCCCCACCGTCCATACGACTGCGCTATAGAACTCATTCCCGGAGCCACCTTACCCACTAGTCGTCTGTACAACCTTTCCAGACCTGAACAGGCCGCCATGGAGACCTACATCCGAGACTCCCTCGCTGCTGGCATCATCCGTCCGTCATCGTCGCCTGTGGGAGCAGGATTTTTCTTCGTGGACAAAAAGGACAAGACCCTTCGGCCCTGCATCGACTTCCGTGGTCTCAATGACATCACCGTGAAAAATACCTACCCCCTGCCACTCATAAACTCTGCTTTCTCTGCTCTGCACGGAGCAACCGTTTTTACCAAATTGGATCTCCGCAACGCCTACCACCTGATCCGCGTCCGCGAGGGAGACGAATGGAAGACAGCTTTCAACACCCCGCTCGGACACTTTGAATACCTGGTCATGCCCTTTGGACTCACGAATGCACCCGCTGTCTTCCAGAACCTCATCAATGATGTACTCCGTGACATGATCAACCGTTTTGTGTTCGTGTACCTAGATGACATCCTCATCTATTCAAGGGATGCCCAGGAGCACACCCGTCATGTCCGTCAGGTTCTGGAGAGGCTGCTTCAGAACCGGCTCTTCGTAAAGGCAGAGAAATGTGAGTTCAGTGTACCTACCGTGTCCTTCTTGGGCTACATAATCTCTGCGGGAGAGGTGAGGATGGATCCTCAGAAGCTGACTGCAGTTAAAGACTGGCCCATTCCGGAAAATCGGAAACAACTGCAGCGCTTTCTTGGTTTCGCCAACTTCTACCGTCGCTTCATCCGCGACTATAGTAAGGTTGCCGCCCCGCTCACCTCACTCACTTCTGTCAAGCGCACCTTCTCATGGACCCCTGAAGCGGATCAAGCCTTCCACTCCCTCAAACACCGCTTCACCTCCGCACCCATCCTCACACAACCTGATCCCCACTTGCAGTTCGTTGTGGAGGTGGACGCTTCGGACATTGGAGTGGGGGCGGTGTTGTCGCAACGTTCCCCTGCCGACAACAAGTTGCACCCCTGTGCCTTCTTCTCTCGTCGACTGTCCCCAGCCGAGAGGAATTACGATGTGGGCAATCGGGAGCTGTTAGCAGTTAAGCTAGCCTTGGAGGAGTGGCGTCACTGGCTAGAAGGTGCTGAGCAGCCGTTTATTGTTTGGACCGACCACCGGAACCTGGAGTACATCCGATCGGCCAAGAGACTGAACGCCCGGCAGGCCCGCTGGACGCTATTTTTCGGCCGCTTCAGTTTCTCGATCACCTATCGGCCAGGGTCCCGTAATGTCAAGCCTGACGCCTTGTCCCGTCAGTTCTCCACCCAGGAGTCCCCAAACGAGCCTGAGCCCATCCTGCCTGGAGCTTGTGTGGTAGCTTCGCTCACCTGGGAGATCGAGTCCGCGGTCCGCCGGGCCCAGGAACAGCACCCCGACCCAGGTAACGGTCCTACTAACCGTTTGTTTGTTCCTGATCCGGTTCGCTCTCAGGTTCTGTGCTGGGCGCATTCCTCACGGTTGACCTGTCACCCTGGGACTGCACGCACTGTGGAGGTCCTGCGGCAGAAATTCTGGTGGCCAACCTTGGAGAAGGACGCCAAGGAGTTTGTGGCCGCCTGTTCCGTCTGTGCCGCCAACAAGACGTCCAATCGGCCTAGTTCTGGACTCCTTCAACCTCTTCCTATTCCCCACCGGCCGTGGTCCCACATTGCTGTGGATTTTGTGACTGGGCTTCCCCCCTCGCAAGGTAAAACTGTCATTCTGACCATTGTTGACCGGTTCTCCAAAGCCGCCCATTTTGTCCCCATAGACAAATTGCCCTCAGCCAGGGAGACGGCTGATCTACTGGTGAACCACGTTTTCCGGCTCCATGGGATACCAGCGGATGTCGTATCGGATCGAGGGCCACAATTCACTTCCGAGGTTTGGAAGAATTTTTGCTCTGCTCTGGGGGCCACTGTCAGTTTAACCTCTGGTTTTCACCCGCAGTCCAATGGTCAGACAGAGCGAACCAACCAATCACTGGAAACCTTCCTAAGATGCATGACCTCGGAGAACCCTTCCGCCTGGAGCAGCCTCCTCCCATGGGTCGAGTATGCGCACAATTCCCTATCTAATGCTTCTACTGGGCTTTCTCCATTTCAGTGTTCTCTGGGATACCAGCCCCCCATGTTCCCCTCCCAGGAACAGGAAATTTCCACCCCGTCCCTTCAAGCTTTCCTCAAGAGGTGTGAAAAGATCTGGAAGCGCTCGAGGGCCTCGTTATTAAGGGCTTCCCAGAGGATGGAGGGACAAGCCAATCGTCACCGTTCTCCTGCCCCTGTCTACTCCCCGGGCCAAAGAGTTTGGCTCCGGGCCAAGGACTTACCTCTCCGGGTGGAGTCTAAAAAGTTGGCGCCTCGGTTCGTGGGACCTTTTGTTATTGAGCGCATCATTAATCCCAGTGCGGTTCGCCTGAAGTTGCCCTCCTCTATGAGGATCCATCCCACATTTCATGTCTCCCAGATTAAACCTGTGAAGGAGAGCGCTCTGGCCCCCCCTGTCCGTCCCCCTCCACCACCCAGGATGGTGGACAATGCCCCAGCATACACGGTGCGCCGCCTGCTGGATGTTCGTCGTCGGGGACGTGGTCTCCAATACCTTGTGGACTGGGAGGGATACGGCCCGGAGGAACGTTCCTGGATACCCAGACGTCAGATCCTGGACCCTGCCCTCGTCCGGGAGTTCCACCGGAGGAGACCTGACCGGAGTATTCGTGCACCTGGAGGTGCACGTAGAGGGGGGGGTACTGTCACGCCCTCCACCTCTGCTGCCTGAGTGGCAGTCTCCTTTTCCCTCTTCCCTTTTTCCCTCTCTCTCTTCCAGGTGGGCGTGAGCAAGGTGTGGGCAGCGAGGAGCACGGCAGGTGCAGCCACTCTCAATCAGCGGAGGAGGCACACGTGTGATTGGATTATCAGCTCACCCTCTCCCTGTTAAAACCACGCTCCACATGCTCCTCGGTGCCAGACCGTCGCTTTGCCTCAGTCAGTTGCCAACCTCTGCTCTTGTTCGTCTGCCCTGCTTGCTTTGCTCTGCACCATTGCCTTTGCTAACGCTATTCCCTCTCCGCTTCCAGTTGGTTTCCCGTTTGCCGTCCATGTGTGCCTCCTCCGGTCCAGCTCAACCACTACCTCCACTCTGCCTGTAAACCCAGCCGCCGCCAGGATTCCAGTCGTGGACAGCCACCCCCACTCCCGGACCTCAGCTCACCACCACCCAGCCTGCCTGCCTGCCTGCCTGCCCTTGCTCCCACCTGCTCCGCTCACCTGCTCCGTCGTGCCCCTCTCTCCGTTCAGGTTCAGTAGCCTAGCATTAGCATTAGCCCGTTTGGCTCAGTTTTCCCAGTATCTTGGTTGCTATCAGCTCATAGGTTTTTGTAGCTCGCTTTTCGTTTTGTATCAGCTCGTTGGTTTTTGTAGCTCGCTTTCTGTTTCCTGTTTTGTTTCTCAGCTCGCCTTTTTGCAGCTCGCTTTCTGTTACTTTTAGTTTTCAGCATTAGCTCGCTTTTAGTTTTGCTTTTGGTTTGTTAGTTGTGTTTCCTGCTTTGCAGTGATTTTCTGTTCTGTTTATTACAATAAACACTTTTATTTTGTAATCTGTGTGCCGTGTGTCCTTGCCTGCGCCTGAGCCTCTGCACCGTCCGTAACATTTTAGATGACACATAATGCCATTTGCTGTGCAAAAATATTGAACAGTGTGTGTTCTAAATGTAACAACTCCAAATATTTACTTTTGTGTATCTGGCAGCCGTTTATGTATTCAACTTTTATTGCGAGCTTCTATTTTTTTCTCATTTTGGGGCATTTATGTCTTTATAGCTGTGAAATTACATTGTCTGCTGTTTTATTTCTACATAAAAAACAGCTGCAGTAACTTGACAAACAAGCAGTGGCCTGCCGGTTTATGCAGTGCATATAAAGCTAAACAAAAAAAAGTTTTACATTGTTGTGCAGGTCCTAAAGTCACCAAAGATACCAAATGTTGGTGAATTTTGTATGAGATGTTGCATAAGACGTGGCACATTCACAAAAATCACAGTGTTTGTGTTCCTGGTGGAGAAAATGGTTGCTCAAGTGCAAAAATATAAATCAGAAGTCACTATAAAAAAGATGGCACCCTATAAAAGCTTCTGTTTGAGTATTAAACATCGTTTAATGAAGACCGAAGAGCAAAGAATGAGCTGTAACTGTCAGAAAGTGAAGAGTAAGATGGTTTAATGACTGTAAAACAAGTTAAAGGGAAACAAAAGGGGGGAAGCCCATGCAAAGTGCTTGATAAATATCTGTATTAGTGTGTCCACTCACACAAATATTGTGTCACACTCTTTCAGTCATGGGTGTGATGGTGAGAGCTACTTCTTTTATTCTTCGGTCATTCTGATCCCATTCTTTTGCACAAAACCTCAACGTTTGACCTCTGTTTAATCTGTCTGTGCTGCCATTTAGAGCGATTTACATGGGATCTGGGATCCACAGCACTGAATTTCAGCCCTGATTAGTTTTTTACTGGTGTAAACTTTGTCGCTGTTGCTTTCTAACATGAACTTGACAGGACACGGAGAAACTGAATCAGCAGCACAGCAAACATAACACTGTCCCACATATAAATGCCTCATATACCTGAGAGAAACTGACCTCTCATACTGGCGCGACTGTACGCCATGTTCTCCTCAGAAACTTTGCCCTCAGGCATCACATTTCATCTCACATTGTCAGAGGTGACATCTGTGTCACCCTCCATTCTTCATATCTAATCAGATTGTGTTTCCATAAATGCCAGATTTTCTGCATGACTGTTGCATTAAACTCAGGAAATCCAGGAAACCTGTCGTCCAGTCTGGCTGTGTGATGCAGACGGTATAAAACTGAGACGTGTAGCACTGCAAAGGTGTTCATTAGGATTTTAAACTTCATAGTTTTCCGAAGATTGTGTAGTTGTACTGTAAGTGAATGTGGTTTAGCAGATACTGCACATTTTGTTCTGTTCTTATTCTTGACTGAAAGCCCAGAATCATCTGACTGCCATCTGCTGGCTGCAGTTAAACCCCCATCTGAAAAGTTTTGGTCCCGCATGTTCTTCCTGTCAAGGTTCAGTTTCAAACCAGAAGATAGACAGACTCAGACAGTTTTGTTGTCTCTTTTTATTTGGTTGTTTGTTTGTTTATTCATTTATTTAATAGTGTTTCTGTATGATGGAATGAAAAAACTTCATCATATCGGTGTGATCTGTCAGTATAGCTTTGTACTGTTTTCAGAGGTTGCCACATTTTCATTCCTTTAGCATTTTAAATACATTTTTCTCTGCAAAAAAAAACAAGTTTATTTGTATAGAACATTTCGAAAAGTCAGTCTGATGTGCTTTACATAAAACATATAAAGCTTCAAGACAAATTGCAAAAACAAACATAGAGCTATTTAAAAACACATTTAAACACAATAAAAAGAGCTAAATGAAATATTTAAAAATAAGATTAAACAGGAAGTAAAAAGTGACAGTGCAGTGTAAAATCTTTATAATATTTAATAGAATTTAATATTCATACAACCTGCAGCGTTCTGGGAGTTTGTTCCAGATATGTGGTGCACTAAGACTGACAGCTGCCTGATGCATGTTTGATTGCAGTGACACGTCATAATTCGGAACAATATAGAACAAATAAAAAGAATATTGCATTATGCTTGGTTAATACGCTGAGTGTCTTCATTTAGACTTCAAGTCTTGCTCCTGTGCATCTCAGAGTCAGAGATATTCTCTTTCATATTCCTGATTTTCTTGGTTAGTCTTAGGTTCTGTTGTTTTGTATCGCTCCTGGGAGATCATTTTTAGTAATAGCATTAAGAGAGCGGTTTTTATTATTGAAGACAGTTTTTTAAAAGGTAGGATCTGAAGACAGAATGAACCAATAAGCATAAGATGTGCTTTTTGCCGAGAGCAAAACTTAAGGAAATTCCCTAAAACGACGGGTGTGCATCAACACGGACAGCATGTGAACATCATGACATTCTAGACAATTCTTGGAAACCCACGAGGACTAAACCTAATGTGTTTATGTGTAATTATCTGGTTGTGTATGCTATACATACAGTCAGGACAGCTGATGACAGATGAAACACAAGGTCCTACATTATACCTTCCTCTTTTTGTGTCAGATTCCTTTTCTACTCGCCTTTTTCCATGCACTCACCCTCCTCTCTCTTCCTCATCTTGTTCCATTATTCATTTATATACATACACAGACAGAGACACATATATGTATATAAAACCAAAAGAAGGAAACTGTGACGCTGGAACCAACAGAAGCAAGACTCAAGGATCAGACTGGTACGGTTCAAAAAGCAGGATCAGCCTCCACTGGACCTTCACAAGGAGCTGGAGTCCTCAACACAAGGCATTGAAATGAACCAGCACAGACATGAAGATGAGGGTAAAACTGATTAGGGCAAACATAAGGAGGCAGGAAATTGAGAAATTTGCAAAAAAAAGAGGGGAATATTTTGAAAGAAAGTAGGAAATAATGAAAAAAACAGATATACAAAAACATGACCTTAGACAGCTGATCAGAGTGTAACAGATACAAGGGATCTGCAGTCGGGCTAAAAGAACTTAAATAATAAATGCAAATAAAGGTTGATTGATTTGAGTTTTCTTTCAGGAATCACATGAAACTTTAAATAAGTTAAGCAAATACTCTCAGCTACAATAATACATGGAGGACTTTTTATTGTAATGATTAATTATTGCTGGAGATTTGAGCACTGTTATTAATCTAAACTCTGATAGCTTGAGAAACTGCTGAAACAATACAGGAAGAACTCATCGCTGTGTGTCAAAGTTGCACATTTAGAAGTTTCCTGCTTTAAAACTCTACACTTTCCTTCCTCTAGAATGTGCAGATCTACATAATCCCTGCATCTCTTTTCACTCATGACTCCTCATATGCTGCAGCTTGAGCACACCAGCTCACCCATGACTCTGCTAAAACACTGTCAAACTACTCTATTATTGAAGTACTTCAGCCACACATGGAGAAGGCTTTTGTTTTTGAGACTGTTTTGAGGTGGAATTTTGCGTTCTTTACAAATGTTTAATTTTTGACGACTTTGTAAATAAAATGTGGGGAATAAAAGGAATTTGATTAAATATCATGATTTCAAGCTTAGATTTGGTTAAGCTTTCCAACAAAACCGCACTTCTTTTTTACAGTTTCTTTCTGAATTTCGGTGTTTAGAGGGTTAAAGGGTCACTAAAGTTTCTATTAAATAAACTTAATATTAAAACTTAAAATTAGCATTATTAATCTTTAAGATATACCAATCTGTATCCAGCTGGAGTCTAAAACTGGCAGCTCTGTCTTAGACTCCAATTCAGGGGTTCTTGTACATTTATGCCACAACAGAAGGTAGACTTTCATTATAAATAATCAGAAATCAGAAATACTTTATTGGCCCCGAGGGGATAGTGTCTAATTAAATAGTGAAATCATATTTTCAATAGGAAGGAAAAAGTAGAAAAAGGAGAGGGAATGACCTCAACAGGCTGCATGCATGATGACACATGCTCACTACATGCAAACAAGACTAATTCCAAGACACACCATTAGAGAACCACCTGGTCCACTGTGATAATAATGTGGGACGTGGGCATCACGTTCATCATCCATTTCATTCTGAAATAACTCGAATATGGTGCAATTGCCAGGTTAAAAGTGTTTTAAGATCCCAACACCTCTGGTAGTTCAATTTTTTTCCTGTAGAGGGCAGCGGTGTTTTAGTGGGGGCGCTGTGCTGCCAAACATGACCCAAGAAGAAGAAGCAGAAGAAGAAGAAGAAGAAGAAGAAGAAGAAGAGGAAGAAGAAGCGTTTGATAGTAAAACTTTCCTGTAAAGAAGGTGATATAGCCATAAAAGGTTTCGTATGTGACCCTTGTGGTATTCTCCGCTTTCGTTAAAACCTCTTAAAAAGTCTCATTGTCGTGTTTTAACTTGCTAATTGTGTTGCTAGCTGTCTTCCAGGTAACTTGCTAACAGTAAACTGACGCTAATCACAATAATGCGTTTTGATTGTTGGTGTTAACGTTAATTCAAAGCATACAGCAGTCATTTAGGAGGTGATAATAAGTTATGCTAACCTTTTAAATGTCAAAGTAAAGCATGTCCCACGTCACAGCAACATCAGCAGGTATTGAGTTAGCAGAGTTAGCCGACTAATAAAAAGCTGTTGTGCAGGAAATGAGTCAAAATTCTGTTAAAATCACAATTAAACTGAAGATGCACATTAAAAAAAACCTATTACATTGCTGTGTGGTTTTTCTATTTGCACTGGCTGTCTAGATAGATGGATAGTGTTGAACACAAACTGTTCACAGAAGCACTGAGACAGACATACTGAGGACTTGGACTGAAGTAATACCAATATTTGTAATATGTAATGTGCAAAATGTTGTGCATAAAAATGTAGCAAATCTTTCATGGAAAAAATACAGTGTTCAAAATGACTTGCAAATATCCAATGTGCAAAAAAACTCGCATGTCTAAAAAATAAATAAACAAATATAAAATACATCAATGTTTGGGATTTCCCTGTAATTCATTCTTGCAAGTCATCTTTGTGAAATGTGCCTCTGGTTTATTCAATATATAAAAATCAGAATCAAACTTGCTGCCCTCCTGGCAGAACAAGAAAGAACAGGATGAGGAGGATGGAGTGGACAACAACCTACTCTTTTATGGAGAATATGAGAATGCCTGTTATGGTTTATAGGAGTTACAAATTAAAATGTTGTCTATAAGTTAACAGTTTAAAAAAATAAATAAATAACTTGACACATTATGTGAAGATCCTGTACTTTTGACACTTTGAGAAATGTGTTTGGTTAATTAAGAATAACCAAAGATTTGTGCTGTGAAAACTGCTAAACCTACTTCAGACAGATGAATACTAAATGTTTCAAATTGTTTTTCCATTAAAATAGATTAACTGGCTTTAAAACATGTTATGTACTTTTAAACAAAGTAAAGTTTTGTAGGCTTATGATATGAACAGAGACACAGACAGGGATCTTTTAAAAAATAATTTTATTTGCTAGGGAAGACATTTAT
The DNA here is from genome assembly GCA_024666655.1 of Dascyllus trimaculatus. Taxonomy (NCBI): domain Eukaryota; kingdom Metazoa; phylum Chordata; class Actinopteri; family Pomacentridae; genus Dascyllus; species Dascyllus trimaculatus. The sequence goes on along the minus strand of CM045445.1, from coordinate 17,063,961 downwards.
TTAACAAAATTGGATCAAAAATTCCATCCACCCACGCCTGCTGGGTGCAGGTTAATACAGTGTTTATAAAGCGGCTTGGTCATTTTATAGCATAAAATAATATAATTGTGGTGGGTGGTGAAGTTCTACCTTCATTAACTTGTAGCAGTAGACTCCATGCTTGTGCTCAGGGGGTTGGAAGCAAAAGCTGCAAACCCCCAACTCAGAGGAACCACAGCTTCTGCGGGGCCTGGTGACGCTTCCATCAGCCAGCTGGCCAGCGTTGCAGAAGTCCAAACCTGCGGACCTCTGGGCGTTGTAGATCTGTCCAACTTTAGCAATCTGAGCTCTGTCGTTCTGACAAGCCTGCTGAGCCTCAGTCAGGTTCATCTTCCCAGATGGCTCAAGATAGTAGACTTTCCCTTTGAAACAAACATTTATTGTGACATTTAGAGATCTTTCAGTTGGTCTAGCTTGGTTCAGCACTAATTACTTCTCTTACTCTAATATGAGGTTTTCATATGGTAGCCATTTTTAGATAGATTTCATAAAAGTGCATTATGAATATTTTGCACATTTAAAAACACTCAACAATACTAATTTCTTCTACATATACAAGAAACTGTGCAATATCTTCTATTAGTATTTTTACTCAGTTTTCTTGTTTTTTTCAATATATAGACACCAGGTCCTCACCAGGTTCTCCAGCTTCCTCCACAGTCTAAAAACAAGCTGATTATTCTGAATTGTCTGTAGGTGTGAATGAGAGTGTGCTTGGTTGCCTGTCTCTGTATGTCGCCCTGCGATAGACTGGCAACTTGTCCAGGATGTCCCCTGCCTTTGCCCTGAATCGGCTGGGATAGACTCCAGCTTTTACAAAATTCATTGCTTACTGTTGTTCAGACGGATCTTACGGAGCCCCGTACTGCTTTGCTCTGTGTGTATCAACTCTTGTCTGTGACTATACAGAAATCAGCTACCAGTATTCATTATTAACACATTGACACTGTCTGACCAAATGTCAGCAGTGGCAGAGACAATTGCAGCATCTGACATTCAGTATAACAATTCAAGCTTAAGCCCAACTGAGACATATTTTTTGTCTCTTGATTTAAAACACACACACACATTTATTTAAGCATTTAATAAAGGATCTTAGTCCAAGACCAACCATGTATTAAAAAACAAATGTAAAACAATGTTTTCTACACACACACGTACTTTTCTACATATTTCACATTTGTGGCAAAAAGGTTTAAATTAGAATGAAATTACATGTAAGAATGAAGCTGAAATATGTCAAAATGTGTAAAAAAAAATCAACAAAACAGACATGAAAAACTTGCCCTACAGTTTGCCATTGAATCGTTTGACTGATTTGAAAGTTTAGATTTTTTACTCTTGGACATATTTTCTCTTCCTGGATGGTTGGAAAATGCCAAAATATACCTTGTATTGCACCGACCCTGTGTCATTAAGCTACTTTGTGCTTGAGTAACCAAACAGCAGTTGAATGATAGACAGAGTGAGACACAATGAGGATCTGTCCTCTTTAAACTTCAAAATAAAAGCAGGCTTAGATTCATAAAGGGAGTAAATAATTCAGACTAAGAGCAAATCTGTGCAAATTTCAAAAAACTGCTAAAAGCATCGACACTAAATAAGGGACTCTGTGAGCAATCAAAAGCTGCAGTTTCAAACAAATATATCAACATAAACATAAAAAAGTCACTAGTTAGAAAGTGCTACAAGTGTTAAAGTCCAAGTTATGCAGCAAACGTAATCATGGATCCATTCTGTGCTGCAGTCGGAGGAGATGGAGCTTTGATTATTGGTTACTGATGAGCTTCTAATCATCGCAGCCGAGCAGCTCCATGCGTAGAGTGATGCGTTCGTGCCATTCCCAGGGGATAACACGGATATATCTAGCGTAGAACGGAGGCTCAAATACATTCTTCTTGTGCGTGTTGTTGTCAGTGTTTCCTTGGAAAAGCTGCAAATAAATGTTAAAGTAAGACATTTACTCACTGAGCAAAGATATTGTGCATTTTCCTACAAGAGGAAGAAGCGCTACTAACCCAAATCTATTTTCCACTGAACACAGCCAAACTAGACCTAGTTTAGTGATAATGTAATACATCCACCAAATGACTTAATGACTGATTGTGATGGTGGAAGCTGGAAACATCTGGATTGTGATTGAAATCAGTAAAAATGGAAGATTTTGATTGAAGATTTTGGCATAAATAATCTATGTAGTATTTGTAATCCTGTAGTTTTCGCTGTCAAATTGCTGCAAGACACAATTTACAGCACCATTGCAACTTCATACAGTGTGTGCTTTGGTCAAATTAAAAGAAAAACCTGAACTCTTGAGCTCTACAGTGAGGTGATCCGGTGCCATTGTGAGGGGAGTTTGCTGACATAGTTTGAGTAAATGTATCCACTTTGAAGGAAAGGCCACTGCAAATCCATACAAAGTTGTTCTAAGTGATCAACTTTATCCTGTAATGAAACTTATCTATCCTGCTGGGAGCGGTCTCTTCCAAGATGACAATACATCCATACACGGGGTACAGGTCACTCCATGGTTTAATGAAAATGATGTGGATCACATGTTATCACCAGATTTCAACCAAATTGAGCAGCCATTGGAGATTTTGGACCAATGTGTCCACCAAAAGAGGGAATATCTAATTAAAGAAAGGTGTTTCATCCCTCCAGGAGAGTTCCAGTCTTATAGAATCAATATTAAGGTGCACTAAAGTTCTACTGGCAGTAATTGGAGGCCAAACTCCCTACTAAGACACTTCATGATGTTTTTTCCTTATGTTCAGCTGTGTGCTTAGGCTGCCGTTGTGCAACATGCATGAGAAATAAATGAAATTTGATGATGTTTTTGCAGAGACAAGAGCTTCCTGAATCCTGGGACACCAAATATGTTCACGTTTACTGAAGCGGTGCACTAAAATATGACTCATTTACTAGAACATACATATACAGTGTAATGTATTCAACATTTTCTCACCTTATCATTGTCGGTGCTCTCGTCCTTCACCGTACTCCATGACTCTCCATCATTGCTGTAAGCGACTTTAAACACTGACACAAACTGCACCACCCCAAAGTCCTTTGCCCCCTGAGTGATGATGCCTGTGAGGCGTTTTGTCTTCTCTAGATCAACCTGGTGAAGGATTTTTAAAAAAAACTTGTGATACTCTGCTTGACATTTTACCAATACTGACATCTGAACACAAAAGTTTCCCTCACCTGAATCCACTCTGAGCGGTTGCTGTGAGCAGGAGACCAGGCGTTTGTCTTCCCCGCCTTATCCAGTCGGGCAAACTGAGGGTGCCACGTGAAGGTGTCGATGCCCCATGTGCGGAAAGTGCTGGAGGCTGAAAGCTGCCCATCTGAGATGAGCCGAGACTTCATCCCCAGAGGCTCTGTGCAACCTGCCGTGTTTGAACAAACTGTGAATCCAAAGCAGACGGGAAGACGGGGGGAGGGGGAAACCCAAAGCGACAGAAGGAGAAAGAGCAAACGAAGGGGAAAAAGACAAGTGAGTTCACCCGAAGAAAAGAAGAATCAACTTCACCCAGCACTTAAAGAAATAAGCAACATGTCCAAAGCATGTGACTGATTAAAATTCATTAAGACCCACCAATGATCAAGTGGAAGGAACAGAAAGAGGTGCACAGAGTAGAGCAATGCATGCCATGAAGTTCATAGAGCTAAATCTGTTGTTCTGGAAATGTTTAATTTGTGATTAGAGAAGACAAAGTTTGGAGGTGGACAAAATTCTGTCTGAGTGCTTAGAGTTGCTGCTTTTATTGTTGCAGAGTGAGTGCGAACCCACAGAGTGCTGTTTATACTATACATTTTCTCTGCGGCGTAACCATGGCTAGATGTTATGCAGTTGAAATAAACTCTCTGACTGTCATTTTGCCTGTCAGCGAGACCACAATAAGAAGACATCAAGACAGTAAAACAACAGACAGAGGGGAAGTTAAACAAAAGAGACTCTCATTGCTTTTTTTGGCACTTTTTTGTTGATCTCACTCAAAACAAAGTTCACAGAGGCCATAGTTTGGCTCTACTTGAACCTAAAGCGGGTCATCTGTCTCTTTTCATCAATGTAAAACGTGTTTCAGTGCTTGCTGTGAGAGTTAAAGTTGTGTCTGATGTCTTCTTTGTGTTTACCATTGAGTTCACAGCCCACCAGCTCCATGCGCAGTGTGCAGGCCCTGCGACAAACCACGGGGATGATGCGGATGTACTGGGCCACGATGGGAGGGTCAAACAGGTTAGTCTTTGTGCTGTCGTTGTCTGTGTTGCCCACAAAAACCTGCAGCACACAAACACAGGGAAAGAGGTGAGTGAACGGAAGTAAGAGAAGCTGTCTGTACACATATGTTTAATAGAAATAAACTTCTAACCTTGTCCCTCCGCTGATTATCCCCTTTGTAAGTGATGTAACTGTTTCCATCAAAGCTGCTCGCCAACTTGAAGGCCTTGACGTACTCGGACGTGCCCATTCGACTGGCTCCCTGAGTGATGATGCCCGTCAGACGCATCTTCTTCTGCATGTTAATCTGCAATTTAAAAAAGGCTCCTGCATCAGTAAACATCATCACTGCTCTCATTGGTCGGCCTCATGACTTTGGGGGTTCACTTCTCCCACCTCGATCCAGGGGTTCCTGTCGTGGGTGGCTGATGTCCAGGCATTGACAATTCCTTGGTTGTTGAGTCGAGCCAGCTCCGGGCCCCAACGCTGAAGACCCAGAATGCCGTAGTGCACTGAGGAAGCTGAAATCTGAGACTCCACGATCGCTCCTCCTTCCATCCCCAGCAGAGAAATGCAACCTGGGGTATGTTACAGAGTTTTCTGAGTCACTAAATGACCAGTAGAGCACTTGTTTAAGATATTACACTTCTTTAAAATAGTTAAAAGCACAAAACGCACAAACATTTTGAAAAGGGTTTTTGATGAAAAGCAAGTAAGACACACCAGGCTGTACCCATCTGAAATAAATATGGAAAATGACGTGGTGAACCTACGTAGCTGGCACTGCTTCCCAACATATGGCGAGAGGCACTGGCAGGTGTAGTCTCCATCGAGATCTCGACACGTTCCTCCGTTCTTACACGGCTGGTTGGCGCAGTCATTCACATCTGAAAAACATAGCAACTTACATTATTCTCATGGCATTCTACATATTTGAAAGTATAAGAGAATACCTGAGAGTGTTATTGCATTATAGTTTATTGCATATTAAATCAATCCCTGTATTTTGTGTTTTCCTTAAAAGCCACTCTACTTTTTCTGCACCAGCTTATTATGGAGAAATAGTAGAAACTGGTGCAAATCTACCTCCATGTCTCAGCTGATAGTGAAATTTGTCAATACATGTCGTTTGTGAGGATTTCCAGATTTTTGTCCGTCGACAAAACAGCCAGTTTACCAGATAAAAGCCTTTCTTCCACAGTAACCATGGCAACAAAGTACGTCTGTCAGTCCCGTATCCCTCCAGAACGCTGCTGTGTAATGTCGGCTAATCATCCACAAGGTGGCATGCTTACACAAGTCTAGATGTTTATTTGGAGTCCTAGTGTAGGATAATAAACCATAATCCCAACTGAACGGCACATTTTAGCTCCTTCCACTAGAATGGACCTATATTTTTACAGAGTACTGATAAAGCTGGTAACATGACCAAACAAAACACACAGCAGCCCTCACTGTCAATACTTTTTTCTATAAACAGGACGTCTCTCCAGCTGACAGCAGGTAACTAACTGATCAGAGAGAAAACGTGTAGAGCTGTTTAACTGGAGGAGCTGTATGTTGATCACTTCATAATGGTGTTTGTCCTAATCAAATGTGATAAATGTCTAGAATGTTTCCCTGTTGTTAACCCATACATTTAGACAGGACTCTAAGCAGCCAGATCAGGTCTGAGTGCAGCTCCCTGTTACTTCCAAGCAGATCCAGTGAATCACAGCCAGCTGAATCTGTCAAATTCTGTATGTAAGTATATGTATGTGTATATCATTTATATTCCTTATGTGTATATCTATAGACGGGCGACAAATTGAAAGAAAAACCTGAACTCTTAAGCCTACGGTGACGGGATCTGGTGGCTCTGGGGCTCACTGCAAATCCATACAATGTTGTTCTGAGTGATCCCCTTTATCCTCTTAAGACACATTTCTATCCTGATGGGAGTGGACTCTCCCTGGATGCCTCTATCCAGAGGGCACAAGAGGTCACTCAGTGGTGTTTTCCTCAACATCAGACTATGAAAACAGTGAATCATATGTTATGGCCTTCACAGTCACCAGATTTCAACCACACTGAGCAGCCATGGGAGACATTGGACCAATGTATCCGCCATATGAGGAAATATCTCAGTGAAAAATGGTGTTTATCGTTCCAGAGTGCACTGAATTTTTTCTGTCAGCATGTGGAGGCCCAGCTCCCTACTAAGAGACACTATGCTGTTTCTTTTCTTTAATTTATTACCTGTCTGGGTATGTTTATTACACAACACCAACAAATGAAATAACATTTCTAATTTAAATTTTTTATTTTGTTTTTTGAACCCCAGCTTTAGGAAGAAATAAGCCTAAACTGAGTTAAGTAAAAGCTGTGTAAACACTAACTGTCGCAGCACCTGCATGAATGAACTGTCTCACTGACCAGAAGAAACTGCAGAACTAAAGCAGATGACAGGTTGACGTAATGCCACATGGGTCTTTTTAAATTCTTGTTCCCGCTAATGCTAAGAGGATTGGTCACAACTTAGAAACAAATGCCTGTATGGCTGCGACAACACTGGCCCAGCGCTGCTAATAACACTGAGAAACAAGTGATCTTACCGAGAGATGGACCGGGAAATAGCCTCACTCATTTGATCCTTAAATCCAGCTCTGCAGAGGCTGCTTGCACTGAGCATTTCATTTAGTACACTGGGAATATTTTCCATGAGCTTTAGCAACACTGTTTGCATGATGTTTATACTGACTATACAAGAATTATTACATTCAAGTAAATTATGTAAAGATCTCATTGAATTGCATTTCAGTGATCTCACTGAAATGCTCTTTAACTACAATCATATCAGTATTTTTAACTATGAGATAATGTCTGTGCTTTCAAAGGGCTGAAATTTGTGCCACTCGAAACTGTATTTGAATTGCTGAGCTTGAATAATTGTAATAAAATTTGAATTTGAATCCCTAATTTAAATGTATTAGATTGAAATTCTGTTCCAATAAACTTGAAACTGAATGTAATATGAATTGAAATTGAATTCAGTTGCTCTGATATTGTACTGAAGTCGAATTTTCACAATTCATCTTCACTGAAAATTCAACTTTCTACAGTCAGTTTTCACAGTTCAAATTTGGTTTTTGAAATTCAGATTCAGGTTCACCCTGTGTCACACATCCAGGTCTTTATGTTCTTTTACTGTACTTTTTATATGTGACAAGTTCCACCCAATTCAAGCACCTCATCACAAGTTCAGCCTGTAAAATCTGCGTGGTGTAAAATTAGAAAATGTTTGGGAGTGGACGACCAGACTGCACAAGTGCTACAATTGGTGGTCAGACTGTGGGCTTTAGGAGGGTTGAGCTGTTCATTCACTAAAATGGCGATTTGCGTAGCAGCATGAGTTGAAGCCCTGGAAGTTAAAGCTGTATTTTGAATCATTTTCCTTGGAGTGAGTCATAAACACAAATAGCTTTGTGTGTTTCAATTCATAACTACAAACATTAGCCACAGTTAAGAGGATTTTAAAAATGACATTTACAAAACAATCCCACATTTTCTCCCCTTTTTTGCTCTTTAAAGTGCTTTTTCCTCTAATAAATCCAAACTTCTGCAATAACCACAAGCCAGCTTAGTGATTACATTAGGAGGACATGATGGAATTTGCTGCTATTCAGTTCTTGGTGTGATTGGGTCAAACTGCAGCACAGATGGATGCAGTGTTGGCCCTGTGTGGAGGGCGTCTGCATGCTAAGAGACTTGGAGTGGTCTTTTACTAATTAGCCAAACAGCACAACCACAGAAACCCGCTGAATGAGTCCTTTTCATGAAGCTGCTGAGCGGACTACACATCTCTTTCACCGCTGGTGTTGTGACAGGATGGAAAAAAACGCTCATATGTTCACACTTGGAGAGAAAACTGCTGAAAGTGGAGCCTGGTGGTATTTGTGCTGTTCTGACCATAGACAGTATATGTTCTTATGCATCTATGGTTCTGACTAAATTTGACTTGAATTTCTGTCATCTGCTTACTTTTTCTGGTATTAAAACCGATCTGTTGTAGATTTTCTGTTATGTGTTGTAGTTTTCCGTGAATGATAAATCCTTCATGTCAACACCAACTGGTTAAGAAGCTTTCAAATTAGGCATCTTCTGGGAAAGTAATGGTAATTTTATAGGCCCTAAAGGCATAAAGTGGGCAGATCAGGTCAGGAGTAACTTACTGATCTGGCAGTGCACTCCCTCAAAGCCGGGCTGACACTTGCAGATGTACTCATTGAAGACGTCGCCTCGTCTGGTTGGAGCGATGACCTCGCAGGACCCGTCATTCTTGCAGGGGTTGGGACTGCAGGGTCCTGAGGCAAACAAGAAGATAACAGATTAGTCTTAGTCCAAAAGTAACCACGCTTCCCCTCCAGAATTTTCCCTTTTTCCATCTCTACCTATCTCCGTCAGGTTACAGGTGTCTCCTCCAAAGCCGTCGGCACAGATGCAGATGAAGGGATCCTCTCCTAACCCCGTCACACATGTCGCCCCATTGAGGCAGTGATTCACTTTACAGTAGTCACCTGAGGACATGAGAGACACAAACAGGGTGTGTAATGACTATTAACAGTGTGTTCCCACTTTTTGACAAGTTACACAGGAGTATTTGTTTTGTTGCCATGGAAACCAGTGATGCTGACAGTTACCACGCTGCAAGCTGTAACGGTAAATGCAGTGCAGCTACAACACACATTGTTCTGGATCTCATGCAGTTTCTTGAATGAGTAAACCCTTTAGTATCACATTATTGTTATTCTATTGGATAAAGAGGAAAAAATAATGCAGGTTTAGGTGAAAAAGTGATGCAGTCGACCAATTATCAGACCCGATATTCAGCCTTTAATTGTTATATTTAACCAATATCTGATAAAATTTGAAAACAAATATACAAATGCACTACTTTGGCTCTGTCACAGCACTATCACATTGTATGCACACCACAATTACCAGCTGAGGAAACGTTGAAAAATTCTAACACTGAGGAAACGTTGAAAACTTCTCTTTAAATTAAACATATAGTACGCACCATATATAAAGGCATTTCAACAAGCTTTTCTATTGAAGTTTGAGCTATTTTAAATTTTGAAACCAAAATTTCCAATTAGTCATCCATCTCCTTGATTGCTTATAATCAGTGTCGACCCAGAAAAGAACTCATGAGATGCTCTTCACCAGTTCTGTGCTGAAGTTCCATAAAGTTTGCTCACTTACAAGAGATCTATTTTCAAAAAGAACCCCCGAGACTGAAGCAGGAGAGGATGAGATATTCAAATATACTTCAGATTAATACTCCAAACATACCATTCCCAAAATTCAACTTGAAAGTGTGTTAAGTTTAAAACTCTGATCTGCCAATTGGCCATGGCTGAGTTTGACAGCAGCTTTGTTGAGTCTGCAGATGTATTAGTGACTTCTGTTTGAATGCTATAGAGCCTCGTAACTGTTAAAAAGAAAAGCTGAATATTGTGGAGGTTTTCGGTGTATATTTTAACATGTATCTGGGTCGTTGTTGAGCCTTTTGCAGCTGTGAGACCGGATGGAGCTTTGTGCCTGAGCAGCAGACATGATAAAGTTGCAAACAGATGCTCAACTCTGAATTGACTGTCAACATTCCATTGTCTGTTAAAGACTCCTTAAGTCTGAAAGAAATCCTCCCCCGTCGTGTCCTTGTTGAGGCAATAAATCTAGTAAGTATAGTGACAGACAGGTGAGTACCATAATGTAAAACAATTTCAACTGCTTGTTCTGGCAATGAAACGAGTCCCAATATCAGAATCTGTGATTGGAGGGTTAAAACAGGGATCTACTGTGTTTCCTCAACACTGCTGCTGCAGCTTTAGGAGTGAGGCCTGAAGTGCTGAGTCACTGATCCTGTCTGGATCAACTCAAAAGATGGCAGAGGCCTCCAATGGGAGTGGCAGGGCACAGATTTATGAGTCACACCGGAGATGCCAAAACTACAAAACCTTTAAGTCACAGTGTTTGTTTTCACTCTTTAACCAGAACATTGACTCATGAGACGCCACGTCAGAGTCACCGAGCAGCCCCAGGTGGAACTGCTGGAGTTTGCCGTCAAACTTTCTCTTTTTGCAAAAATTATGAGGTGTAAAAATGTGATGTTGAGTATGTGAGCAAGTTAATTTAGCAGATGTTGTCACCATACTTTCACGGTTGCATACTAAGAGGCACATCTGACAGCTGTGGTTTGAACTGGGCAGACTGGCTTTACCACTAAAGTGACATGTTTCAGCCTGAGAACAAATCTGAGCACTGCCATTTAACACCAGACAGAGCAAATATACAGTGGAAAATGTGAGTTTTCTTACAGTTTGATGTGGTTTTAATGAAACTGGTCACAATAGAGGCAAATGTGGAAACAAAATCTTTAACAACTGTGCTGTGGATACAGTTCGGGATGATCCTGTGAGAGAACAGTTAATGTTTCTGTTGAACAGATGCAGAAAACAGTATCTATAAACTATACCAGATTTTTTATGAAACCAACCCTGACGGCAGAATGTGTCTTTGTGCAGGATTAACAGCTTGCAGGATTAGCCAGGTTGCACAGAAGCAGCTCTTTCAGGAATGAATTACAGTTACACAACATGACAGTGCAGCAGGACACGCAGCACATTTGACTGACAGGTTGGTAATAAGCAGGGCAGCGAGTCCCTAAAAGTACACAAACGTCACAGCAGCTGAACAACAACAACAAGCCACATACACAAGCACTTGATGCCTCCTTTTGACTCCAAGTCCTGCAGGTTGGCGTCACATTTGCAGGTCGAACTAAAGCTACTGTAAGTGAGCGGACAGCTGGCTCATGTTGGCCTCAGACACCAACACATATGGTGTTATTTCCACGTCCGTCTGCACCAACCTCCTTGTCTGACTAGAAGTGCGTCATGGAACACACTAAAATAAAAGCTGAAAAATCACATATAAGCACTTTACCATGCATCACTTTGCTTCCAAGTGTGTCTCTAGATGTATTTGCATTTCACAGACTATCCCGTGGCCCATTGTGGGTTGTGCATGAGCGAGCAAAACACAAACAAGAGCACCAAGTAGCATCTCTTTTGCAAAACCTGCCTCTTGCAATGACCACTGTGCAAAACAGAACTTAGTAATAACAGAGTCTCACATGTAATAACAGAGCAGCCTCACATTTAATCAGCCATTCTGCTGTGACAGTAATAATAAGCTTGCATCTTGCATTTCTGTGCAGATTCTTATGTCCTCCAGGTCCTGGTATTTTTAAATGTTTGAGCAGAAGCCTGAGGAAGCTTCTTGGATGAGAGGAATAAAAAAATAAGTCCAGCTGCCTCCTGCTGAAGCACTTAGAACTCACATCTATATGTACCAATTACATACTGATTGTTTTTCATGAAGAAGTGCATATTTTTATGATTTATGGTTGTTATGAACGCTGGATTTTAAATATAATTTAGACTGCTAAAGATGAAATAAACACGTTTTAGAGCAGCTTTTTGAATATAACATGAGAAATACCAGGAATGAATGAGAAAACACGTTTAAAGACATGTACTGTGTTTGAATTTCAATGATTACCCTGCTGCACATCTCCTCATTCGTTAAAACCACATCACATCACAAGCGAACTTTGATTCTTAGTATAAAACTCAAAAAGTAGAGGCAGCAAGCCAGTAACCTGGTGTGATAACTGCAGGGTGGGGAAAGAAAGGAAAGGGATGGAAAATATAGGTGATAGTGCCAAAGTCCGCTTGTGGATTATAAGGAAAAAGAATAAAAGGAGTCTGGAGGAAAAAAATTGTGAGAGTCAAGTCACCAAGTAAACAACACACAGCAGAAGTTGATAAGGAGTTCAGTATAAATGCGATTAAGCTGATTTATTTGAAAAAAAAGACACTTACCTCTGATTGAATACAGGCAAAGCAGAAGAGTAAAAGCTCCTAAAAACGCAGGGATCACATTTCCAGAACGTTTCATATTTGACTGTTTCTTCTTTTCTCTCTCTGCAGGTTTGTTTGTCCGGAGCGACGCGCTGCCGCTGAAGTTCTAACCAGTGCTGCCCTGAAGTGCTGTGGGAAAACCCAGGATTCAGACTGAGGAGTCAGGTGAGAGGAGAGGCAGCTGGGATTTTCCGATAATACCCGAGTTAACGACGTGTGACGTGATGTGGTGGGCGGAGCTTTGGAGGAGGAAGAGAAGTCCAGCAGCATCTTAATTAACAGAACCCTGTTGTGCAACTCTGCTTTATCTCTGCTGCTTGTTGAATTCACACAGTATTAGTTCTGCAGGAAGTCTGCTGCACATTCAGTTTAGCCTAAATGTATCTTTATGCTTAACTACATTTTTTAATATAGTACTATTTTTTACTTATGCTAGTGCATCTTTCCTATATATATATAAATTATTGTCAATTTGAATATTTCATTTTAAGTTTACCATTCAAACAGTATGATTACTGTGTATCTCTCTATCTCTCAGTCTAGTTCAGTACCTACAACCACACTCATGGGAAAAACTGCTGTTCTAAAAGTTGTCCAGAAGACTATCGTCAACACCCTCAACAAGGGGTTTAGGCCACAAAAGGTCATTACTGAAAAGGCTGGCTGTTGGTGGAGTGCTGCATCAAAGCATATTATTGGAAAGTTACAAGCAATAGGAATGACTGCTGCCTTGAGAACATTGTCAAGAAAAGTCGATTCAACAACCAGGCAGGGCTTCACATGAAGTGGACAGAGGCTGGTGTCAGTTCATCAAGAGGCACCAAGCACAGACGTCTTCAGGAAATAAGCTACAACGGTTGCAATTCTAATATCAGCATACTCTGAGACAGTTTCAGAAGGTCTTACCTGAGCTAAGGAAGAAAGGAACTGGTGGTCTAAAGTCCTCCTTTCAGATAAAAGCAAATTTTGCTTTTTATTTGGAAATCAAAGTCCTAGAGTCTGGAGAAAAAGTGGAGAGGTGGAGGATCCAAGGTGACTGAAATCCAGAGTGAAGTTTCCACAGTTGTGATAACTTGGGGTGTCATGTCATCTGCTCGTGTGGATCCACTGTGTTTTATTAAGGTCAAAGTCAACGCAGCTTCTACCAGATTTTAGAGAACTTCATGCTTCTAACTGCTGACAAACTTTGTGGAGATGCAGATTTCCTTTTCCAGCAGGACTTAGCACCAGTAGGACTACGTACCTTCCCACAGAGCCTAAACTACAACCAAGTGGTTTGCTGACCACAATATTACTGTGCGTGATTGGCCAACTCACCCGACCTGAATCCCTTATAATCCCATATCAAGTATTGTCAAGAGGAAGGTAAAAAAGCCCTGACCCAAAATTACAGGAAGCCTGAAGGCTGCTATCAACAAGCAAATTTTAGTTTTAGTTTAGCTCAAATAGCTGGTGATCTTAAATTAAAGTCAATACAGTAGTCAAATTATTTGTCATTTCACTTCATAATGCACAATGAACCCTTTGACCTGCTTTATGATGTGCATGTGAAGGCACCACTGGCCCACCAAACTGACAGGGTAGGCTGAGTTAAATGGTGTGGAAAAGAGACCGCCTCTTTTCCACACCATTTAAGGTTAAAATAAAAACATGTAACTCATTTAAACACACATAATTAAGAACTGTTATATTTAATTTACAGCCTTTATTGATGGGGTCTGGGGGTCACCATTCCACTCCACCATTAAATCTGGGAGAAAAAAGTGAAAACTGAGTGATTTACTTAACAAGTTGGTACTTTGAATTAATCCTCGTGGGAAAGCTCTGCTTTTGGCCCTTGCCAACTATTTAGAGACAGAGCAGTCACAGTGTAGCGTCCAGCCTACTCCAAGTCTGAGGCCACTGTTTCCTTTGGTCAAAGACACTGGTCAGGCTATATTCAGCTATCATTCATTAACTTGTATTAACTGGAGGAAAAATCTATTTAAATAAAACAACAACTGCCCCAGTAGTGATGACAAAGAAGTCGCTTAAGTATTTTTCATCATGTTTCCAACATGAGACATTTAATGCAATCTCACTTTTTTGACAGAAGGGTTTATGGATTATGTAAATAGACATTTCCAGGTGTATTTGAGTGTCCTATAGGCTCTGAAAAACAACTGAGAAACAATATTTACTCAAAGTGTAGATTTGAAGTTGTCAGTATGCTTCACTCGACCAGTCAGACTTTTTGCATAGCACTTTTCATACAAACAGAATGCAATAAAAAGTTCTTTATGGAAAAAAAGGAAATGAAAACCAACAAAAACAACACCCCGACCCCAACACTGAGTTATAAAAGAAAGACTCTAGAAAAACAGGAACTGAGGAATTTCTATCATAAATATTGACAATGAATAATATGATATAATGAAAAAAATGCAGGATAAATAAAAAGAAATTAAGACAAACAAAATCTAAAAATTATGGACAAATAAGTTATTGAAAGCAAAGACTTAAATTTAATAGATAGATGGATAGATAGATTAATAAGGTCTTGAATGTTGTTCATCCCTGCTGTATTTTGCATTACAAATTGCAATAATACTCTGTTTTAAAACTGACCTAAAGACTAATTAAACGTGTTTTTATTGTTAAATTAACTACACAGCACTGAGGCTTCAGGGTTTCATAATAATTTTCCATATTAATCTCATAAACTCTGTCGCCATCAGGTGGATATTGTTCTGCAACTGCAACAGGGTGCTGCTCCCAATAGGACTCTACTGCTGACTACTCACTATTAGATTTCTTTTCTTTTTTTTTACATTTCTTCCTGCAAACACTCATAAAATATCTAATCAAGTACAGCATAGGTAAGTAACAAACTCTTGCAAATGCGCATTTCCCATGCCTGATGGTAGTTTATATGCGCATGCTCTATAGTGCTAAATCAGAAAGGGAATAATTAAATCTGATCTAATCAAATCGTAACCAAAAGCCGTCTTGTATCCACTAAACAATAACAATATCTGTTGCTTTTATTGTATACAGATAAGCGTGGGTGAAATGTTGTGTAACAGGCTCAGCTCACGTTCTCGTCACGTTCAGGAAAGTTCTCCTCGGTTGTATGTCAAACACTAGAACACCAAAAGAAACTATTACACAGATTTTAAATATAGATGTGCTTATTAAATGTACTATCTTTGTCCAAAAGTGTTGGACGGATAACAACAAAAAATACGATGAAATGTGGAAAAAAAATGACACGAATTTGGAGGGGGCGTGGAAACTGACCAGCCCGCTGCGTCATTGAAGTTTAAGCCAATCAGAAAGATGGTATGCAAATGAGCGATTCTTGTAGGAAGTGAGTTAACAGCGGCTTGCAGTTGCTACTCGAGCTAGGGCGGTTAGCTTCGGCCGTGGAGTGGAGCGGAGGGTGTGCGACACATCGGGCTGCCATGCTTTGAACACACTTTAAACACACAAATGAAAAGCCACGAACACAAATACGGCCCTCGTCGCTTTTAAAGGAGAAAGGAGGTGATTCATATTCACTCCACCGAGGTGAGTAAATACGCCGAAGACGATGTCGTCGCGTCCAGTGCGATGCTGCACCGTTAAATCGATAATTAACGGTAGAAATTGGGACCGTTTATGACTCTCAGGCAATCCTAGTTTAAGATTAAACCTGTATAAAACTATTTTTGATAATTAAATAGAGGGGTAAATTTTGTGACAATGTGAAGCTACTGCGCAAAAATACTCAGGGTGGGTGGACAGTAAAGGAGACCCGTGTGTTCATTTTCTGTACCAGGGCCAATAAAGATGCTGTTGGCCTGCTCCGGATGAACACAACACGGATGCACAGGTTAGCAAGCATCCTCTTTTCATTAAAAAAAAAAGGCAGTAGCTAGCGGTCATTCCCTGTATTTGGGAGCCTTTAGGGCTGTAAAGCTATTCTCCGGCTTGTTGTGAGTCGTGACAAAGAGGAAGAGCTAATATTAGCAGCTGATCCAGAGTCGAATTGAACCGTTTTATTACCCGACACTGTGCGGCTAATATCGGAGGAAACACACTTTTCTGTTTGCTTTAGCTCCACGCCGCTGTCAGAGTCACTCTCTGGGTTTGTTTGCAGTACATGAGACGGGTATTAGTGGTGTTATTTAATGAAGCTAATTTTATGCAGCTAGGGATAATTCTGGAACCAGAGGCTGAGTTTTGTTTACATATGCTTGTACAAATCCATTACTTCGAGGCTTTTGTGGGTGATAGTGTTAAATTCAGATTTTCCTGAGAACAGTGTCAGGACTTCCTCTCTTTGGTAACGCAACACTGCTGAATGCATAGAGCAGGGCTGGTTATTGCTTCATAAAAACAGGAGCATGCTGGTAAGTAAATAATACCTGATCCTGCAATAAACACATTCAAGAGGGCTTAATGCAAGCAGTGGGGCCTCTAGAAAGTTTTCATAGTGATGACCAGATGAAGGAACAGAAACTCTTGGGATCGCACTAGAATAATAAAAGCTATAACTGAATCTCAGCAATTCTAATCTTTTGTACTAGTGTAGAGGCTATTTGAAAATTATGCCAATACAAGGGGTAAGAAATCACAAATTTTGGCCTCTTATTTTACAGTTAACATTACCAATTATCTGATGACATATACTAATGCAGGTATAGTTAGTGTTTTGATTATTAAGGTGTCTGATGTTTAGAATGGCCCAGGAAAAGAGATGCTGTTGTGTATTATAGGAGGAAAAGTTTACTCATAGGAGAGACATATGATGGGAATTTATCTAACTGCAGCAACCTATGGGAAAATATAATGAGTTTTCATTGTCACTGGGCTACCATTTGTCATGTTTTGGTTGTTACTTCAGTGATAACAATACGCACAATTGTGTCACTGCTGCAAAAAATATCTTCCTTGTGTGACAAATGCCTGTGACTCCTTTTGTGACAGTTCACCTGTATGGTATGAAGAATAAGTAGGGTGCCATTTACAGTTTAGTCCTGATGGATCCTATCTCCCATTTGTCAATAGTTTATAATTATAAGTAATTAATGTTGTGTTGTGTGTAAATGTGCGCACCTTTTTAGCTTTGGAGACATTCATATACATCCTGCTGCTGTTTGATGCTGCAGTTGTATATTGAACTAAGAGGAATGACTCCAACAAACAGCTGGAAGCACCAAGATAAACTTCAGCTTCTGTTGATATTTTAACGTTTTTGCATGTTGCATGTAACTGTTTAGGTCATTTATTCGTGCTTTGTCTTGCACTTGAAAACTAGAGCTGCATGAAGGAATCTAACTTATCAGATCTGGGGTGGCCACAGGGATGGCCAGTCAAATTTCGTGGCTGGAAGAAACCCTAAACCCCAGATTGTTATTAACTGTTTATTTCTCTAAAGACTGAGTTATTAAAGGAACTATCTCAGCCACAAATGTGCAAACTTCAAAACTTCCTTTTACCATAATGCACTCATCCTCTCTCTTCCATGTCTGACGTACACACACACACACACACACACACACACAGACTTTGGAATAAGATAAATAATATAATAATAAACTAAATGGTTACTCTTTGTATGGGTATTTATAAATCAATGAATCATTTTAATAACCAGAATAATCAATAGAGTTCGCTGAATTCCTTAGATGTAGATAAATATTACTTTAGGAATAAGTCCAGTAGAAATAGAGTTCTTTTTGCATCTTCCAGTAATGAAATAGCCAAACAGGTGCTTTTCAGCTTGAGGAAACCAAATTCTGAATTAAGGAACTTTCCAAAATCTAAACTTTCGGACTGACTCTCATTCTCTGCTCTCTTTTGTGTCTCCACCGCTTTTTGTCATGTCAGTTTTTTTCTTTTTTCTTCTTTTGATCAATTTATTCGGCAAATTATTGTATGTAAAATTAAGAATAGTTGTGCTATAATATCAAAATTAATAATCCAGCTAATAATTTAGACACTAAAGTATATCACTGTAGCAACAACATGCATCCTAAGGAAAGTGCTGTGAAGTAGAGCTGAAACTTCTGATACTGTTTAGCAGAAAAAAAGAGAATTTGAGTGTCTGTTATTATAATCAAGGTCTCAGTGCATTTTGTTTGTTTGCTTTTTGTGCTTCTCAGGTTTGGCCAAGTCACTGTGACTTCCCCTCTGCACATTTTTAGACTTTAGGAACAAGTTGTTATCAGCAGCTAGCTTGAACATAAAATGTAAGTAAAAGGTTTGCCTTTAATTCTTCTGTAATATAAAATCATCTGTACTAAAGTATACATTTACCTTTCTTTGGTCATTTTTATGTTTCTACTTGGTTATAACAAAACAAAAACTGTCATCTATGTTTGGGGAATCATGTATCAGAACTCCCCTTTTTGTGGTAACAAGCAGCGTTGTGGCCTCTGTGTACTCTTTACAGTTCCTGTTTTTTTCTGTACCTTCTTGTCTCTGTTGATTTTGTTAGTACTTGGAGTGTCAACATTTGTGTTAAAGTATAAATGTGTTGATGCATTGCATTGAAAATGTTGTTATTCAGTCAAGAATCAATGTGTGTCATCTGTATGTAATGATTTTTTTAATGTCAGCGCCTTCATCCTATATGTAGCAAGGCTTCCTATTGGCACAGTTTAAGCTGTAATGTAATTAATGTGAGTGTGTTAAATAACTCACTGTGCTTTATCTGACTGAGTCGATCTCACTCTGTATTCCCACAGATCTGTTGCTACAAGGCTCCAAGAGGAATATTTAGGTCAGTCAGACATCATCAGATATTTCTCTGCTTCATCTCATCTCTGACCTAATCCCAGCTTACCAAGAACTCAATCATTTTAGTATGTTGTACAAGTCATGGGTGCTTTTTATGAATTGATATTTAGATAACAAGCTTGTGTCTCTACAAGTCTGTGTATTATTTTGTGTTTTACTGGGTAAAATACTAAAAATGTGTTTTTGTTTTTCAGAATAATCATGAACACCCACGAGTCAGACGTACACACCATCTCTCCAGAGCTGCCAGCCATGTTTGATGGCATGAAGCTGGCAGCGGTGGCCACGGTGCTCTACATTATTGTCCGCTGCTTGAACCTCAAGAGCCCTACTGCACCCCCAGACCTCACCTACCAGGACACACCCCTCAGCCGCTTCCTCCTGAAGTCGTGTCCTCAACTGACCAAAGAGTGAGTTGCATTCTCAGCTCTGTGCCTGTCACTTAAGGCGTTTCCATGGAAATGTTGCTGCTGCTGCTCAGCCATCTGTGGCTGCAGTGAAGGTAGCAGTTTGTCTGGCGGTGGTCCCATCAGTCATCAGTGTTCCTGAGTGTGCCACATGTCAGTACCAAGAACGTCTGGCTTTGCCATCAGCTCTAGCATGAATTAAACAGTAGGCTGTATTTTTTGGGTGTTATCCCTAAAGGTAGACTGGGTTTGTCGCACTTGCTTTATGAATATGAACTCATTCATTGCAGGGAAAGGGGATTTGCATTTTTGGTGATGCTAGTCTCCCCTCCCCAGGAATATCTACTATAATTTGACTCTCCATCTGAGTTTATAATAACTGATGCAAACCAGTGGCTGTGGGAAGAGGGAAAATCTTCCCTATGTAGGCTAAACTAGGTTAGCAGCAGTGAGATGGCTCATTCCTCACTTTGCCATCAGAAAATCTAACAAGAAAAAGTCCAGATACAATGTTATGTAACTGAAGAAGGGGGAGCAAGACATAGCTAAATATTTACTAATGTGCCATTTCCAAGCACTGCTGAAAGGTTGTGTTTGCAAACAGAAGCTAGGTTAACTAACCCTGTGACCTAAAATGTCCCTAAAGTTCTTCTTGAATAGCTTCAACTAATCTGTACACTGAATAACAGCATCACATGAGCTAAATATTAATTTCATTGCAATTTAATGACTGTAGTTATGACTACTGTCTACTGTAATTTGAATCTTTCATCTGTGGTCATGATAAATGAAACCAGCAATTGTTTGAACAGACAAGTCTTCCTGATGTAGGTTAAACCAGATTAGCAGCAACGTTCAAACCTACTGTAATTTGTAGGAAAAGCTCTCCCTCCTATTCTACAGAGTCAACTTAAATGTTTATTCTCATGTCTGTCCCTGTCCTGCTATTGCCGCAAGTCTTGATAGGAACGCTCAGCTCTGTAGGGCGACTGTCCCCAAGCGTTCATCACAAGTGCCTGCTTATATAACCGATTGTTACTGAGCCCTTTGCCTTTCAGCTGCAGGGGAATCATAAGGCCACACTGATGTTTACATTTTTGCCTGACTCGTTATCATTTTGTTCTGAGCAGCCAGATTCTGCTCAGCACACAGACACGTATGCACCAATGTGTAGTTTAACAAGGAATTTTTAAAGCCCTGTCCTAAAAAATACCACACCTGAGTATGTGTCCTAGTTGAAAACCTTCAAGCATTTACAATATCCAGTTAGACTTGTTTGTTTTAAACAGTTTTTTACATAAAGAAATGGTACCTCTGAATATGCTGTTCAGTACAGTTCAGAGTAAACTGCATTGGTAATGTAGTTGCCGACATCATCTCTGTTGCTGAGGAGTCACGTTTGCAGCTCATAATGACACCCTGGGTTGTTGCATAACGGATCAATTAGACAGTGGAAAACATGGAGGGGTGTTGTGAAGTTGACAGAGGCAACAGTTTGGGAACATGCACACGGTGGGGTGCGTGCAGGACAATAGAGAACAAATAACTTCAATGGCAGTACTTTCATTTTATCTGTAGAATTAGTTTTGCTATTATTAGTTTAAGTAGTCAGATAAACTTGAGGTGACTGTTAAAGATTCTACACGGTGTTTTAATTTTAGTCACTGATGATAAAGCAGCAATTAAGTTAGAAATATGTCAAGACAGGAGCTGAGAGTAAACAGATCAATAACTGAAACATTAAATAATGTACCAATAACAACAGAGAAAGTTCAGTTAAAAGTAAAAGAAGAAATGAAAGATAAATGAAAGCAATAAAGATTGTTGGGTGAATGTGACACTGTCTTGATGCAGTTACCATAAATGTTATGAGTCACCAGTTTGTCATTGACCATTTTCTTTGCAGCACTTACTTAACAAAGTTTCTGGTCAGCCTCGACTGATTTTTTTTTTTACCAAGTATCAAACAAGCAGATAAAGCTGAACTTTACTTCTTGACTTTGATCTGGACTTTAGATCTTCGCTTCATCAAACCACCCTTCCACATGTGTTTCCCCTTTTCTGTTACCTAATAACTGTGAAGGCCAATAGCACACACACACTGCCTGCAAAGGTGACATTTACCCCTCTCTGAAATGCAGACTATGTGAACCAAAGATTCCATCTCCCAAATTCAAAGAGACGTTGGAGCCTGCTGTCATATCAAAGATCTTTTGTTGCAGAAAATACGTGAGGTTTAATTTAAGGTTTGTTTATATCAGTATATTTCTAAACTGAAATAAAAGATGTCTTCAGTTATTATCAGCTGAGGAAAGCAAAGTGCTTATTTGTATTTATACATGCGTTTTGAATTTATAGAAAGGATTTGGGCTTATTAATGAGGATTTTTCAAATTGCATTGGTGGGGGAAAAAACAAGTTCTCTGTTGCCTCCCATTGTAGACCTCAGCTAATCTGGCTGTGCGCTTATCTTCCTATCCACATTACAACAATGAGGTTATCCTCTTCCCGTAGACATAGATTAAGCAGAGTACCTTCTAGAAGAGTGTAGTTAAGCTTTAACTACAATTACAGTACGCCCTGTTGGTGATTACATTATCACCAAATGGAAGTCGTCTGCTTTTTTGGTTGCCAGTTCTCTTATGTAAGAGGGTACTTATTAGGTGCAGTAATTGTTGGAGCTTCAGTAACAGAAGAAGAACAACAAGGTTAAAGGGTGTGTGTGACCTTTGATGTAACTGAGCCCTTGACGTTCTACAGTTTCTTACCATCCCTGTGTTTTGGTCTGTGTACTGTAAACAACAACTAATGTCCACGTGGCAGCTGTGCGTTGGTTTATAATTAAGCTGATCTTGTTTATCTCTTCCCATCACCTCAGATGGCCCATTCCTCACTTCACTGTCAGCAATTCTGACAAGAAAAAATCCTGATAAGATGTGATGTAACTGAAAAAGAGAGAGACGGAGACATTTAAATATTTGCTAATGTGTCATTTCCAAACACTGTATCTGTTGGATTAGCAGTGTTGATAGGTTGTGTTTGCAAATGGAGTCTAGTTTATCTTTAACTGTATATGTAACCTAAAATGCTCTTGAATTCCTCCTTGAATACCTTAAAAAAATCAATGAATTGTAGTGTCACATTTTAGTGGCTACACATGGCATGAAAAGCGAGTTGTTTTAGCTGTTGTCCCTATAGCTCTTTATATCATCAATGATTCTAATATTTAATAGATGAGACTTTGCTTAACATGCTGGAATAATCCATCCCAGAAGGTTTTCCTGTCAAGTTGTTCACATTGTTTTGTTCTCATTGTGGAAATAAGATGGGGATTCATGATAATGCACAACAAAGGGCTTAATACTTCAGAGGAATATTACATAACCCAAAGACTTGACTCCTACAGTTCACTCCTACTGAGGTGTCACTGGAATTCAAGTGTGCATACAAAGCATAACTAAGCAAAGCACAGCAACAGACGGGCTTGAAAAACTGATGAATGTTGTTCACGATAGAAATGTGACTGTGTATGCAAATTATGTGCAAGAAAGTTCATGCTTGTGTCACAAACCAGCAATGCAAATGTGGGAGCTCAGGAGAGCTTTGTGTTGATGCAGTTTCTGGGCATTAACATTGTGCTCTTATTGAGTGCATTAGTAGGTTAGCTCATATTTCTAGATCAAATTTAATAGCAGAGCTCAATTTTGTGTTTTCCAGGTACATTCCTCCCTTACTGTGGGGTAAGAGCGGTCACCTCCAGACGGCACTGTACGGTAAACTTGGGCGAGTGAGCTCACCTCACCCCAGTGGAATCAGGAAGTATTTACCCATGCAGGACGGGGCAACTGCAACCTTTGACCTCTTTGAGCCACTGGGGGACCATCGAACAGGAGGTGATTCATTTAATCAAGATCTGCTTTTTGTTAACAACAACCTAAAGTGCACTGGCAAGAAAGCACGTGGGAACCCTTAGGAATTACCTGGTTTTCTGCATTATTATGATCAGATCTAAGCCACAAGTATAAACGATCACAATCGAAGAGCTGCTTTAGCTCAGCCACATTGTTACAACACTGGCTCTCATTTCATTGCATTTCTAATGTGGGCCAACCCACACTTCCAGTCTAGTTTCATTGATTTGAGTCCAGCAGCTTGTTCTATCTTGAAACCGTGTGTACTGTTTGGCAAACTTTCCACATTGTACAATATGTTTCCTCAAAATGGGTTGCAACAGGCCTTGAGGTACATTTTCTTTCATCTAATGTTTGTGTACGAGTTGTTACTCAATGCAGTGTTGTGCATAAAAACTCTGTTGTAATAAAAAAGCAAAGAAAAGCCTTTTCAGCTGCTATATTGGCAGTGTTTAACAGAACAGACTGTTCAACACACAACCATGTCCATTTATATACACATTTTGTAAAGGCCTAATCCTCAGGTCCAGGTATTTTAAGTACCGACACCAATTAACTTTTGTTGAAGTCATTAGCTTAGCAGCCTACACTGTGAATATCTGAATGGTATGTTCAATATGGACAATAACAATACAATAATTTGTGTGTATTTCCAAATAGTTACTTTTTTCCTACTATACTAATTAGGCTGTAGTTTTTTGGAGCTTTACTATCAAGCCTACAGTATACTGTGATTCTGCTGCTTTATACTGTAATTCTACTGTGGCTACTTCTGTCTAGTCTTTTGGTGCAACCCCTATTGGGTGGACAAGAGATGCTTACTCTGCTGATCTTCCTGAGGTTTCTCCTATTTTGTTGTTCCTGATAGAATTATTGCTTGTTTGATTCGAGGGACAGGAATAGATAGAAGGTGCCATTAGACTGAAGTCCTTCAGGGACCAACTTTTGTGCCAGAAAGACTTTATATAGGACTTCTGAACTGTATAAAACAATGTAAAACTATATTGGAAAAAAAAGGTCGATATGTGCTATTTGGTAGAAAATTGTGTAATTTTGCCAGTAGTATCATGTCAGGCTTGGATTTTTTTGCCAGGTTTTCCAGGTCAGCTCACTGAACTGACCCTGTCTTGACTTACTGATCTTTAAATCAGGTATAGCGTGAGTAATGCAATTGCACGAGGACCGTTTTAAAGATGGATTCCTTTCTTTGAAGGCCTCAGCTGAACCCTGACCCTACCACCGTAACTTTGATGTAGTGATTCTGTCTGATAGCTTAAGCCTCACATGACCACTTGGGACCAAAAAAGTAGCATTACTATTTTAATTCACTTTGGCTCAACCTGTGTTTGACAAACAGCCTAATCCTTTATTTTGGATTGGCTGTTGTGCCTAGGCGGCTCCTTTTATTTTGGTGATCTGCTGTTTAGGAGAGCAACATACTTTCCTCTGTGTCTTTACTTACATATTTCTAATTGGCAAATATCTCCGCAATCCATCTGCCTGTTTCACCAGATGACATCACCATGGTGATATGCCCCGGTATCGGTAATCATAGTGAGAAGCACTACATCCGGACCTTCGTGGATTATGCGCAGAAGGATGGTTATCGCTGTGCTGTGCTGAACCACCTGGGAGCGCTTCCCAACATTGAGCTCACCTCTCCACGCATGTTTACTTACGGTAAGAACAAGGAGCTGACCTGAGCTTTATTTTACTGTAATGATAAACCCATATTCCACCTCAGCACCATTTCAAAATAAGGGTGTCTAGAAATCTTCTGCCAGTTTTTAAAATGAAGTATTTGATTTGGTCTGATGAGCCTGCTGGTGTCTTCCAATATATTCTCGTGTAGTTGAAATTCTGGCCAGAACCCATTTAATAGCAGTGAGCACAGCTTAAGTGTTATCCCAAGCAGCTCTGGATCTATCTATTTATTCTGATTTGGTGAAATTTATTTTTCATCTGTCTTAATTTGGAAAAGTCCTGGTATAACATATTTGAAGTCAAAAGCTTAAATGTTAATTGAGCTCATGGCAGAACTTCTAGAAATAGAGATAATGAGACCTGAGCTACTTGAAAAGAGCTCATAGAGATGCATATCTGATACCCTGAAGTAAAGGCACCTTCAGCCTAAGGTGCTGAGCAGAAACAAAAACGTTTCGTCCTGCAGAAGTGCAGCTGTATGTATTGATTAGTGACTCTACACCATTTCTTTTATAGGGTGCACTTGGGAGTTTGCAGCCATGGTTGGCTACATCAAGCGAACGTATCCTCAGACCCAGCTCATCGTGGTGGGATTCAGTCTTGGTGGAAACATTGTGTGTAAGTTCCTGGGCGAGAACAGGACGAACCAGGAGCGAGTGCTGTGTTGTGTCAGCGTGTGTCAGGGGTACAGCGCTCTCAGGTGGGTTTGCTGTCCTCTCATCTCTTAATTAAATTCGTGGTTTCATCAAAGCCGCTTTACAACCCCAGCACTTGATGTACACACACACTTCTAAATATAAAATGAAGCTCAGCATAATGAAACCGAATGATTAGAGCTTGCATAATGTCATCACATGTTTATTCACGAGTCTACGTTGTAATTCTGTGCAGCTGTTTACTCATTGAGCAGCTCTTTTTAATGTATTAATCTTAAGTGATAGTAGTTTTGATATAGCAGTCACTATGAGGATCTTGTTAAAAATGTAAGTGACAGATCTATAAGTATTTGACTTCAGTGCTGATTACTTTTCCACACCAATTCATCCACCTTGTCAGTGGTTTTCTCTAATTTTCTACTGTGGATGATTTGTGAGTTTGTGCACACAGAGTCACATTTGTGAAACACGCAGGAAAAACAAATACATTATGATTCCGTGTTTAAAGCATTAGCGCATGTGGGAGTCTGTACTCTGTGTTCATGTTGGACTGAGCCACACCTTCTGTGTTTTAAATGCAGCCAGCATCTCTTGGCAGACCTGACAGGCTGAGTCTGTTAAAGTTTGGATTCAGACAGCAGGGGAACGGTGTGTGTTGCAGAGACTGGCCTTCTGTGAAATTGGATTTGCAGTTTCTTGTCCTTAATGAATTCTCCTTTCAAATCGTTGTCCAAACTTAAACCATCCTCCTGTCAGTGTTCCTTGAGAGATGGGGCTTTAAATTATTCTTGCAGTTTTATTCGTCCTTAGATTGTGTTGAAAGGCCACAAGGAAGACGAAATAAATTTTTCCCCAATGGTCGGTAATTTGTTGAATGTCAATAGCTGTTGTTTTGCTTCATTCTGTCTCTGTCAGTGAGTTGCATACTGATGCCTGCTACGATCGCTGCTCTCCACCAGTGTGACTCTTTGTCCCGAGGATTACACAGGACATTCAGAGTGTTGTTTGGAATTCAGACAGGCTGCACAAAGCTAACTTCCTGTGTGTTTGTCTTTATCTCTCAGGGCCCAGGAAACATTCCTGCAGTGGGATCAGTTCAGACGCTTTTATAACTTTCTCATGGCAGACAACATGAAGAAAATCATCCTGTCGCACAGGTATCACTGTTGCCCTTTCAATGCAAAGTGTTTCCCTACAGTTTGTCATTTATAGTGTTTGGTGTATAGGTCAACTAACTATTGCCCTGTCCAATTATCAAATCCAGTATTTAGCAATTTTTTCGATTATCAGTATTTTTTTCACTGAGAAAATGCATTAAAATAATTAATTAATTAAAAAGGCACTGCTCTGGCTCATATGCAACCACTTCTCTCTATCTGTAATCCAATCCACAGCACTATCTGATTGGTACGAATTAAAACTTATCAGCACTAAATAAATATTGAAAAGTTTTATTTAAATATTCATTTTAATATGTAGAACTTAAAAAAAACAAAAAGTTTTTTGGGAGTTTGTTTTATTCCAAATTTTGGCACAAAGATTTTTATTTTGACTGCAAAAGTTTGTTAAATATGGTATGCATATTGGTTGCAAATGTCTCCTTGATATCTAATAATTGGTGTTAGCCCTGAAAAAACATATTGGTTGACCCCTAGTTTAAACTTGAACTTAAACCTATGGCTCTCCTTTTTGATCCGGCAAAGACATTGTCAATCCATCATGATAATGGTCATTTTTGTTGGATTGCAGAGACACATAGCAGATCTGTGTGGTTTTAAACAGGCTGACATTAACTTGTATTTTGCTCTGTGATAGCTGGAAATAAATGAAACCAAAAACTAAGATTTTGGTGCCACAATCTAGCTCTGATTCCCTGACGGTTGGCACATAGTAATAGTCAAATTTCCCTGCTGTGGGATTAATAAAGTCTTAGTGAAAGTGAACAAAGTGAAATTTGTTTTAAAAGTAGTCGCATGTATATTAATGTATCTTACAGGCACAGTCTATTTGGTGGAAGTTCGGTTAAAATGATCGATGCAGAGTTAAGTCGACTGTACACAGCAACATCCCTAATGCAGATCGACGACAACATCATGAGGTTCGTAAAGAAAAAGTTTTATTGCTTCAATGTTTTATAGCTGTTAGTGTTCTGATGTAGCAGACAGCAAATCTGTGTTTTTGCAATTTTTTATATCTGTCTTACTTGTTACTTAAAATAACGTTAAACTATTCTTCAGTATTAAGAAGCTGCAATATCTGAGATGTTCTTTTTCTTATTTGATTGTAACTGACGCTGCTTTGTTTTGGGGGGTTTTATAGAAAATTCCACGGCCACAGTTCACTCAAAGAGTACTACGAGAAGGAGAGTTGTGTACATTATATTCACAATGTAAGAACTGCTTTCGCTCGCACCTCACACCATCTCATATAGTGTTTCTCTCTGTGGTCTGTACATGTTTGATATATGGAATTTTATTCTTACACTTCCAGGTAAATGTACCACTGCTGTTAGTAAACTCTGCAGATGATCCTCTGGTTCATGACTCACTGCTCACCATCCCTCGTACACTATCAGGTAAAAACCAGCATGTGTTATGACAACAGTAGCACTAATGGGAATCTGTTTTGACCAGATTCACCTTAGCAACCCAAATGCACATGTCTGAGCTTTTAGTGGCTTTTACATGGTTGCATGAACACTCAGTTTTGTATATTTCAAATGATTCTTTGAAATATACAATATGATAGGGGCAAGCTGTAAATGAGACTGTGGGCTTATTGTTGTCAATCTTTGGCTGCATTTGTCATTAAAAAAAAAATCCAAGAGTCAAACTAATGACCTGAAAAATGCCACACCTGAATATGTGTCCTAGTTGAAAACCTGCAAACATTTACAGTATCCAGATCCAGTTTGTTTAAGCAGTTTTTTTGCATAAAGAATTAGTAGCTCTGAGTATGCTGTTCAGTACAGTTCAGAGTAAACTGGGTCATCTTATGTTAGTGTGTGCTCACAATGTGCTTTCACTTATAAAAAGTGAAGAAAAATGGGAGTTCTTCAGTGCTTAAAAACAACTGAATAGGTTGCAAAAAAAGAAAAGGGAGACTGCAAGAAAACACAGTACAATTCTTTTACGTAACTTTACACAGTGTTAGGTAATTTTATAATCTAATGTAACTGACAGTGTGGAAAAGTAATTATTTAAATATTGCAGATAAAATCTACAGATTTACAAAGAAATTTATTAATGAGTAAATGCACCTGCCGACAGATCGTGGCAGTTATTTACAGTCTGGGGATTATTACAGCAGGCTTGTCTTGTCTAAAGGCTGCCGTTGAATCCCAGAGTTGGTTCTCAAAAACCACGTCTGCAGTCTGAAAAGGTCCTCTGATGAGTTGGCTCCGCACCCTGACCGGGGCAGGGCGGGGCAGAGTTCAGGTCTGAGTAGTGTTTTCTAGTGTGTTGCAGCAGCTCTAACACTCACCTAGAAATAAGACAGAGTTCCTCTGTCTGTTTAAAGTGTGTTTTACTCTGTCACAGGTTCCCAAAACCAATTTTCCCCTGCAATTGACTGAGTAGAAAGTTTGAACCTCATTTTTACCTCACATAAAAAGGCAGTCAACTCTGACTGACTGCACATGACGGAGTGTCTATCAAGCCTTTCTTTTCCTCAGCCTGTGCTATATTTAACCTTACTGACCGCTTCAACTATTTTAGAAAAGGAAAATTCCTCAGGCAAGGGTGTGTGTGTGTGAGTGGGCGAGTGGGTCCTGACTGGAAGTACATGCCACTCTACCCTACATGTATGTCTCTGGAGGGCAACACTTACAGAAACGTGGATCAGCTGCCCCCTTGGCATAAAATGTGATACAGTGACTCAGACAGGCAACTACCAGCAAAGGACTGAACAGAAATACACTCGGTGTCATGACGAAATTAGTTTAGATTAGAAATGCTTGATAAGAGTGTACAGCTTACTATCAAGTCAATTATGCTGAAGTAAAAGCGTTGCATAACGTGTAAGAATACTTAAATAATACTAACGTTTTATTGAGTGTTCAGTGGTTTCTTCTTTTCAATAAAGTAAAACAAAGTAAAATCTTGAAACAGTAATTTGTTTCAGCCATGTTACAGTGAATGATTTGCCCGTGTGTTCAGATCTTCAGCGTCAGTGTCTTTTGTAACTTACGACCTGTTTTTCAGACCATTTCGTTCCCACCTGTCACTCAGCGCCCTGCTGACGCAGTGGCTACAGGATCTGCTCGAGCACTCAGTTTGTCCCAAGGCAGCTCAGCGACTGTCATGAATTAGTCCACAGCAGTGAAAGCCCTCTGGGATCTTAATCACTAGTCGGGCGAATCAGTCTCCCCCACTAACCCAGATAAGAACAGGAGAATAAAAAGATCCAGGCCAATCCTTTTCATGAGACCACTCTGCTCTAGTCGTCCACAGCTGCAGCACTGGAGAGGTTCATACAGCTGTCACAATGAGATTAATGTTTTGTCTGCTCTGTGGAGATGACCTACTTTGAATTTTTGGGTTTATTGTGAATGATAGAAAATTGGTATGAATGGATTCACTGCCTCCTCTTGTGTAGAAAGCACAGATGCAGCATTGCTCATTCAACATGAGCATCTTTAGGAGGGCTTTAAAGCCTGTTATGTAGGCTGTCAAACATGACAATTACATCAGCTGGAAAAGTATGTGGACACCTAAACATTACACCCTGACAAGAATCTGAGCTGAGTCACCTTGTTCAGAGAACACCATTCACTGCAGTGACGTCTGTGTTTAGGCTGCACAGAATATATATAGAGAGTGATCTAACTCCCATCCTGCATTCTGAATAAGAGATTTTTACCTTTTGGATGATGGTTTAGAGCAGGGGTGTCAAACTCTGGTCCTCGAGGGCCCCTATCCTGCATGTTTTAGATGTTTCCCTCTTTAACACACCTGATTCAAATGATCAGGATCATTATCAGGCTTCTGCAGAGCTTGATGATGAGCTGACTGAACTGACAGAGATTACCACTTGTTGTGCCACAACAGCATCTATGAACACTGGTGTATGGCAGAAAGATGTTTATTCAAGTCTTTGTCGGGCCTCTGTGCAGACCAGTCAAGTTCTTCCACAGACAGCTTTAAAAAAGGCATTTCTTTGGAGACCTTTTTGGTACACAAGGGCAGAGACAGGCGTGTCCACATACTTTTGGCCATATTGTTCCAGCGGCTGAGTTTGACAGCCAGTGAGACCTGTCTGTCAAGGCGCGCCTGTCATTATGTGTTTATATATTTTCAAAATCTCCTCCTAGTTGCAAAAGAGAAGGAGAAAAGCTTCTTTCACTGAAGTGTGTGTTTTTCTGGTGCATCACACTGCATCACACTGCATCTTTAGAAACGTATTGAATCGATTTAGTCATACTGTTATCTTTTTGACCATGCAAACACACCCTCACTATCTTAAACCTACATTAAGTAATCACTGGAAAGCCCATATTTGGGCGTGTGTCCAGTGTTGCTTTTCAGCTGATGATGACACACTGTGCAGAGTACAGAAATCTAATTACTGTCTGCTGTCCTCCTTTAGCAAAGAAGCAGAATGTGATCTTTGCCCTGACGCTTCACGGAGGCCACCTGGGTTTCTTCGAGGGCGCGGTGCTCTTCCCCCAGCCCCTCACGTGGATGGACAAAGTGATTGTGGAATATGCCAATGCCATTTGCCAGTGGGAAAAACAGAAACCACCGTGCCAAAGTGGCCAACTGAGCGAGGGCTCCTGCGCAGAGGAAAAAGCTTAAAGCTCTGTATCTTTCTCATTCGTCTCTCTTCCCTTTTACCCTCTCCAACACCACATTACTTACACTGCACTGAGGAGACACTTTAAACTGCTCTCTCTTCTCTGCCTTCTCCTGCGGTGCTAATCACCACTACCGACCTACACTTCCCGGTCATATGCCTTCACAGTTCCCCCTTTGTAATCACCATCACCTTACAGTATGTGAAAAGTAACTAACTGCCTTTGTGCTCTTTTCCGTCGCAAGGACTCAGAGCAGGAACATTTTGTTTCTCTACATCTACACAAAAATGACACTTGGCTAAAGGAGGCATTGACCAAATATGACCAGACATTAAGTCAAGCTGGCATTTAAAGGAAAGAGAGACCACCACTTTAGAGTAGCCCAGTGAGAAACAAAAGCACACAAGAAGCCTCCTATTACAGACTGCTGCAGTCGGTGCCCATTTACAGCACCTGTAAGAAGCTCACTGCTTATCACCGCCAAGGCCATAAAGCCTAGTCTGCTGTCTTAACCAACACAGCGTCTTTGTAGTATGTATGTATGTATGTATGTAACTCACAGATGTAGTGAGTATGTCTGCGTGCACCTGAGAGCTAAAGACCCTCGACGGAGCGTGTGTTCTTTGTGTTTGGTTGGTGTGATCCAGATTCTCTGTTCATAGTCTATTGGCCCTTATAATGTCTGTTCTTTTGGGTGAATAGTTGCTCTGTTGTTTGTAGAAAATGTACAGTAGAAAAAGTATTACGGTGGGATCTTACACTTTATTTCCAGCTCATAACATCCTCCTGGCACTTTTGATTGGCGCTTGAAATGAAAAGTGTTCAGTGCTTACCAGACATGACCAGGGATCAACTCCAGGTGGGATCGATGCACATTCCCACGGTCACATTCTATCACTTTGATTCAAAGCACTTTACACCCAGTATGCCACAATCTTTTTCTTTCCCTTTTTTGCTCATTAATCGAAGAGCAGGTTGGAAGATTTTGAATGGTTTAGCTCTCTTTGTGACAGCAAGGAAAATACTGGAGGGAGCAAGGATGATAACAAAAAGTTAGATGACTCAAATGTTCCCCGTGTCGTGTGTTGTTAGTGTCTTTGAGCCCTCTTACTCTTTCTTCTGCCTTTGATCAGCTGCAGGTCTAGCCAAGATATCCTTCTTTTACTGCACAGAGGCTAATGCTAAACCACCTCATGTGGTCCTAACATCTTAGTACAGTTTTGCATTTTCTTCCAGACGATTCTGTGGTTTAGAAATGTTCAGAATGCAGTCTACAGATTGGCCCATGTGGTGCTATTAAAGGGAAAGTTTAGCAATGCAAAGCAGATTTTAAGCTTTTTATACATATTCTAAGCTGTGAGGTAATGATGAGTAGGAGGGCTAAAGATACCAAAGCTAAATCAAATATTTATTTTAGTGGATTGTTTGTAAAATACCGGTGATTGTTACATTGTATAATTAGATGGCGAAAACAGCATGCAAGAGAAAAGACAGATTTTATTTCTAGGGAATATTTTTGTTTCAAAGACTGTATTGAAAAGCTTTTCCTATTTTCTCAACTGGGCTGAGCGTTGAAGGTGTTGCAGCGCAACAACAAAAACTGCAATGAAAGATTACCACAAACCTGTCTGGATGAAATCATACTGCAATATTGGGACCTGTGGACTTTTGAAAACCTGAATCTAATCGAGAACTTGTTATAAACCTTGTTGTAAGGGCTTAGGAAGCTTCTTCCAAGGCAAAGTCCAGCCAAGAAATCTGTGCTCAAAAACCTGCTACTGATCACTGTGATGAGACACGTGGGTGGTTTGAAATCGACTGACAACAGTGAATTTTGTGGGGCTGTTTAGGCCAAGGGCTGTGTGTTTTTAATACCTGGGTGATAGTATTTGTTTCTAGAAGTACTTATTTGAGTTGCAAGGAAAATTTACATAATGGTACACACTGTAAATCAATAGCGATATATGCAGAATGTAAAAATAGTAAATGTAAAAAGTTATTAGACTCAAGCCCATATGTCAACGCTACTTGAGGAACATGAATAGCATCTTTGCATCCGTTATTTGCAGCAATATGCCTTAAAAATATATATCCTGAGCATTAAAATTCACCTTAGAAATAGTAGCTGAGGTTAAAATAACAGTACTGTAATCGTAATTCTGATCACTGCTGTAGTTCTATTGTTCAAGGACAATTTCACAAGCACAATTTAGTGAGATCCATTGTTCTTCAGGTGTGATTGGCTTAAATTTGACCTCCTTTGATGGAGAGCAAATACTATGACATCCAGGTATTAGTCTCCTCAATGCTGGTTTGGCTAATTTAGAAAAAGAGGGATTCACAGATCTAATGTTATTTCTCTTAACTCAGGGCATCTGCCAATACCAAACACCAGTTTGATATCAATGCTTTCTTTTCACCTTCTTTAAAATCTGTTCTTTCTGTATGTAATCATTTTTACGTACTGTAAAGGTTGAGGCGAAGACCTGCTGTGACATCACCTGCCATGACTGAATTAGCTGAAACTGTATTTAATGTGGATCGTGGCACCCTGACCGATATCCGACCCACTCAATAACATGTTTTGCCCTCTTTCTTTGCCGTCATCCAGCATTGTTCAGACCACAAATCACTGTTTCCATCAGTTGTCTGGGGAGACGGAACTGCAACTGCCAGTCATTTGTGGCAAACTTCCTTTCATCCACCCGCAGTCAGATTATATGGTTCATGGTTCACCCTGTCCACAGCTCTCCTTTTAAAAAAATAATCAGGTGTGGTTTGGGTTTATTCTGGCTCGTGGAAAAAATCAGAAGAATATCGATGACACCAGCACAAACCCAGTTTCTGCAGTAAGAGCCATTTGTGTTTTTAAGATTTTTTGCCTCTCCCCAACTTTGCACAAAAAAATGCAGATTTGGATGTATTATTTAGATGTATTATTTTCTAGTTAATTATTTTTGGGTATTTTTCTTTTTGTATTTTGTATTGTTATTATGACTTTCTTGTGTTATTTGCTTGTGCAAATGCAGCAGAGTGTGAGTGTTGATGAGTAAACATGCAGTAGGTGCATACTGTGTCATATCACCACCTCTGATTGACGGAAAAACCAAAACTTGTTCACTTTAACAATGAAAAAGCAAAATAGATATATATAAAGATAGTGTATATTCAAATATTAGAGGGACCAGGGATGAAAAAAATAAAGGCAATAACCGACCAGGAGGGATTCTTTGATTATTTCAACACTAATGTGACTGGAAATAGTGTCAAGGTATATTAGACCAAAACATGTCATACACATTAAGATAGTTTCCTCATGGAGTGTGTGATCTGAAATGTTGTTTTACTGTTCTGATATGAGAATGTGCTCCTGTGTATTTATCCTAACCCCAGTGCTTCAGTCATCAGGATTGTGGGCTCATGTTTAATTGCTTGGAAACTGAAGAAATCAAACATTTCCAGTAACTTTAAATCTCAGAAAATCCAAAAACACACCTCGGGATGAACATTTCTCTTTTAAAATCATCACCTACCTGCTCATCCAAGCAAGCAGACTGGAGCCCACAGTGTGTTAACATACAGCAATCATTATACAGCTTTAATTTTGTGTTTACAAACTTGCAGAAGGATGGTTAAGGGGCCTGGTGATGACTAAACGGGGGCAAACAACATGACGTACTCCAATACCGAACACTGGGTGTTTTTGTTGAAGAAAACCAGTGGTGTGTGTGTGATCTAATTATGTGAGGAAACATGGTTATTGTGTTCCAAAATAAATTATTTTCTCAAAAGAAAAAAAGATGTTTCCTTTTCACTTTACTATGACGGTTAGATTGAGCACTAATGTTGTTGAAGAAGCTGTCAAGTTTATGTCAAACAAGACTGAAAACTACAAGATGCAACAGTGGGATTGTCATGACGTGGACAGTTAAGCCCCCTTGTGGCGACTGCATTTAAGTCTTTTATGCTTCTCCCTGTACTAGTATTGCCTCCCGGTTTACACAAATGACATAACATCCTCCAGATTGTCACAGTACAGTTTTGAATCACTCCCCTGTCATTAATTTTACTCCTAAAACTCATCTTTTTGTATCAAATTTACATATTTAGAAGTCTTTCCTGATTAAAATAATCCCTTCCTTCCTTAAAATGACTTAAATGTAACTCTGTTGCTTTTTTCTCTAGACAGGGCAGATCTATTAAGTCCTCACCTTTCACTCAACTCACAGCAGCTCACCCACAAATCTGCTTAAATCTTGTAAAAAAAAAAAAAAACCGCTACTCAATGTTTAGTTGTACTATTGGAGTAATTCAGATATAAGTGTTTGAATTGGGTTATTAAGAGAATAGTGACACAGGAAGTCCCATCCTGCAAGCTTACAGGATTTGTTCTTTAGGTTTGTTATGTATGAAACCTTCTGAATCCATGTTTTTGAGGTTGTCATCTACAGTTTTAAGGTGAAAATGCTCAGCTGTGGCATTGACTGCTTATCTAGCTCATAATATGTCTTCTTGCATGTGAAAACACATCATGTTAACATGGAATTTTAAAAAAAAAACTCTGATTTTCACCAGAAGGGTCTTTAAGTACCCTCAAACTGGTTGTTCCTCCTTTTATTTTATATTTCCTTTAATTTTATGGGAGTTGCATTTAAAGAGAAGGCAGAAAGTGGGAGATGTAATGTGTATCCTAGTTTTGTTTTAAGTGCAGCCCATTTAAATGCTGAAATAATGTGCAGACAAGAAAAGATATGAACTCAGATGTTAGGTTTACTTCGTGCAGCTCATGTCAACTTATGGTTTATCTGACATGAACTACAAGCTGACTCAATCACAGTTCATCCTGAGGTGGTGCTAAGCCTGGAAACTACCTTGACCAAGACGGGGAGTCTGAAGGGGATCGGTCTCCATGGCAACTTGTGTCAGACTCCTCCTTTCTGGACCAGAATTAGCTGCAAATACTCATGAAGTAAGCCTGGTTTATCTGGTAATCCTGCTCTCAGGTAAATGGAAGAACAGGTGGGCAAATGAGGAAAATGGCAGTTCATATAAGACACACACACACAAAAACATCTATTTTATTAAACATTTACTGATCCAATGCAAATTTCAGAGTAAATCTTTTAAGTTTCTTCAGGCATCTGAGTATCACCGCTTACATGATACTTGCAGATCTGAGAAGAAGGCGGTTGACACATGGAACTGTTTGAAGGCACTGCATCAGGAGGACCCCACTCCTTAATCAATACTCTAATGCAGGCTTATCCCTTATCACTTTTCTCTCTGCACACAAACCTAAAATTCACCCTCATTGCTTTGACACACAGAAAATCTGCACCACAGCAACTTCATTCATCTGACAGGGTTTTAGGCACAAGCCTGTTCTTGTGATTTTTAGGGCAAAGAAACCAAACTTGTGATCTACACTGTCACATCACCGACTCCCGTTCTTTTTCCGCTCATCCCATAACAAGGAATGTCAGTGATGCAAAGTAACAAATATTAACTATCAGTTATTCTCTCTGTGACATCTAAACATCCTTTTTCTTATCCAGTTATATCACATTTGCAAACCATCCCTTGCTTCTAATTCTAGGTACTTCTTCTTGCTCATAGAAACTGCTTGAACAATAACAATAAAAAAAAAACCTAGCTGCAAAATAGACCACATATCTGATCTGATCACACAAGAAGCATCTCCGGTGAACGACTCTGCTCTTGGGCTTGAATTGTTCTTTCAGAGAGCAGTGTCCTCGGAGCCAAAAATCTTGTTGGCAATGGCCTGGTAGTCGGACACGGGAGCTTTTCCATCAAAATCTGCAGGCAGGAGATCAGCATCGAATTCTTTGAGGTAGTTGTCGAGCTCGTCGCCATGAACGAAGACCTGAGGAGAGTCAAGGACAGAGGAGATGAGTGGAAAACAAGTCGGATTTTAGATTGAGATCAGAGCTGGTGGTGTGTCCCTGCTCATTTGTTCAATTGTGGACTCATGTTTCATTGCTTGCAGAATTCAAATATTTCCAGTTAATTTAAATCTGAAGTCCAGTGTGTACATACAGTGATCATTATACAGCTTTAATTTTGTGTTTACAAACTCACAGAAGGACGGTTAAAGGATGTGGTGATGACTAGACTGGGGCAAGCTCTGTGATGTACTTGAACACTAGGGTGTTTTTGTTGTGTGTGATCTAATTATGTGAGGAAACATGGTTACTGTATTCCAGAATAAATTATTTTCGCAAAAAGATTGAGATAAGAGCTGATGGTGTGTTCGTGTTCGTACCCTCTCCAGCAGTTTGCTCTTCATGAAGGGTTTAACCACATTGTATGTGGTGGTGAAGTACCAGGGCTGGTGGGTGACGTGGACTGCCTTGAAACGGGCCGGGAAAGAGTCCTGCAGGAAAACACACAGACTCAAAAAGCAGCTCTAAAGCTACACATGAATAAACTCTCAGCTCCTGACCTGCAGCATGTCCACCATCTTCTTGAGCTCAGCCGGCTTTATCCCCGAGGCGTGCTGCATGGTGAAGCCTCTGAAATTCTCGATCAGGACGAAGCCATTAATCTGGGTCTCTTCATTCTCAAGCAGCTTCTCCAGGATCACACAGTACGCTCTCAGGATCTGTCACACAAACACAAAGGCATGTTGTTGAGTGGGTTCTTAAAGACTTCAGGTTACGTTTATGTCTGAGAGGTGCAGCTACCTCATCGAAGGTGATCTCCTCCAGGTCCCAGGTGTCGATGTTGAAGAGCAGAACCACGCGGCCGAACCGGTCCCTGCTGGGCAGAACCACGGGGTAACCGGCCTCGATGGTGCTGCGGACCGCCTCAGGGGTCAAATTCTCAAACAGCTCCGGATACTCCTTCCTGAAGCGCACGTAACCTAGAGGAGGAAACACACATTAACCTTAAAACATCAATTAAATTCTCTAAAAGTGCACTAATATTTCACAAACCTCCTGTGTGCAGATTACTGCAGGTCAAACACAATGACTCTACTGTCTTAGTGCAGTTACAGTGCAGCCTCTTCATAACGAGGCACCAATTAACCCACAGTAAATGTGTGAGTCCATCTACATGTGCATGCGTGTGTATGTGTGTGTGTGTGTCTGCATGTTTTCAGCAATTACCCTCCGAAACAAGTTCACATCACATCCCCCTCTCACAAGTTCTCCTATATTCATGAGTTTTTTCTTGTGCTTCTATCTTTCTGAGGCCCAAATGGTCAAATAACAATAGCAAAAAGTGGAAAAAATAAGTATTGTGCCATGTAAATATTATCTGTGGAGCTGAAGTTTGCTGGGAATGGCATTACAATATATCAAGTTTAAGGTTAAAGGTCGGATAAGGGTTTAATTTAAGGTAGTGCACGTTGCAGTTGGGGTTAATTTGCAGTGTTGTGGTCAGGAAACAGTATTTTAGCTTAGCATTTTCATCATTAAGAAGACTGAAAAATCCAAAAATCCAATAAATTACGGTAATAAGTGCATCCATCTCCTCTCCCAGACCAACACACTGACAACGGTTCCCATCAGAACATTGTGGACTCACAAGTAAAGCAAACTTGCTGTCCCATTTGGACACAAAGGAGGGCTTTGTCAGGGGAAAACTCAGAGGCATCTCAAAGCTCCCAATTAATGAACACATGCCTCTCTGTCTCAGAGATGGATTCATGCAAACATGGAGCTCAAAAGAGGTTTCACCCTCAATTACTGATGGAAAATATCTGCAGAAATCAAATCAAAGCATGTGGATATTCAAATAATGTGCACAATAATAAAAATCACGTTGTCTCTGAAATATGAAGTTGTATGGCTCGATATGTGGCTGATTCACCTTTCATGAGCTCGTGGGCTCTGACAACGTCAAACTTTCTGGCTCTGAGGAAGCGCACCAGCAGAGAGTCTGGTGTTTCCCCGAAGCGCTCCAGCACCAGTTTGGCCAGATCGTCCCCCTCTGCTGCTCTGTCCTTCATCATGGTCCTCAGGTCCTTCAGCGACGACGCCCGTCTCTCATCTGTCTCATTCAGCTCATCCTTTGCCTGCAATAAAAACATATATAACATGCTCTTTTTCAAACTACATCATCTCCTGCACAGGGAAAAATTGAGGCCTCAAGGGACAAAATGACTATTTCTGATCATCTGCACCAGAGATGTTGTTATTTTACCTTCTGCACAGTGTGTCCAGGCAGTTTGTGGCACGGCCCAAACACCGGCCCATGATCCTTCACTGTCAGATGCTCCAGCTTTGCCCTCATGGCCTGCTCGTCCTCTGACACCATACGGAAAGTTCCAGTCTGAGAAATCATGAACGCAGGTTATTACCAGACAGATTTTCCCCTTATTTCTTTGTTGTACTGCCACATATTAACATGCTAATTTGGTTGAAATTCTATTTGCATTTAACAGCAGCTGCAGTTTTTAAACAAACAGCTCCTGTGCATGCCTCAGCTGCAGCTTATTCCAGTGACTTCAGGTGTTTACACAAATAAACCACACATGCATATAAGAACCTGCAACACATGTGAGCCGGAACAGAACCAAAACGAAGCACACTGGCGAGCATCCGGCTAATCTGCTTCGCATGATTAGGCAAAAGGACTTCTAAAGCCACTTCTTAAAAACAGCTTAAGGTTCCATCTCAGTGCCAGCATCTACTGGCACAATAACAGCACTAAGCAGCATCATACGCTGACAATCAAACCTCCAGCAGCTTTCCACACAGACCCAAGATATTTAACTGAACGCTGAACTGAGGCCAGATACTGACTGAAGCAGCATGAAGTCGAGGTAAAGTGACGCTCAAGTGTTTTCTGAGAATTCTCACAAAGTAATTGGACTTACAGCAGCCATGGTTGCAGCGTCTCACAGCAGCCACAACTGTGAAGACAAAAGAATTGGCACAAACAACGTGAACGCATCAAACCGTAAAGAGTCTGCAGCCTGTGTGCGACTTTGTTAAAGAAAAGTCACAAGATCAAGAATCAATCCAGTTCTTGATACATTACATAATCTACATACATAAATACTAACAGGGTGAAAAGAACATGTTTTCTTTTGGTTCAGTGAAGTCCAAATGTTGGTCCTTGTTAGTGAAGCAGACATCCTCTTACATAACGGGCTGACACAATGGAGTAGATCTGAGTCACATAACTAAGCATCCAGTTTTGTCTGCTAAATAAATATCTAGTGATCTCTGAACACCTACTGCACAAAAAAAAAGGCTTTTAACCCATTTTTCAAGTTGCTACTCCAAATCCAAGTAGCAAGAAATGACAGAAAACCTATTATTATGATAATTTCTTATGCAGGTACGAATATAAGACATCCTACATTATCCTATTTTGACTCTTGTATTATAAATTGGAGATACAAGGAGATATGTCAGTACCAGCTACCATCTCTGTTTGGATTAGGTGACAGACGTGCAACTTAAGTTCTACTGTGAAGAAACTGAATATTTTTACATCTCGGTGTTATGAAGAAACCCTGCAAGTACCTTCGGCGTAGCAAACCTGAAACTGGACGCTTAACTTTGTGGTAATATTATATTGGATCATAAGCTCATTTAAATTATTCTTTAAAAGGCAAAAATAGAGGTTTGCAGCATATATTTGGCCAAATAATGTTAATATACTATAATATAAAGGCCAATATTGGTGCAAGAATCATGGCACTGATGCTCTACAGCTTCTCTCCAGGTAAAATGTGTAAATTTGATTTAAAATGAGCTCAAATACAGAATATTAAACATTAGAATGAACCAATATATAATGCAAAAACACAAACTTTACACTTTATGAAGCACTCATTCATTAAACACTGATTACCTGTCATTCAACAGCCAGTCAAAAGAGGTGTTGTTTACTTTACTGGTGGCCTCTAATCACCTCGCTAACTAACACCATTAAACTGATAATGTTTACATATTGTCACCGTTATATCCTGATCAATCTCTGGTTTGTTTTAAGAGCTGAGCAGTCTTACCTTGAGCAGACAGGATGAGAGAGCTACAGTAAATGGCAGACGAGGCTACAGGGGCAGAGACGACCAGGAGGGGAGGAGTTACACAACCGTCACTCAGAGTGGGATTAAAATGACACAGTGGATTCTTACTAGTGGCTAATCTACATGCTGCAAACTGTGAAGTGGAGGTGGAGCTGAATGCAG
Organism: Dascyllus trimaculatus; assembly: GCA_024666655.1. Classification (NCBI taxonomy): domain Eukaryota; kingdom Metazoa; phylum Chordata; class Actinopteri; family Pomacentridae; genus Dascyllus; species Dascyllus trimaculatus. The sequence goes on along the minus strand of CM045445.1, from coordinate 17,022,320 downwards.
GAGGAGAGGTGAATGGCTCTGGGCTGTCACTCTGGGGTGGTTATATGGAGGGAAAACAGAAAACATCATGACAGATTTGCAAAAAGTACCAAATTTTAGAAATCACACTGACAATAGAGAAAACTTGGAGTTCCATGAGACACTTTTGGCATACATCATCTTAATGCACCTTATCGGATGTTTGGGTCTTTTAATGTCCCTCAAACATAATTCACAAAAATCATTAGCAAATCACCAAAACAAAACTACAGAAAGCAAATTACACATTATATTTATAATAAATTCTTAAGACTTTACCTTCAATTATCTCTTCAAATAAGTAGTAGAACAACAAGTGCACTGACTGGAATATGTGATGCCCAAACTAAGGGAAAGAGTTTTATGTCTACATTAAAAAATATATTTTCCTTAGTTATATTTGGAGAACGATTTTCTTGGATTAGGCTGTCTAACAATGTTTTTGTTTTTGTGGTACACCTTGTAGTACCTGCTCAATCAGTTATGAAAGTTCAATGAAAATGACTTTCTTCTCAATTTTGTGACCAGTATCTTTTATGTTTAAAAGTATTCTGTATGTTTTTGTTTTGTATTAGTGTGACATGTAACTGGATATGGTTGGGAAAATATCACTAGGTGAATTCTGCATTATCCATTTTTTGTTGACTTGTGCTTAAAGATGGAACTTTCCATGACGGCTTGCATTATTCCCCCATATTTAAACTCACTAACAATCAGAGATAAGTTTATCTATTCGTCCAATATTGCAGATCCTGAATCAATGGAATGACAAAAAATAACAGTGAAAATTTGGGGGTTTTATCTTTAATATGTCCTCAGATATTGACGTTCAAATATAGCCTTAAATTTCAATGAGCAAAAAAAGTTCTGAAAGTAGGTTGACGGTTAAAAAGTATTAATCTCAGAAAGTGTTTGAAACATCAAACTAAAGGTTGTCTTTATAGATATCTCTGGATCTGGAGCTCCACGTCGCTGATCTGCTGCCGCTGGCCTCACCATCTGCTGTTCTGCCATCCACACAACCTCTCCTGCTATCCCCTCCCTTCTCATCCCCACTCCCAATACAACCAGTCGAGGCAGATGGCCGCCTTCCTTGAGCCTGGTTCTGTCAGAGGTTTCTTTTCCCCTCTGACCTATCTTAGGGGTTTTTTGGTTCCTTCCTACCGTCACTGACTGCTTGCTCATAGGGAATCCAAAAGCAACTTTGGATTGTTGGGTTTTCTGTTTTCTGATCTTCCCTACTGTGTTAAGCGCTATGTTGTAAATATCCATCCATCCATCCATTATCTGTACACCGCTTAATCCTCTGTAGGGTTGCGGGGGGGCTGGAGTCTATCCCAGTCGACTCAGGGCGAAGGCAGGGGACACCCTGAACAGGTCACCAGCCTATCACAGGGCTACACATAGAGACAGACAATCAAGCACACTCTCATTCACACCTATGGACAGTTTAGAATAATCAATTAACCTCAGCATGTTTTTGGACTGTGGGAGGAAGTCGGAGTACCCGGAGAAAACCCACGCTGCACAGGGAGAACATGCAAACTCCACACAGAAAGATCCCAGACGTCCTAACCGGGACGTGAACCAGGGATCTTCTAGCTGTGAGGCGACGATGCTAACCACCGATCCACCGTGCAGCCCCTATGTTGTAAATATGCGCAGTGTAAATAAAACTGAATTGAACTGAATATCTGTATTTTATGCCATGAAGACATACTCAAAGAGAAGTTACTTCTAAAAACATGATGATTTGAGATATTCAGGAAACATATGAACACTACACACTGGTTTTGGACCTCTAGGCCACCGTATTCTGACCTGATGGCCAACAAGAATGCCATTAGGTCAGAATACGGCTGAACAGTCCACAACACACATTATGAAAGTGTTTAAGGTTTTCTGAAACTGGATGATTTGTGTAATATTTTCTCTCACGGGCCGATGTCAGTCTGGATGTTAACCCAACACATGTGACATGAAAGGTGGGATTTTAGCTCGACACTCCTGAGGAAATGTCATATGAGCGAGTCGACCACCTCTGAGGCAACACCGACTCTTTCAGCTTCATTTTAAAAACATTCTTCCCAGCACATTCTTTGAAATCCTCCTTAGAGGAGAACTCTTGTTTTGGGTCCCAGATTATGGATTACTTATCCATGATTGCACAACATCACACAGACTTCACTCTCTTTTAGTGCCAGCCATTAATTATAATAGCTAAGAATCAATCGTTTGGTGTTATTATTTGGAAAGTGTGTGTCTTTATTAATCATTGTGGTGTCACTTTTGCTTCAAGAATTTATATTTTTAGCCTCAAAGATGCTCTTTGGATGGGAGTGTTGGTCATTTTGTTGGTCCAGAAATATCTCATCAGCTCCAGATCTTTGAATAATAACACATACAAATACTATGATTGCAGACTCCTAAATGTGGACACATTCTGGCCTCCCCCCTTCTCCCTGACAGCATACTGAACATCCCTGGAAAAAACAAGACCCCTGAGGAAACACTCATCCACATCCCTCAGACAGTCATTTTCCTCATAGGATGAATTCTTCTAAATTTGGTTCCACCTTATGGTTGACATTTGTGGTTCTGAGCAAAATGTTTCAACATTTGTCAAATGGACTGCCATGAAATTTGGCACAAATATTTGTGTTCATCTCAGGATAAATGGGAACAACTGCTGTCTCATCTAGAGCCATCGTCAGGTCAGAACAAACAGTTTGGATCATGAAATTCCCAACCATGTCTGCTCTTTGTATTTAAAGCTAATCAGGTAATGATAGATAAGATAAGATAAGATAAGATAAGATAAGATAAGATAAGATAAGATAAGATCAACTTTATTATTCAGATATTACTTAGAAAACAAAATTACATAACATGTGAAATGCAGTGCCTTGTGGAAAAGCAATAACATGCAAGGACAATACATACAATAAGTAAGCTAAAATAAGACTACAATAGAAAGAGTAATAACTAATACTGGCAATGATTCTGAGGTAGTAAAGTTATAGTACACATGATAAATGAAAGCTAAACTAAGATGTTTAACGTATAAACCTGCTAAACATGTTTAAAGTTGGACTAATTGTCACTGTTAGCATGTTAACTTGTGTAACTTGTGTATTTGTGTATCTATATGTGTGTGTGTGTGTCACTGAGGTGCTAGTGTGGCTGTAAAACACATCAACCCTGAGGTAGCACTAAAGTTAGCGAAGTCATCAGGATCCATCCTCTGGGGATCATGACTGTCTGCAGTAAATGGCAGCTGATTAATGGATGGATTAGATATTTTGATCCGGAGTGCAGAGCAGACTAACCAAATGACCAGCACTCCCCATCCAGTGGTTAAAATGTGCATTTCTAAGGTTATGTGTTCTGTATTGTACTGTTTAGCTTCTTTACATTCAGTTTCTGTCATGTTTCTTGTCTCAGGTCTGTTCATTGTCCCCGTACTGTCCACTAGATGTCCTCAGACTTTCTTTAGTGTTTAGGTCACGAGGATTTCCGCCCTCATCTACTCATCTTCCTCTCATTCCTTAATCATGAGTCTGAGTCCAGCACTCGCCTGTTTTCCATTTCCCAGTCAGCTCACTGTAATATTTCAGCTCTCTGTCTCTCCAGCTCTTCTGCCAGACTGTTTTGTAATATTGCTGGGTTTTTTTGTCAGTGTCATCCTGTTGTCTGTTTTTTTTTCCTTTACCTGCTACTTTTACATTCCTGTCTGCGAGCTTTAAGTGGCATTTCCTCTCTATTAAAACTCCTGAACTGTCCCAGACCTGCCTAGTATCTGCAGGTAGATCCTTCTTCCTGTAACCCCAAACAAATGATGAACTTCTCCTTTTGAAAGGCTTTTGTTTATTTCATCCTCATGCAACCATTTTTGTTCTTAAGGCATTAACTGTGAGTTTTTTGCTGCACAGAAAATTCAAATGCATTAGAATCAACTCTGTTGCTAATTTATTGACATGTCCCAAACGGTGATTAACAAAAAATGTCCACTTGCCACTTATGATATGGAAAATACATGTTTTTTTTCTGTTGTTCTCGTAAAAGCGTGAGGTCATGTAAACAAACTGGCATTTTCAAGAGTTGAAATCTTGAAAGTGAAGGAACATTTGATAGTTATCAATCAATCAATCAATGAAATTGTATTTGTATAGCCCTTTTCAATAACCGAAAGGTACCCAAAGTGCTTTACAACAGTGCCATAAAACAATACATAAAAACAAGACATAAAAGCACAGGTTTTGATCAGGACTAGAAAATAATCGTAACAAGTAATATTGCTATGGCAGTTTTATGACGATAGTTTTGGCCTTGACAACGTCTGAGGCTTAAATTTGTACATTTTTAAAAACATATCACAGTTTGTCTGTATTTTAGCATTCCCTTCTCTTTCACATCAACATTCTTATGAATATTTACATTCATCTGGGTTTTTAAAATACCAAGTCAAAGACAACAGGATATGCTGTTGCTTTCTTTATCCATCAGGGAATGGATGGTGAAATACAAATACTTACTTCCTTGCTTAGGAATTAATGAGAATATGCCACTCTATGTGGGGTAGCTGTAACAAAGAGACAGTCAACTTGGAATAAATACAATAAAACATGAAAACAACATACCTGGTTCTGTCCTAGGATGAACAGATTTGCTTATTAGCATCTCTGAGGCTCACAAATTAAGAGTTTATCACTATCTTAAAGCTGGGAACAGATAGATTGTGCTCCTTTCACCTTCATCTATCTGTATATTTTATGGGCAGATATCAGTCTCTTCATCTGATCACACAATAACTGAACTGAATGGAACTGTGCATCAATCAAACAACTTTCTATGTAATTAGAACATTCAAACAACAAACCATCACTTACATATTTCATTTTTACTTTGTGATATGCATGTCGTGAAAAAAGTAGAAAATCTCAGCAGGAAAAAGCAGACCTTATTTACACTGAGGACAGAGTCCGCATCATGTCTGAGAGTGAATCAGGAGAGAAACTGCTGAGAAGAGGTTAATGAGCACTGGGTGAACAGAGGAAGCGTCCATCCTGCACTAAAGCTCGATGCTCTGCTAGGTCTCCCTCCTCCAACACTGAGGCCTCTGTCATCCAGAGCTGACAGACTTGCTGTGCTATTGTTCCTCTATCTGCACCTCTCATTAGTGCATGTTTGTGAATAACCTCACAGAGACAAACAGGGGTTAACAAGGCCTCCATGTATCGCATTAGATAAGTGGTTTTGTCTCAGGGACATAGTTAAGTTCCTTGATGTGAGGAACTTCCTGCCAGTTATGTCACCCTGGAAGCCAACAAACAGGCCTGCATGAACGCAAATGCATGCAGAAGAACTAGACTTTTCAACTGCTTGAATGTAAAAATATTCACATAATCTGTTTTGAAGGTTCTCTGAAGGGGAAAAAAACTTTTTACAGTGCAATATAAGGTGATGGAGACTTCAGGGTGGGAACTATCAGAGACGGACAAATCTGAAGCACTTTATAAGTAAAATTGATGGTGGTATTGAGCTTTCAGCAGCACAACAATGACTGATAAACAACAATATTTTGTCAGGCAAATGTTTCCACAATAAATACTTTGACTGACTGTAGTATGATTTTTCTACTGTGCCATGTTCCACCTTCTGTGAAAAGTGTAAATTTAGTAAAGTGACCTTAGGAACTTTAAAAAGCTGCAAAGAAGCTATTAGTCACTTTGAATGTTGCATGGTAGCAAAAAAATTTGACAAGTTTCTGGTCTTTATGTGCATTATTTCTTGTTCGTGCATTAATCAATTGGTCATTGATGGGATTATTGCACTAAGATAAGATGACATACAATAATTGTCCTTGTAACTTTTATTATCGTGTAATGGAGTATATCTCTATAACTTTTTCAAGTACCATGTAACACTCTTTTCTCTTCACAGCCCTTCAAGTGCAACAGTTTTAATCATGTAAAACTTTTTTCCCTTCTCACCTCTTCTAGTGCTACAACATCTTTTAACAATGTTTTTTTGTTTTGTTTTGTTGTCTAACAGCTCTTCCAGGGCAACAACTTCATTTTAACAGTGTTTTCTCTCTATACAGCCGTCAAGTGCAGCAAAATTCATGTAACACTGCTTTTCTCCCTATAGCTCTTCAGCTGTAAAAACAACACTTGACACTGTTTTTCTCTTCATATTGCTTCCAGATCAACAACAAAATATGACAAACCCTTAGGGCTCACTGACCCATGTTTAACTGCTGCTTCTCCAGTTCAGCCTTCAAAGTTCTTGTTTGAATATTTGCTGCTACCACCCAGATCTGCTGCCCCGCTTACAGCTCAGCATCAAGCAACACTGGTCTTTTCTCTTGATAACTTTTTAGTGCAATACCAGAACTGTTACACTGCTGTTCGGTATTAATGTAAGTGAAATCCTGCACACCATGTGTGTCTTACAGTTGGGTTTATTGTCCATCATGTCATACCTGCACATATCCATATTTAAATTCATCATGTCATACCTGCACATATCCATCCATCCATTATCTATACACCGCTTATTCCTCTGTAGGGTCGCGGGGGGGCTTGAGCCTATCCCAGCCGACTCGGGCGAAGGGAGGGGACACCCTGAACAGGTCGCCAGTCTATCACAGGGCTACATATAGAGACAAACAAGCACACTCTCATTCACACCTACGGACAATTTAGAATAATCGATTAACCTGAGCATGTTTTTGGACTGTGGGAGGAAGCCGGAGTACCCGGTGAAAACCCATACATGCACAGGGAGAACATGCAAACTCCACACAGAAAGATCCCAGGCGTCCTAACCGGGATGCGAACCAGGGATCTTCTAGCTGTGAGGCAACGCTGCTAACCATCGATCCACCGTGCAGCCCTACCTGCACATATCCATATTTAAATTTATCATGTCATACCTGCACATATCCATTTGTATATCCATCATGCTTCATCTAAGCATGCAAAAGGTGAACATAGTGTTTATTATATCTTTATTTTTAGCCTTATTGTACTTTTGTACCCTTCTAGACCTCATCTGTATCCAGCTGCTGTAACATGAAAATTTCCCCTCTGAGGGATCAATAAAGGTAATCTTATCTTATTATGTTTGCATGGGTGTATCTGTATGGAGGTTCTAAGATGTGCACATATAAATATTTTCTGTTGCTAGTGAGTGAGCTGTTTAACTTCTTATTTTGGCTGTAACAAGAACATGATGACGGTGATGCATATTTTTCTTACACCTTTCTATTGATATTTGGTTTCTGATTGGATGATGTCTGATATCAGCTGGTTGTTAACACTGTTTAAGAGTTACACGTGCAAATGTCACAGAAATGCTGTTTGAAAGATTCAGTATAAAACATGTCAGCTTCTTTCTGCTCACGTGTAAAATGTCTTCATTGTCATCCAATCAGTTTTATAAATTTGAGGGGCAAGCCTCATTTTCAGTTTGTCTGAAGTAAATACAGAAAAAGAAAGAAAAAAATATGTGGCGATATCAGAATATCAAAATTAAAGGTGCTAAAAAGTTAATTAAAAGTAACATATACTTAATTGGGAGTGCTACGAGTTTTGGGGTCAGCACTCGGCACACTTTATAAGAATTTTTGTGCCAGTTCTTTTGTTTTGAGTTGGCTTTTAAAGTTACATCACCTTCTGAAATGGACTTGGTACTATTCCTAAACAGGCATCATTTAAATATATTCCTAAAACTTATATTCCAGTCGTCCAAACTCGTGTCTGTGGGACATTACTGAGGTACTATGAGTCGGGGGATCAACAGTCCCACCTAGTGGCTCCAATAACTTGGTGCTATGTTAACAGTGGCATCAAATCCCCCACAGACTCACATTGAGCTGAGAAACACTCCAATGAGCCAATACTGCCATTCAGTTTTAGATTTTGTCCTCAGTGATAACACACTGCTCTCATAAATAACAACAACAAAACAGCACATTGCACTTAGTTTTAGTGTTTTAATGTATTTACTCTGATTCAGTTTATACAACATACAAAGTCACCTCTCATGAAATCAGTGACCATAAGGCACAATGTCGCACATGCAGTTCAGATTGCAAACAGACAGCCGATGTTTTAACAGCAGATTGGTGCTGTGGCAGATTTACACTGACATGACAGAAGAGGCCTTTATTTCTTTAAAGAAATGAAAGATGACCTTCAATAAAAAAAGTGGTTGACAAAACGATTGAAAGTTCCACATTGGAATGGACACCAACAACTTATTTGCTGACAGTTTTTATTTTTTCAAACCACACATTCCTTCTTCCTGTTTGCCAGTTATAAAGGAACAATCCGGTCATCACATGACAGACTAAAAGAGGAATCGTAACAGCATTCATAGACAGACTCAGTGGTTCACTTTGAGCGTGAGCAGGCTGAAACACAGATAGACTACACCTATTGAAATGTGTCATCTTCAATTCTCTGTCAAAGAACTAACACACCGGATGTACTGTACTTAACCTGTTAAAGTTTAATCAGAATATTTAAAGAATTAGATATTTGTGTTGTAATTTTGCATTTGTCCACGATCAAAACAGGGAATCAGTCACTTTACAGTTACACTTGTTTACTGGACAAGTGTAAGAAATAGTGCAATATCCAATTTGTAATGGGCAGTAAAAGCAGTCTGACATTAGAAACTATATCTAAATGCTCACTAAAAGTCTATATTTATCAAATGTGCCAGTGGAAGCATCATTAATAACACTCCAGCCGAGCTCATAGTGAAAATAAAACGATGTGAATTAAAAAAAAAAAAAAAGGCACAGTCAGTGCTTTTTGGATCCAAGAAGCTGTCATACTTCCCCTTTGACTTTGCTGCAAATAATATGTAAACATTAAAGATCTTGAGGTACAGATATGCTGACATGATTGAAATAATTACAAGGTATTGCATATTTACATCACTGCCCTTTGTTTCCAGTGGTTAATAGTGTGAAAGGTTTGGTTTGCATGTTTCAAAACAAGGTCAGTGATATATGAGAGCATTTACTCCTGTTTTCCTCTCAGTCATTCAACTTTGTAGTCAGTGGTTCCTCTTTACATAAAACCTTCTTAACAAGAAATTATATATATACAAAAATTGTCTCGACACCTCCATCATAAAATTCCTAGAGTTATAAAAGTACACTGAAAGCAATAAAATGTCATGCTCCCTTTGACATTGAAAACTCAGTGAACACAGTGACTCTCCTTCTTCTTGTCTAACGAAGACAAAAGTGACCTAGAAACCGGCGGAGGCTTGCAGTAGTTTGCATAAAGGCCGCATCCCGACACATCTGAAAGCTGAAATGACGACGAGTCTCAGCCCAAAAACGTCAATGCCGCCATGATGCTGAAGCCCAGCAGGATGAAGAGCGCCTTGAGCAGCTGCCTGCCGGGAGAGTTGAGCTCGTGTGGGAGGATCTCCAGGAAGGTGATGTAAACAAACGTCCCTGCAGCGAGCCCCTCCAGGACGGCCTGGATCAGAGCTCCTGCTGTCAGCTGAGCCTCCATCACGCTGATGCCGATGGCAATGCCTAAAGGTGACATCACGGCGAACACGCCGATGTAGGCAGCGACCCACAACGGACGAACGGCACTCTGGACCAGCTTCACAGACAGACTGAACACAATGATGCTCTTGTGGACAAGAATAGCGATGCAGATCTCTAATACCTAGAGGACATAAAGACATTTTAGGGTTGTTTTTGTCTTTTATATCAGCTTTTTCTTAATGGTCCACAAAATACAAATAATCATATAAGTTAAAGTTGACATACAGTAAGACAATACAGATTCTTCAGTCATTGGAAATTTTTCTGTATTCTCTCTGAATCCTATCTATCTATCCATCTATCTATCTATCTATCTATCTATCTATCTATCTATCTATCTATCTGTCTATCTATCTATCTATCTATCTATCTATCTATCTATCTATCTATCTATCTATCTATCCATCTATCTATCCATCTATCTATCTATCTATCTATCTATCTATCTATCTATCTATCTATCTATCTATCTATCTATCTATCCATCTATCTATCCATCTATCTATCTATCTATCTGTCTATCTATCTATCTATCTATCTATCTATCTATCTATCTATCTATCTATCTATCTATCTATCCATCCATCTATCCATCTATCTATCTATCTATCTATCTATCTATCTATCTATCTATCTATCTATCTATCTATCTATCTATCTATCCATCTATCTATCCATCTATCTATCTATCTATCTATCTATCTATCTATCTATCTATCTATCTATCTATCTATCTATCTATCTATCCATCCATCTATCTATCTATCCATCTATCTATCTATCTATCTATCTATCTATCTATCTATCTATCTATCCATCTATCTATCTATCTATCCATCTATCTATCTATCTATCTATCTATCTATCTATCTATCTATCTATCTATCTATCTATCTATCTATCTATCTATCTATCTATCTATCTATCTATCCATCCAGCCAGCCAGCCAGCCTTGCATTTATTCATCCATCTGTCCATCTATCACAACCTGTCTATTGTGTCTGCAGCTGTCTGTAAGCACGTCTGCAAAGTAAAATAATCAAGGCTTTGTATGATGGTCCTTTGAATATGTCTGATAATACTAGGCTCTTGTGGATAATACTGCAAATCAAAGAGCAACTTGGGTATAAAGCAAAGTTTTTTTTATTAGCTTTGCCCTGATTCTTCAGGTATTCAGTTTGATGAATCAAGGAAGAACAGTCAATTGTGTTTGCTTATTATATCCATTTACTGTCTTTTCAAATATGAAAAAAAAGAATGTCTGACCGTTCTTAGAGGTATATCTATGTCAAAATATAAAATAACATTCTTAGACATACTGCCAACAAGAATTTATCAGTCTTGCTCACATCCAGTAGGTAACAGATTAATAAATACGAGTTATAAGACAGTGGGGTTAAAATAAATCAATACATTTTTAAAAAAAAGCTCATTGTGCCTTCAGTTCACCAGTTTTGGCAGTTAACATGAACTTGCCGACTGATTTAATGAGCACCAAACTGAGTATAAATTATTCACTGATCTGTTGTGGTCATTAGTTTCACGTTTGTTATTGCTCTTTTGAACCTGTAACCAGTAGTAATGTGTACGAACCAGATCCTCTGCCATGCGGACAGACACCTCTGCAGGGAGCCCAGATGAAGTGGTGTTGGAGGGAAGCCCGGCCAGGGTTTTCACGCCCCGCCAAGCATCCCTGGCCTTTCTGTTGTGAAAAAGCCTCTCCACCCTGTCTTTATACACTCTTTTGGCTGTTTTCATTTCTTTATTCAGTCTGTATTGAATGAGTTTACCTTCCTGTTTGTTTCCTGAGTTAAATGCTATTTTCGTTAAGTTAAAAGCTGACTCCTTTCATACAGTGAAGTCAGGGCAACTGTTTGTCCTGCATTTGGGCTGAGTGATTCAGCGGAAATATCTAATTGTGATCTTTTTGGCAGATATGGCAATTTAATTTAAGGTATTTTTTAAAAGTCAAGCCTCAGTTCAATATCCACTGCATAATAAACAATGGATGTGAAACATGTGATTGAACAACAGGAGATACCATCAAAAGCAGGACTGTTACAGAAGGACAGCATGAATTAACAGAACCTGACCTGACAGTCTGAACCCTGGGTCAGATGTGCTGCATAACATATATTCTGTAATAAAGTGAACTACCAGCCAAACACACAGAAAAGCCCAAAACCCCTGAGGTCGCACCAACAGCATTCTCAGGCTGTCTTGTGATCAGAAGAAACAGATCTGTGATTCTTTTCTTGTCAGAGCGTTGTGAAGCTACGAAATGAAACTTTCTCAAAGACAAATGAGCAAGCTGTGAATATAATTCCAACTTTCTCTGCAAAGCACTTTCGTAACACAAAGTGTACAACATGCAATGAAGCACAGAGAAGCCAAGAGGTTTTTTGAAAAATATGGAAAGTGAGAAAACAACAAATGATTGGTGCAGATTTAACAAGAGCTGAAGCCCTTCCTGTCTTCTTACCTTTGAGTCTGTGTTCTGCAGGCCGATAGCGAGGCCCTCAAAAACCGAATGCAGCGAGAGAGAGAAGAAGAGCATGAAGGAACGAAAGGGGGAGTGAGCCTGAAAGTCAACATGGACGTGGTGGCCGCTGCTCTCCAGGTCAGGACTCGAGGTTGTGCCGTGGTTGTGACTGTGGCCATTCCTGTTGTCTGGTACAAGAGGAGCCCTCTCTGCACGAGTCCCTCTCAACTCCTGACAGCTCAGGACAATCCTCTCCATTAGGAGGACCGTGAAGAAGCCGGCTGCAATGATGAACTCTGGAAGGGGGAAGCTGGTCTGTTTAGGACAGAAATACAGATTAAACGGGTTGCACGTTCAGTCTGGTTAAGTCAGCAGTTAGTAAAGTGAGATTTGTATCTGTATGTGGAAAAATAACAGTATTGTACATATTCATGGAGTAGTGTAGATGCTTCCATAAGTAGTAATATTGATGTAAAAATACTGATGATGCACAAAATCTATGTATATTGCACAATTGTTCCGTGAATAGAAAAATACAGATTCTTATATATGTAGAAAATGTGACATTGTACACAGTTTATGTATAAAATATTTATAATGCTCAGGATGAATGTGTCTGCGTTGAACCAGAGTGAAATATGTCAGTTTCTCAGCGTACACTGTCGATCATATGTGCTTATTTGATTTATTTACATTTTTTACATTCTTTCACATTCTTTAAGAACCCAAGCAGCTCAGCAACATTTTAATCCTTCAGAGAATAAAACAGCAAATACCTTTTAGTAGAAGTAGCTTTAGTACCCCTACATAGACTGCAGTATTTACAACATATATGGACAGATGCGACAAATGTGTGTATGATATAGTCAAGTAACAGAGTAAATGAAAAATAGAAAACTAACTGCCAAACATTCTGATAATTCATGTATTCTAAAGTAAAATCTTAATCTTAACATGCCGAATTCATTCTATTTTTTTCATCTTCTCAAGTCAACAAATGGCTCCAGCAGCACCATTTCTGATTTGCATTATATTCAGTTTCAGTGGGCCATTAGGTCCCAAAAGAAGGTAGCAAACAGGTTTTTGGTCATATGTGTACACATTTTGCTTTTACACCCAATGATAAGGGGGTAGATTTTGGCCTAAATCTGATAGCTGTCATTCAGGTACACACTTCAGAGGTCCATAATTCTTGAAACGTGCAAGCTAGAAGCATGAAATTCACAGGAACATTTCATTTTTCACTGCTAGTTGCAAAACAATCATGTTTTTAGCCCTAGTCTGAGTGTGAAAAATTTTATGGAGGGTGGAATTCCTGAAAAACCCCCGAAAATCTTAATTTCGCCCATGTTTGAAAGGCCTCTGTATGCCATTTTAATCCAAAAAAATATTAAAACAGCATTTCTTTCTTTAGTATGGGTCTTTACTGACATGCTAAAACCACTGTTGAAGTACTCAACTGTTTAGTGTGGCTGCACGACCTACTTTAATTAGGGGCGAATCTGAAATTTAATGAAATACAACCACATTTTTCACCATGTGTGATAAATAGCACCACTGAAACTTTTTGCAAAGAATCTTTGAGTACTAGTTGTCAAAACTTCAAAATATTGAATTGGTGCTGTCACCTTCATATTGAAAATGTAATCCAAAAGGAGGCCTAAAATGCCCTCGGCCATCATTTTTGCCAGATTAAGGGCAAAGAAAGTGTCATAGGCCCTTGGAGGATACAGGTTTCATTGTTGTTTATATATGATAAGATGGTTGCAACACTCCATCTAAGCCTACATGGAGATAGTTTGAAATACTGCACTCACTGACTCTAGCCTGTTAGTTTTGGAAACATTCCCATGAAGACCTGGAGCCACGACAAGGCCAGCTAGTTGTTCCAGGGTTTTTTTTTTGGTTTTTTTTTGTTTTTGTTTTCTTTCCTGATACAGTTTTTTTGTGGGCACTAAAGGGATCACAGCAATTCTTTTGTAAGGATTCATATTTTTCAAGAAGTATTTGCTGATGGTGATAACAGATTGTTTGACCTTCAATATTTGTGCCTGCATTGATCCCAGCTCGCAAAAACAGGAGTTCAACCAACTCGTTGTCTAAAGAATTTATTGGGATCAGTCCACATTTGCGGGTGCATGCTGTTTTATGGCAATCAGTGGATTTCATGTGCTGCCCCACCGAGCAGGGTTGCATGGCTGTAACCATCTTGCTGCCCTTTCTTTAGATCAGAAAGGTATAATTAACAAATACTGGTTTGAAGTACAGTTCAAGGTACCAAAGTAATTTAAGTTCCAATTGCCACAGAAGAGCAGAGAGTTATTAGACTGAGGTAGAGATTTTCAGAGCTTGTACCAAACCCTCCCCTTAAAGTACAACATCAGTATAAATAGTTGTGGTGTCCCTAGACTGGGTGTGTTGGCCTCAACAGGTAATAAGTGTGGTTTAATAACATCTGCTGATATACCTGAGGTGCAGTATGACACATTTGATACTTCGAAATAATATATGTTATATGGTAAAAATGCTGCTCGAGGGCACTTTCAGGCCCCCCTTTGACATAGATTTTCTATATGAAGAAGACAGAACACCAATCCAATATTTTGAAATTTTTATTACTGGAATATGAAGATTCACTGCAAAAAGTTTCAGAGTGGTGCTATTTATCACACATGGTGAAAAATATGGTTGAGTTTCACAAAATTCCAGATTCATCCCTAATTAAAGTAGGTCCTGCAGACAAACTAAACAGCTGAGTACTTCAATAGTGGTACTAAAATGTCAGTCAAGACCCATACTCAATGATTAAATACTATGAGTCATAATTTATTGATTTAAATGGCATACAGAGAGCTATAAAGACATGGGCGAAATTAAGATTTTCAGTTTTTTTCAAGAAATCAACCCTCCAAAAAAATGTTCACACTCTAGCTAGGGCTAAAAGTCTGATTGTTTTGTAATCAGCAGTGAAAAATGAGATGATCCTGTGAATTTCATGCCTTTAGCTGTTATATTTCAAGAATTATGGCAATGTGAAGTACCTACCAGAATGACGGCCATCAATTGTAGGCCTAAACCTACCCCCATATAATGGGGTGTAAAAGCAAAATGCATACACATGTTACAGAAAACCTGTTTCCTACCTTCCTCTGGGACGTAATGGCACACACAGACTGAATATGGTGGAAATCAAAGGTGGTGCTGCTGGAACTTTTTTGGTTATTGGTTGATTTGACATGGAATGACCCATTTGTGAGTTCTGGACCCCAGAAACTACAGAAAAAAGTATTGGCAGATAAATTCAATTTATTTTATGAGAGTAGTCGTGAGGATTGTTTCCCCAGTCTTGTGACGTACCTCCACCTTCCGAGCATCCAGCTCCATGTTGATATCTGACAGATAATCTGGAATGATGTCGAGCAAACATGCTGCAAGGAAAACTCCGCCAGCAAAACAGCTGATCAGACTCAGAACTGTGCGGTGGGTTTCTTTAAAAAGAAAGATAAAATATTAGTGTAACCACAATGGCAAAATCATGACGGCTTAAAGTAAACAAAGAACATTTTCCATGTTTTGTTTCAGTTATGTGTTTTTGGTTTCATTCACTAATGAACTGTGATTTAATGAGGGATTTAACATTTTCTACTTTATTATCAATGCATTACAAACCATTAATACTTAATTAGCCCATAACTGGAGGACTGAGGATACTTCTCAGACATTGTATTCCTAATGACATCACTTTCATTCTTCCCAGAGTTAGACCAATCATTGATACATCATGTGACACATCAAAACAGAAGTCAAACTGAGTCATCAGAGTGCCTCAGGGATGTAATGGAAAGAAGTGTTACTTTCACTTCCACGTAAGAAAGCCAAAGTTCACCATCCCAACAGCCATGTTCTGTGTGCTATACATGAAACTAAATGAGACCACATGTTGAGAAGGCTTCAGGCTTTAGGCTTTATCCCTGTCAGGTGACTGCAGTCAGAAGTGAGAGGACGGCTGACATGGGGCCCCTTTAGGTTAACATAAACTACCTTAATATTGTAGTGATGCGAGGACTAGTTAACAGCACCGCAGCATCACAAACTAAATGAAGATTAAACATTTCCAGAAGATTTTTTTCTCATAATGTTATTAGGCCTGTGATCAATGTTTAAATCCCACTCTGTCATTACCAGATTATCTTTCTTCTATAGTCTCAGCAGGATAAGACATTGTTAATGACTTCCAAGTCACAGCTGATAAAATCACCAGCAGTTCATTGCCTTCACAACACTATCTGCAGGTAAAACATGTGATACACTTGATATGGCTGATAAAAACCACAAAGACTCAAAAATCGCAAATCTTAGGCAGTACACCAAATTTTGTTTAAAATTCTGTAAATTTAAGGTTGAACTCTTTGTAAGCAAATGTTAGCACATCCTAAAACATTCATAAAAACAGGAATTAAATCAGTGTCTTTCCCTCTATACTTCGGCTTTAAAATAATAAAACTACAAATAATTTAATCAATAGAAAATGTTGAATTTGTTCGTCATTGTTTAGCTGTGGTTGGAAGCAACTTTCATGTCCCTTCTCATAAAAATGGACATAACAGTGATACAGACTATAGTAATAAACACAAATGCTAACTTTAACAGCTGCTAATGTTAGTTTAATGCTATATTATTACCGACCTGTTCCGTCTGTGTCTCTGAACCATCTGACTCGAGCAGGGATGAATCCGAAAAGAAGAGTTAAAAGCAGTAGCCCGATCAGAGCGCCTATTTTCACCTGGAGCAGATATTCCATCTTGTACAATAAAATGTCAGTTTAACTTTAAATTTTGCTTCCTAAAGGTCCCAACATAAATCTAGCTGTGGAACACAAAAAAAGCCTGCTGAATCTACCGACACAGCGATAAGAGTTTCACTGAGACAAACAGCAGCCGTGATGTTGTTATTTGGAAAGCGGCTGTGACGGACAGACTACGGTGGCCGAGAAGAGTCAAACTGGTTTCTCGAAAGATAGAAAACAATGTCTACAAAAAATGTATGTTAGCTGTACAATTGACTGTTTAGAACAGTTAATATGGATTATAAGAAGAAAATACACAAGGTAACTTTATGAAAAAGATTCTATTCGTTTTGCATTACTATACAGTATTATTACAGTAGGATACATCACACATAATAATAATAATAACAATAATTATTAATATTATTATTATTATTATTATAATGACGATGATGATGATGAGGATGATGATGATAACAATAATAATAACAATAATAATAATAATAATAATTTAATTTATATAGCAAATAAATACAAATAAAAACAAAATATTAAGTAAAATATAGATAAGCAAATACAAATTAATTAAGCAACACGGCTTTAATAATCAAGAAAAAAATCAACTCAAATCGACATAATTTATATTGTCCATTTATAACAAAAGCTGTTGTGCTAAAATAAATAAATAAATAAAAAATTGTATCAGTAAATTAAAACCTTAAAATCGTATATAAAATTTAGTTTTACCTGTCTAAATTAAATATAAATAATAATAATTTAAGGTTAAGACCCTCAAATAATACTTGTATTATGTACATTATGTACATTTATGTACATTTACCTAATTTAAATATTAATGTTAAGATATTGAAATATCACTGATTATGTAAATTTACCTCATTAATTTATATATAAAGGTTAATAACCTACAAGATTATTGGTTATAAAAATTTACCTGACTAATTCAAATATTAGAGTTCCGCTCCCTACAATATTAGTGATTATATTCATTTACCTGGCTTACTTGAAAATAAAGGTTACAACTCTACAATATTATTATCAATTTTACGTGACTAAATTAAATGTTGTGGTTAAGACTCTAAAATATTATTACTTATGTAAACTTACCTGACTAATTTAAATACTCACCCTAAGTCTTTACAATATCAATAAATTTGAATTTGTACCAGAGTAATATAACTATTAAGGCTAAGACTCTACATTATCAATAATTTTGAAAGAATTACCTGACTAGATTTGGTCTGATTATTATACATTTTTCAAAATTTTAATATTTTGAAGTTGCACCTTTACCTCTGCTTATAGCTGTGTAAATCACCATAATTTATTTTTACTAATTAATTAACATATGTGACAGATTTTTTTTTCAAATGACCAGCAGATGGTACCCTGTTGTCGTGTTTAACGAGCTGATTTCTCCACCACACGAGGGCTGTTGAGGCGACGGCTTGGTGACGTAGAATGCGTGCGCCGGAAATGTAGCTCCTGCCACAATCCCCAAATGCTGATGTGTTTCAAGAACTCATAGCGCAGGGAGACACTAGAGTTTGCTTATTGTTTTTGATGCGGTGGCAGAAAAAGTCGGAGGTGGCTCAGACGTCGATGTCAAAGGAGACGCAGTGGAGGAGATCAGCAGCAGCAGCAGCAGTTCAGAGAGCGAATGGCGGTGAGAGAATCAGACACATGCAGCTGCAGCAGTGACAGCAGAGGCAGCGACTCTCTCATTCACTAATACATCCACTGACTATTTACTACGACTGGAGCTGCTGCTGTGTACTGTGACTCAGCTGCAGGCTGCTGAAGAGACTGAATGTTCGTCTGTGCACTGAAACTAACACAAAAAACTCAATTGTGTCACTTTTTCATGTTTAATCCAGTTGAGTCAAGTCACTGGTGTTTATACAACACATTTAAAACAACAGCTGATGATCTAAAGTGATTTCCAGGAGAGAAATGAAATTGTACCCTTATAATTTACCTAACAAATTTAGATATTAAGGTTGAAACCCCTCAGTATTATTTATTTTGTGAATTGACCTGTGTAATTTAATATTAGGGTTTAGACCCAACAATGTTATTAGTTTGCAAGTTTACCTAAGTACTAAGTTTCAGATCCTGCAGTATTATATGGTATTATGTGAATTTAATTTTGTAGTTTAAATTTTACTGCTAAACCTCCATAATATTATTTAAAAATACAAATTTACATAACTAAATATTTTAGGTTAAGACCTGACACCATTGAATTAATATGAAAATGTACCTAACTAGTTTAGCCAACGAGTTTAAATGTTAAGATTAATATTCTATAATATTGCATTAAATACAGATTTATCTGGGTAGATGTTAGACAGTATTAATTATTACATGAATTTATCAGAGAAGTTTAAATATTACAGTTAAACCACTACAGTATTATATATATAATACAAATTCACCTTACTAAATATCAAGGTGTAGATCCACGAGTATTTTGTGTTCTGTAAATCTGCCTCATATATTACAGAAAAACAAAATGTCACTTTTTTCCAGTATCATGTAGCGCTACATACAAACATTATTTGTAATTCATTTAAAGGCTACATGTTAGTGTTCAAGAGCTTTACGTCTGAACCTAAATTAGGTTTCTCAATTAAATGAGTTCTTAGTTATTGTTTCTGAGAAGAAAACTAAGATGTGACTGACATTTACTGCCTTTAGAAAGCAGGATGTCTGGCCAAGAACCATAACAAAGGAATGTCTGGAAAAGCTCAACCTGTTTTGCACCCATGTTTACTCGCAGTGCACTAATTCATATAATGTGATACTGCTGACACTGTTCTCTGTGTTTCACTCAACAGCCCAAAGGTAAAGTTGGCACAAAGGGAAAGAAGCAGATCTATGAGGAGAACGAGTCGACTCTGAAGTTCTACACCAGAGTCATCCTCGGAGCTAATGTGAGAACTTCAGTGGTGTTTTTCTGTTGTTTCGGTCAAAGAAAAAGTCTGAATGTCAGCATGTTGGAAATTTCAGTCATAGATTTAATAGTATCACATCCTTTCTGATTGGAATAAGGCTTGCTCAAACTTCACTTCTTCAGTTCTTCTTCTAATGGACTAACTGTTGCCACTCTGTTATAAAATTTCAAATGCTCTTCCTCTGCAGGCAATATATGCGGCCATAAATTTTCTGGTTTTCTACAGTTCGTCCACATTTTGGACATGGGTGAGTGTATCTAATCAAGAATATTTAAAATGACCACAGATCTAATAGAACTTCCTGATTGTAAACCTGGTGTGTCTCCTGCAGCTGCTGCTTGTGTTCGCGCTAGCAGTGTATGTGGGGAGTTACCGCTCCATGTCGGCCATGGCCAAGCCAGTGTTTGCTGAGGATGGAAGTCTGCTGGACGGAGGAATAGACTTAAACATGGAGCAGGGAATGGCAGAGTGAGTAATCTGCAAAATACAAAATTTGTCTTTAAGTTACATGCGCTATGAAAGCAACGTACACGGTAAAGCAATTTGGAAATACTATCTTGAATAAGGTTTTATATAGAGGCTCCTTCAACTAACAAAGACAGTTTGAGGTATTTCTGGATGCTAAACAAGAGGCAAAAGACTTGTTGTCCATTTTTAAGGGGATTTACACAAGAGAAATGGATTTCAGTCTCTTTACAGTAAATGTGTTATTAAAATTCCCATCAAATATTACTTTAATGATATTCCTTGTGAATAGCTGCAAGCGCATGGGGAACTTGTTAGCTCAGAGTTTCACCTAATAGGTTTTATTTAATCGATTCATTTGTAAGCTCTGACTGATGGACAGGAAACTGCAAACTTGACTGAAAATCCTACTCCTACTCACGTTCCGTGAATTAATAACATATGTATATAAGCCACACCACTTTTCTTCATCTGTTGGATTTCTAGAAAACACAAGGACCATGTTAATTATATAATATATTTTAAGCAGGAGCGGTTAAATATAAAGCAGGGATCAACAGATTATCAGCTTAGCCGATGTTCACATTCAGCATTTTTTCAGATTATAGATATTGTTTTTTGTTTTTAACCAATCCCAGACAAAATAAGTTAAATTAAAAATATGCTGTTTAGCGTCTGGTGTTCTTGTTGCTATTTATATACTTCTCTGTGGTCTTGAGCAATGTCCTGCCCACAGTGCTTTATGAATGGACATACTGCACGAGTAAAGGCCAATCAACACTAAATAAAAGTTGACTGCTTTCTTTTTAATTAATTTTATGTAAAACATAAGTAAAAAAGGGGAATTCTGTTACGTTTACTGTTGGAATTTGTGTTATTCTAAATTTTGACACTAAGATTTTCATTCTTAAAGATTTTTTTTTTTTTTGCTTTTATTAAATAAGGACTCAGGCTTAGTACACCTTGCATGTACTCCACCAGGTGAGCTACCGGGACCCCAGGACTTTCTTTTTTTTTTTTACTCAAAAATGTATAGCGGTTCCAGATATTGGTTATCATTCTCCTTGAATAATCTGCATTGGCCATGAAAAAACATGTCAGGTGACCCCTAATAAGCAGCAGTTTATTCACTGTTTTATCTGGTTGGAAAACATCATATTCATGTCATGTCATGTTGCAGAACTTCATGAAATCTTTAGTTTTTGGCCTTTTCCTTTATTTTCTCGGGCACTGGGGGGAGACAGGAACTGCATACAGTGTATTTTGTGGTGGGTTTACAGAATCTAGATGTGACCAACAAAAGACTACATTGCAGGAAAGGTTTAAAACTTGATTACATATAAATGTTCTAAAATGAAGGGAAGATGTTTGGGTTCGTAGTGATGCTCTAATTCCTTAGTGAACACAAAATAAACAGAGAACTGTTTCATTTTCGGAAAAGTGGAGGAAGGAGAACAATACAAGACACAGCTGCACAACAGGTTGGCAACTTTTAAATGTAATTTGATGGCAGTCCTCTCTGAGACATCACCATGGACGGTGCTGACAACACACTTCCATCTCTGAAAGCCCAACTCTGCCTTATGAGTGCAGATTCTGGACAGGACACAGAGAAACATAGAAGAATGAGACTCAGCAGTGTTTGGTGTTTGTTGGACAAGTGGACCAGAGTGGAGGAAAACTCAGACACACCTGCCTTCAATCAGCACCTAAATCACAGGTGTTTGTGTCGCCACACACACGGAGCAGCTCCCAGTCAGTGCCAGTAAGTGTGAAGGTGATGATTCAGGTCGACCCTGTTAAGGTGAAAAGACAGTCGGAGAGTGACATGAAGCAAAAGTCCAGCTGGTTGGGAGTCAGACCGCGGACTGTGCTGATATCAGCTTTTTATCCCATGTGGTCTCAGCTCTAAACCCTCAGCTGTCTGGTCGCCCTGCTTCTCCCAACTTCTGAAACTAAACCTACGTTCTTGCACACTCTTGCCTTGCTGTAGATCAGGTTATTCTGTGTTTATAGCAACATTTACTCTTTCTGTGATAATTTATTGTCAGTCTTCTGGTTTCAGGCACCTGAAGGACGTCATCCTGCTCACAGCCATCGTACAAGTTCTCAGTACAATCTCCTCTTACTTCTGGTATCTTTGGCTGCTGGTAAGAGCTTTTTGTAGAACAAGTGCAGTTTACCTGAGGGGGTTACTGTGAAGTGAGATAGATAGGTTAGCTAAATATGTGGAGCCTGAAGTCAGAGGTTTTGAATTTCACAAAAGTGGCTCTTTTAACTTGCTGGATCACTATGCTAATTTATGCTGCGCAGCTAAAATGCTTCACAGGAGGTTCTGTTCAGAGTCTGTAAAAAGTGCCACCCTTTTACCAGATCTTGTCCTGACGATATTCTCTTTGAGTGATACAGATTCTCATCTGAAGGAATGCATTATATCAGCAGACCTGCTGAGCCTTGTGTTAGTAATTCCACTAAATAAAGCCGAACAGTTACAGTTGTACAAAGTGTGTGTACTGAATTCCAGAGGGAAACCCAAATGCATTTAGTTGGTGATGCAGAAAGTCTGTTTTATGATTTGCTCTGATTTGCTGCCAAGTCTGCCGCAGCCAGATCAGATAATTGATTACTTTTTTTGTATTTATTACTGAGAATATTCAGTCAATAATTTTACTTTGATTTGGCCAAAAACTAAACAGATTCTCATGTGTCCTTCATTATGGGAAACAGTCAGACCTAAATGCACATATTAAGTATCATGTTTACATTGTAAAGTTTAAGGTTTAGTGGAACTCTATTATTCTTGTGCCATGTTAGAAATAAAGGCAGGCAGTAAAGTACGGTATATGTTATTTTACAGAGTAACAGTTTTTCTACCAGCATTCCTCTCTTATTTTATGTACAGTAACTGTGCTGCTTTGTACTGTCATACATTTTTATTTTCCTCATAGCTCTCCATTATAACAACCTGAGGGCTGTGCTCCAAAGCCAGATTAGTGGGTTCGCGATGCATGTTGAGCCTAAAGTCAAAATTTTGTGTGTCATGGAGGTGGCTCTTCTTTAACCTGCTAGATCACCATGGTAACTGATGGTACAGAGCTAACCTGGTCTGGAGCAGGTTGTGTTCAGAGTTTAAGATTTAAATCAGCTGTAAGAAGTGTCTCCCTGTAACCAAATCATTTCTTGCTGATTCTCTATGAGTGATGGAGATTTTCATCTGAGAGAAAAATGTTTTATCTGCAAACCTGCTGATCTATACGTTACTAAAACCACTGAATGAAACCACTTAGTTACAGTCTCACACATTGTATGCATCATGTTGACATGGGAACCTGACGTGTGTTCAGCTTATGATGCAGAAGTCACATAAATATTTTTTTGTTAGGTCCTGATTTGCTGCTAAGACCTTTTTACACTGCTGCTACTGCAGCTGATAGAACAGAGTTTGAAACATTGATTATTCTATTGGTATTTATTACAGAGAATATTAAATTATCAACATTAATTTCACTTTGATTTGGCCAAAAGTTAAAGTGATTTCCTGCGTTATGGGACAGTGTCAGACCAAAATGCACTCCAATACAGTATCATGTTTAAATATATGAAGTTTAAAGTTTAACAGCTGTCAGAAATAAGCTGCTGCATTGATTGGTAAAATAAATACATTACACACATTCAACATTTCTACCAGCAATCCTGTCTTGCATCATTTGCAATAACAGCACTTTTTTACCATCATAGATTTTTATATTCCTCATTGTTCTCCATTCTAACAACCTGTTGACTGAAGTAGACGACACACCATTGTTTCATTTTGTGCAGAAGACACCCATGACGTCTTAAATGTGTTTTATGTGAACACACTCAAGATATGAGGCAGAAAGCCAAAGTTAACAAAGAAAATTGAGAACCACCTTCATGATACCCGTTATCTCTCGGGCTTTAGTTTGTGTTAAGCCGACTTACACAAGGAAAGTCTTGATTTGTCAAACTTGCTTCGTAGTGCAGCCCTCTGTTCCTCCTGACTGAAGTAGGTGGCAGAACAAGAGTAAAATGACCCATCAGACTCCCCCTTTTGTGAAAGCACCCACAAAGTCTAATGAAGGAAACCTGGTTCACAAAGAAAGTCAATAACCGATGCCATGATACCCATCATCTCTAACTGAGGTTTTAGGTGTTGTTGAGCCGGCTTACACAAAGAAAAGCCTGGCTGTGTTCATTGTACGCCCCTCTGATGAATCCTAAGAGATAGCTGTTATTTTCTGCATCATTTTTCCTGTTTTGCCTTCTTCACGTCTCATAATTTGATCTTTTCTTGAGGCCCCAGCCCGAGCTCTGCACCTGCTGTGGGTGAACTTTCTGGGTCCCTGGTTTATGGCAGAAAGTCCGTCGGCGCCAGAGGAGGTGAACGAGAAGAAGCAGAGAAGACAAGAGCGCAGACAGATGAAGAGATTCTGATGCTGCAGAGCGGACTGAGCAGTATTTTTATACACAGAATCTAATATACAGATAGCGAGGAACTCCTAAGTTATTCAGGAAGAAATTTTGTTATTAAATTAAACTCAATTAAAATCTGATACTGCGGAACCTTGTTTTCCGTATTTGTTTTCTTTCTGCTTTCTCCTGTAATCCAATTTCTTCCCTGCATTATAAAATTAAATGTTTCTTTTTGGATAATGTCACGGTCCGAACATCATTTGTCCCCATGCAGAGATTTGAGAGTTTTACTGTTGCACAATGTCGTCACACTGCCCCCCTCCAGATTTCCAGTCAATTACATCTCATAGCCCTAAATGCATTTGCTCTGTCTGTGCCACTAATGTTGTGGCATGTCTTTAATTTTATTTTTCAAAAATCCCTCATCACTCAGCAGTAACCGGTCATTCTGGAAAATTTTGTTTGTCAGATGTTATGTCTTATTAAATCAACTGCATATAAATGAAGTTTTAATAGAAATATGGAAACAATTTTGCAATAAAAATCCTTCAGTGTTTGGAGTTTGTCATGATGATTTGCTCTTTTTTTCCCCCAAAGTTTTTTTTATTATTATTATTGTTTGGTTTGTTGTAATCCAGTATGTTTTTGAGAGTGGTTAAGGTTCTTATAGAGTCATCAAATCCTTCAGTTTACTTTATCTGAAAGCAAAAAATGACCAAAGTGGAATTTAGCCTTGATTTAAAGAGACCTCCAATGAAAATCAAGTTTGTTTTTTACCTGTTAACAGACCCATACGGTGTTTAATTAATAAATACTAGAGGACATATGAGTGACATAAATAGTCAAAGCCATGGCTGCAGGTATACCGATGATGGTCTCAAAAAAAAAGCAAATCCAGACTTAGAGGATGTTACACATAACAAACCCAAACAACCAATGCTGTCAGCTTGCAGAGTGGGGCTTACTGTATCATTATCATCCTTTAGAATCACTGTGTAGTCAAAGATGTATGACTGAATTACTCCAGTATTAGAACAGGCCTTTAAAGGTTAGGGTTAGTCTTACAGTGTTTGAGCAGAGTCTGAAGTGAGCTGGTGTGCTCGAGCTGCAGCAAATGGTGGAGGTTTAGGTGGAGAAAGTCGCAGGAGCGTCATAGATCTACTCACTCTAGTGGAAGTAACAGTGTTGAGTTACATCTAAGCCATTTTAGTCCAGGAAGGGACTATTTTCATGAAAATAATTGTAAATATATAACTTTGATACACAGAGATGAGGATTTAATCAATGACCAGAGGGGGGCTTAATGCCCTAAACAACACCAAATTTAGTATTTTCAAATAATTTAGTCTAATTTCCTGCTCAGTATTTGAGACATACACATGTATTGACAATAACTCTGATATTTAAAAATGATATGTTGACAAAATGTATATTTAGCACCAGCTGGTTGACACTCCTACATGGGAGCAACATACAGTTCAGTTATGATTACAGATTTTCTTGTTACCTCGTCAACTTCTTAAAGTTTTTTTTTAAATTTTAAGAGTAATTCATTTGCCAAAAAAAGAGACAAAACGCTTTTTAAAATTCTCTACAGACATTGCGACAACATCATTAGTGTGATTTGTCACAGTAATCATGCAGTGAATTCTGAAAACATGACAGCACCTCATTAGAATTTACTATTAAATTTCACTTGCATTAAAAATGTTCAGTTATGATCTTAAATACAGTACGAGATGCAGACAAATTGATTAAATGAAGCATCACATGCTGCAGCAGTTAACATCCTCACCCCTAAGCGTTTTCTCTTGAAACTGCTCACATATTTGAGATTAAAGATGAGAGCTGACAGATCAGTACATGGATGACAACTTCATCCCCAAACAGTGAAACATGTCCACCAACTTGTTGCCCATCTACATTCAACACGTCTGTTTCCATCCAGTGAGTTGAGCCTTGTCCTTGAGGGGGGGAAATGTTGTTTATTACCAAGTCTGCAAAGTGACTCTCTGGGGTTTATCCAGTGTTGACAAAGTGCATTTAGTGATTACGGTGGAGCTGTGCAGAGAGTGGGCTGATCTGTCCCAATATAATTACACATTTGTCATTTTTGTTAGATCCATGCTTACCCAACTCAACAAGCTGCAACCTGCATGCTTTGGTCGCTGTGATGGTGTGAATCAACAAAGTTTGCCTTAATCTAATGCATACAGTAATTCAAACAGCTTCTTCTTTTTTGCATATCTTTATACTGGTATTCCCAGAGGCTTTCTGAAAATGACTGCCTTTACTTCGCCTGTGTCCTGCCCTCCTTCATCCCAGCCCTGTGGTCCTATACTGTCTCTATTATAGGGTTATAAACAAAGTAACCAAAATTAGCATCCAGTTGTCAGGGCCAATCCCAGATGTGGGCTTTGAGAGGGACCGTGTTGCAGTGTAATTTAGCGCTGGGGCCACTCACTCGCACGTAACCCCACCTCCCCTTGGAAAAAAAAAGAAAAAGTCACAGATGTGCTTTGTGTTTTCTTACTGTTGTGTCAGAAGATGGGAAGAAATGTGCATCTGAGTGCAGCTATACACGCGGTTATTTCTACTTTGTAATGTGTAGAAAAGAACGTCTTAAAATAATGCGCTGCATGTGAGGATTCCCTCTGCCGGCTGTTGATTTAAGATGGAGGGAGAAAGAAAAGAGTGGGAGAGTGAGGTTCTTGTTTACCATGGCAGTAAAACAGGGTTCATCCTGACAAGATGAAATAAGGGAGTTGAAGCTGCATTCCATTTTCCGGGCTTGGTGTGCAACTCGGTGTGCTTTAACCGAAAAAAGAAACCGCAGCAGTTTCAACACATGAGAGCTGAAATGTGAGCAAAAATCCTGCAATCTGAGCTTTTTAGTGTGTCATTGGCTTCAGCAGAACATGTCCTTCACATTTTAGAGTCACACAGCCCAGACAAAACAGGAAATTGGGGGGCATTTGGGCAACAGCGGAGCCTTTGACCCCTGAACTGCAGCACTCCCCGTCTTTGAAGTCCACACAGAGAATCACAAGTAATTACATGCAATGCAGAGTGTGTTCCCTTGAACGTTCGGCCTCCGCTGTGTAAACAGAATCAGGGCTCTTCTGAGTGTGTTTGGCATAGCTGTGGGTGGAGTCCTCTTCAACTTCATCATCTCTGCTCTGTTTCCACCTTGTTTTGACTAAACTGACCCACACACTGTGCACGCTTTGGGCTGGACTCTAATTCCTGCAAGCATAAAGCGAAAAACTCAAGTGCTTGCTCTCCCACATGCTTTCTTTTTCTAATAACAGATAAGCATCACTATTTCCAGCATCATCTTTTAGCTTAAAGATGACACCGGCCAGGCAGCGTTCACAGCTCCCAGCAGAGCCTTAAAAGGAAGCTGTCAAGAGTTCCTGCTACATTTGACTCGAGTGTGGGTGTCTGCGCCTGTGTTACTCGTGTTGTGGCGACATGCATCTGTGTGCACATTTGTAGGGCCTCTTTTTGGAGCCAAAAACACAAAAAAAAGTTTAAGTTGATTGCTCGGTTTAAGATTCATGCAAGTAGTGCTCAGAGTTAGGATAAATCTCTGGAAGATTAATATAAGTCCTCTGAGGTGATGGAAACACAACTCTGTGTGTGTGTGTGTGTGTGTGTGTGTGTGTGTGTGTGTGTGTGTGTGTGTGTGTGTCAGAGTCTTGAGCTCCAGACTCGGTGGCAAATAACTCGACCCTCCTCGGAGATTGTCGCCTCTGTTTGACATCTCTCTGCGTCTCCTGCCAGCTGTCATCTGCTCCTGTTTGTCAGCACCTGCACTGAATGACATCAATAAAGCCATCCAACGTCATGTCTTATCTGTTAATGTGCCGCAGATAAAAGCAGACTAATTCAACACATCACAGTATATTTTTATGGATCATGAGCTGCTTTTGAGATATTGAACTACAACATTTTAAATGATGAATTATGTGTCTGCTTGGAAATGATATGTTCTGTCGTTGGCCTGTTACATGAATTTAAAAATAACGCATTTCTTTACTTATTAACCTCCTGAATAAAGTCATGTGTCACACTACTTATTACATTACTTTTTGCATTACCTCATAACATTGCCTTAGCATTTCACAGAGTTGCCAGTTAAAAGTATAATGCTAAACCTCATATTAAACCCCAATTTAATACAGAGGACATGCACAAGATTCTTTATTTTATTTTACTTATTATGAGTATTGCCACGAAGCCGAGAACAAAGACAAAACAGAAAAGTGTGGCGACAACAAGGCTCACTTACATAAGATTAGATAAGATCGAACTTTATTAATCCCAAAGGAAATTCTTGTGCCAGATATTGGTCAAAAAAACAAACATGAGAATAAATGCAGTGCCTCATAGATACAAGATATGTGTACGATACATAACTGAAAATCAAAATAAGAAACCTAAAATAAGATACTTGAACAGAAGAGTAAGACATAATACTGGGAATAATACTAAAGTAGTAAAGTAATATTGCACAACACTGTACATGAAAATTCAGTACTCCACATAAAAATGAGGTATTGCATGTAAAACTAAAAAAATGATACTGAAACTATTTTTGTACAAACTGCAACTGATAAGTTTAATGCAGCTGCTGAATTTAGAAATAGTAATCACATTGCATTATTTTACTATAATCTGGTGTTAATATTAAGTGAACCCTTGGTGAAAATTAAGATTTTTAACAACTGTTAACATGTCTGTATGGTGTTTTTTGTATCCTAGAAGACTGATTGCAGTAGTTTTACAGTGTTTGGGCAGAATCGTAGGTGAGCTGGTGTGCTCGGGCTGCATTTCTAAATATTCTAAATATATAGCTCTGATTAACAGAGGTGAGTTTTAGGGGTTTAATCGATGCCTTAGAGGAACTTTGAGTATAAAAGTAAAGTGAAAGTGACACATCTGAACACACGATCACTAACTGTGACTTTGGCCCAACAGAGAGGCTTCCTGAGTACTTTTAATGTGAGGAATACTACCAGTGGAATAGTACTACTACTGCACATGTGGAAAAAAGCAGTATAACGCCTTTTGTTGCTCCAGAAGGGGATGTATCAGATCTGATAAACTGTCTCATGAGATGTCACTTGAGGCGCCATGAGTTGAAGCCAAAGTCTACAAGTTTGAAAATAGAAAAAGATAAATGGAGTTACAAACCAGAGAGACTGTGATCTTTATCTGGTGGCTCAAGGCTACCAGAGTCTAACACAACTAACATAACAGCCCGAAAAGTAAAAACCAAGCTGTTGGCGGCAGAGCTGTAATGTAGGTAATAGACGCTGTAAAAAGAAAAAGGGTTTTTTTTGTTTTGTTTTGTTTTTTTTACTGTTTTTAACTTAGATTTTTAAAAAACAATTTATCATTAATTTACAGAGTTCCCCTGTTCTGATCAATAATAGGGAATAACTAGCAAAATCACAGAAAATAAATATTAATTATTGTATGTTAAAAACAAAAAATAGGCTAAAGCTGTAGATAATGTACATATTTAAAAAATGCTATTACAAATAGTAATTCCGTCTTTTACAAAGTGCGATATTATGCTATTTTTTACTGTATTTAAACCAGCAAAAATATTATTTTACAGATATTTACCATTACATGAAATAAAACTGTTGTATATTAATAATATGAAAAAAAAATCAAAATGTTTTAACTCAATACATTTTCTAGTTTTGTTTAATTACAGATAATATCTGGAAAAATGACACATTGTCTATTTAAAAAAAACAACACAAAACAAACAAAAATTTATTCGTCCTGTTTCAATGTGTGAGCATTGAATTACATTTTTAAATCAGCTTTTTTCATCATTATTTTATTCCACCATTTTCTAAACTTTTTTTGTGGTTCCCTTTCTGCCAGATTTACACAGTCTTTCTTTACGGTATTTAAATAATAATAATAATAATTCTTGCAGTGTATATGCCAGGTTTTGACAACGATAAATGTAACAGGAGTGCAATAAACTGGCAGCCTGCAGCTTTTCACAGTGCAATGAATGAATTTTCTGTGTTTGATTGGGATTCTTGTCAAAAATCATAAACACTACAAACTGAGCCTAGAAGTCATTTTTAAAAAAAACTGTAATTTAATATATTCCTTTATAATAACAATAATTAATTATAGATTATATTCTCAAAAATGTGTTTAAATAACATAAATAAGCACAAAATACTTTCCAGAGTTAACGGAATAAATGGAAACTTATGAGTCCCATAAAAATAACTGAGCTCACAGTAAAGGATAGAATAGTGGGGCCAGTATGGTTTCATGGAAGTCCAATGATTAAGACATACACCATAGGATCCCCCAAAATCAATAAATCAGAGAATAAAATGGCAACGTTAGGTGGTAACATGACGAAGCCCATCATGGAAACAACAAGCAGATATTGTTCAGTCAGGCAGTTCTCCAGAAAATGCTGGCAAACCTGATATTAAATAGAAAATGCTTCAGTAGAGCAAAAGATAACCTCATAGTTTAAACTAGGAAAATCATGGAAAACATGAGTGCAACATCTTGAGTATCACAACGTTTATTTTAGTCATCAATCTCAGTTCAGCCTTGTTAGGAGGTTCATATTAAGTTACTCTCTGAAGTTTGCCAAATCCTCACTGCTGAGGCTACAAACTCGAAGGCATAAAAGTTGAGTTTTGTGAGTTAAATTTTCTGGCTGAAGCAACGCTATGAAGCTGCCACCTCATGATGAAATACTTCACTGTCAGACATTGGTAAAAGAAGCGTCTGACAGGAACATCATCTACATGCAGTGCTTCATTTGTGGCTGCATGGATCTGAGGTGATTTGAGGATAAAGCCAACAAACCAGCTGAGAGGCAAAAACATCAAGTTCATGATGGATGTTCTGCTTCAGAGCTGAAATGATCATAAATAATTCACCGTACAGCCAACAACCAGGAACGTGTTACGTTCTTACACTCACAGTTTGTAATTACCGTACACACAAGTACAAAACTGTCTCCAAGTTCTGTTTTGTAACACTATATCTTTCACGTGTGTATATTCTGGAAAATGTCTTGGATAAACCATGTGCTTTGTTCAGCTGCTGTGTAAAAGAATTTGGGAGTGATGCACACGAGGACTAAAAATAGTGAAAATGTAGGAATAAAACCAATAAAATAATGATCAGGCAGTTCTAGCCAGAACTATTCAGTCTTAGTTTCACTGAAAAAGTATAGATTTCTATTCTTCTACCTTGTTTGTGTCTCTCCTTAACCTAAAGCACATTTGATTTAAGGTGACTCTGAGCACTGACAACAAATGTAATGTCACCATGGCATTGTTATATAGTCAAATAAAAATTGCTCTGATTGTCTAAGTCTAAGAAATAAATGTATAAAATAAAAGAAAAACTGAAATCTTCCCTGAATTGACAGTGTCTGAGCAACTACTTTTTAAAATTGACATTTTCTGCATTGTAACGGCGAGCCCAAAGAAAAAAAAAGAAACTACAACCTAAATATATTCTTTAAAAAAACAAGACATTTCCTATACATTGATGCTTTACTGTAATAAATAAATAAATAAATAAATAAGAGGACATTTATTTGTAATTTAACTAAATAAGGAAAATCTGTAAAGTGACATTTTAAAAAATATTTACCATTTTATTTTTATTCCTTAGTGTACGTCATCTTTCAAAAAATAATTGCTTATATCTGTAAATATATATGTAACTGATTTGAATATAATATAAAAAAGTGTAATTTCATGGTTATGTATTGTAAATGAACAAACTAGCATCAATTAAAACAGATTTTCTTATGTGAACATAATGGACAACTTTGGCCTGTTTTTGTTTTGTTTTGTTTGTTTCTTGTGTTTTTCACAGTCAACATGTAAATGATACTTTGTATGTGATTTTACTAGTTATTATCTGTAATTTAACAAAACGAGAAAACTGTTAATTACAAAAATACAACATTCAGATCTGTTTCACGATGTGTGCTAGTTTCTTTATAAATGCAAAAGTCGTTGAACCCTGCAGCAGTACTGTGATGTCGCCGCCTTTTCAACACACAAACAATTTGACCTCAGTGATTTTAAGCTGCGATAACAACACATCATTTCTCCGTCCCTTCATGACTTTGCTTGGTTGTTTGTGATTCCATTGAAAACAGATAAATTAAAGCTCCTCTGTGAACGACTGCAGGCTTCAGCCGTGGCTATGGCGCCACGACTCCGGCTGAATCTGAAGCAGTGAGGGACAGTCTCCATCACACTGGGTTCCCTTCCTCTTCCTGTGTTTTCACCCAGTTTCCTTCCACGTTTTCTTAGATACTGTTCCCCCCGATGGAAGTCTAAACAAACTACAATACTGTGAAAGTAAACAAATGCACAAATATCATGTCCTCCAACCTTGGCCTTCACCAAAGCCAGAGCCGGTTTTATGAGGTTTAGGCTCAAGATTCTGGTGTTTGACCAAAGAGCTGTAATAGGACGTCACGGGAATGTTAGTGTTAATCATTTCCCTGTTTGCCAAACTGAAAACAGGAATAGTTTATGTGTCAGTAGAACATGTTTCTCGCTGCACTGACATTTTGGCGCTTACTTTTTGTTAGACCAGTAGATCTTATATCTAACGTGAGTACAAACTGTTCGTTCAACCAAACTCTGATAGAAAATCTGTCTTTCAAACTAACATTGAAGGTTTTAAGTATTATTAATTAGTGTTTTACCTTAATTACATAAATATGCTCTTTTCTCCAGAATGTTTTATTTAGTTTTTGCATTGCACATTTTGCCTACTTTGTAAAGCTTCTTTAAGTTTCTTGAAAAGCACTATTTCATTATTATTATTATTATTATTATTATTGTTGTTGTTGTTGTTGTTGTTGTTATTATTATTATTATTGTTATTAAAGCAGGACTCAACTTGTTCAGCAAACTATTGTATGTTAGCAGCAGTAAAGGAATGTCAGTAACAAACCACATTTATTCAAATACTGTACTGAAGTACAAATTTGAGGTACTTGTACTTTTATTTTAATGATACATTCGGCTTGTACTCCATCTTAGGGGAAATATCATACTTTTTACTTCACTATATTTAGCTGGCAGCCTTAGTTTCTTTACAAATTAAGATTTTTTGCACACGAAACAGATAAAAAGCTCATAAAATACAATGTTTTTCTTATAAATTAACAATTTATACAAGCACAGTGGAAGTGATTAGTCAGTTAATTAATTAGCTATGATGAACAAAACTTTGAACGCAGCGTGTGACATTTTGTTTAGTGCTATAAACTCATCTGAACACAGAAGTAAACACATTTTTTGTTTCAATACACGGCATTTCTACTGCAGAATGGATGTCAAAAAACTGCAAAATAAGCACTATATTAATGCATATTATAGTAAAACAGTCACGGGGACGTTTTTCTGCATCGAGTCCTTTTACTTTTTCATTACATGCTTTCACATAACAGACAATAGCTTACAAAACATTGCTTTTCCAGTGTGTTTTTAAGTAAAAGGATGTGAATATTCCCTCCAGTGCTGCAACAGTGTTTCTACTGAACTGTTTGATGAAAGATATTGTGAAAAATGAAACATCCTTGAAGTGTGACAGGATGTTGTATTAAAAAGAATGTAAGCTGAACAATCTCCAACAACAGCCCCTGGCGCTGTGCATGTAATTACAATGTTCTGCACGAGATCTGACAATACGGGCTTGTGTTTTGCTTGTCATTCCGGTTTTGTTAAGCCGAAATTAAAGCAAAACATTTGTTGTGTGAGTTTATATTAGTGCACTAAAAGCACAACCAGTCATCACAAGATCACTAAAAGCCCTAAAGTGTTTCTTTGAACGTCCGGCTGGTCAAGCAGCTTTTTTCAACCTGCACAACTGGTTATTTGGCTAAACTTGCATTAATATAAACAAGGTTTTGCTCACTTTTTATGCAGCTCTTTTTCTAGTTCCTCTTTTCCACTGTCCACCCCCGCCCACCTCATGCTATTAGACATATAATGGAAGTCTAGATTAATGGTTAATTTCCAGGAAACCCCCGTGTTCTGTCATAAAGTGCTTTCCATTAATTAGGGACTCTGTTTCTCAGAACAGAGGGAAAGAGGAGACGAGTGATAAATGAGCTAACTAGTGTAGTCTGAGCGTGAGAGTCAGACCAGCAAAGACGGAGAGGAAGAAAAATAAATGTGTGGCCATTGAAAAAAAAAACTGTGCATGGAAATTCATTGAAAGGGTAGCTGGGTGTAATTTCAAAGGGAGAGTCGGAGCATTTGAGCTGAACTGTGAGTGAGAGGGCAGAGCGAGGCCTGATTACACCCTCTCTGGTGCCAGCAGTCCAGCAGACGAGGATGGGCGTGTGCTACACTGAGAAATGCCAACGAGGAGAGCAGACCAGGCAGCTTATTGACTTCTTTTACTCTCTGAAGGTGTAATGTTCATTCTGCTGGAGGTTGAGATGAGACACTGCAGGAAAATTTAGCCCTAAGACACGCATGCAATGAATACATGAATACTGAATACTGTGGGAAATAATAGCTAAAAGTCCATCCCTACTTCCTTACAGGACATCTTCCTTATTAAAATTGAGCGCTATGATTTTATATATGTATAGCCAGTGGGAGGGTCTAATTTCTCCAGATATCCTGTGCTCAACAGACCTAATCTCTAAGTCTGTTGGTGCTGTATCTTGTAAAAAATTCACTGTGTGTTTTTCTGTGTTTGACATGAGGGGCAATGTGGTGTCGTGTTTTTGTAGCGTGAACAGAGTTACTAATGCAGGGGTGTCCAATCCTGGTCCTTGAGGGCTCTATCCTGCATGTTTTAGGTGATCACGCCTGATAACGATCCTGATCATTTGAATCAGGCGTGCTGGAAGAGGGAAACACCTAAAACATGCAGGATAGTAGCCCTCGAAGACCGACGTTTGACACCCCTGCTCTAGTGCGTCTGCTTATCAGAAACTCTGAAAGCATTAATTAGCCCTAAGTCTGCTGCTGCTGCTGCCATGACCCAACTGTGGATAAGTGAAAGACAATGGATGGATGGATGACTGATGCACTCTACACTCTATGCAAATCTACACATATAAAGCAAGCAGCTGTTTAGCTCAGCTCAATATTTAGGCTGGAAATTGTACAAATGCGG
This sequence comes from Dascyllus trimaculatus, assembly GCA_024666655.1. Classification (NCBI taxonomy): domain Eukaryota; kingdom Metazoa; phylum Chordata; class Actinopteri; family Pomacentridae; genus Dascyllus; species Dascyllus trimaculatus. The sequence goes on along the minus strand of CM045445.1, from coordinate 16,986,396 downwards.
CAAAAAAGAAAAAAAAGCCATCTGCCAGAACCTCAAGCTCTGAACTAATTGAGACATTAGATCTTATTTGCTTATTCTGTATCAAAAAAGGTGCAGTTATTTTTATTTATTTATTCCTTATGGACAGAGAGATGCTGTTTCCACATTTCCAGGCTATGCTAACCAGCTACTCGTTACAGCTTCATGCTATGTTGGCATCATATCAGTATATAAATTGTGTTTACATTAACATCCAAGCCAGAAGCACAACTGTGAAAGTAGGAAATTGCTAAAAGCTCTGATTTAACCAACTAAATCCTATAAAGTGCATAAGTGTGTTCAAAAACAAGCGAACATGCATTTCACATCATCCAAAGTCCCTTGTTAAAGTCAGTTAAACGTTCAAATTGAATAGATGTTGTGTTACATTGGCATATTAAAGCATCTGTCTTTCTAGTTTGTTTTGTGAGTGTATATTTACCCAACTGGAATCTCCAGTAATGAGTGAGGAACAGCAGTACCAGAAGGCTGGGAGCAACAGCCGGCTTTGAGTCATCTGATGACATGAAAGTAGTAAACAGGGGAATTTTCCCTCCCACATAATGTGAAAGCTGCTTCATATCAAACAGACACATGTGGGAATGGGATCAAACTTCTCTCTGCATGAAAGTAAATACACTATATGGACAAAAGTACAGGGACACCTGGAGATTACACCTACGGGAACGTTTATGGCATCCCATTCTCAATCCAGAGGCATTAATATGGAGTTGGTCCTCCTTTGCAGCTTCTACTCTTCTATGAAGGCTTTCCATATGACTTTGAACTAAGTCTGTTGGAATTTTTATCCAGAACAGCATTTGGAAGGTCAGGCACTGGTGTTGGACGAAAAGGCCTGGCTAACAATTTCTGTTATAGTCCATCCCGAAGGTGCTGGATGGGGTTGAGGTCAGGGGCTCCATGCAGGCAAGTCAGGGTCTTCCACACTAAACTCACCATACCATGTCTGGAATAGAAAAGAGGTTTCCCCAAACTGTTCCTACAAAGTTGGAAGTACAGAATTGTCCAAAATGTCTTGGTTTGCTGAAGCACTGAGGTTTCCCTTCACTGGAACTAAGGGGCTGAGTCCAACCCCTAAAATCAACCCCGTACCATCATCCTCCCACCACCAAACTTTACAACTGGCACAGTGCAGTCAGACAGGTAATGTTCTACTGGCATCTACAAAACCTAGACTCCACAGAACAAGTTCCCACTGCTCCAGACTCCAGTGGCATCGTGCTTTACGCCACTGCATCCGACTCTTGGCGATGTAAGGTTTGCATGCAGCTACTCGACCATAGAAACCCATTCAATGAAGCTTCCAGTGCTCAATGCTTGTGCTGATGTTAATGCCAGAAGAAGGTTGGAACTCTGCAGTAATTAAGTTATTAAGTCGACAGAACATAACCCCACTCTGTGACTTTACTTGGATCTGCCACTGTGTTGTTCCTAAAAAGTTCCACTTTTCAATAATACCAACTACAGCTGACTGTGTAATATCAAGAAGAAACTTCATACACTGACTTACTGCAAAGGTCGTATCCTATGAAAACACCAAGTTTGAATTCTTTAGGCTCCTCAGTTCAACTAATTCCTTCACAAATGTTTGCAAATTCAGACTGCGTGCTAGGTGTTTGATTGTACACACCTGTGGCAATGGGTCTGAATGAAACACCTGAATTTTATGAATAAGGACCAACTGCTTCATCAGTGATTTGTGACATTCTGCTGCTGCTGTCAGGTTTTATAACCCTCACTGCTCCGGTCAGCCACGCATAGAGAAACTGATATACTGTACTGGGTGCAACATTAACACATTTAAACCTGTGGATTATAAATATTTTGTACATTTTTTAAAAAAACTCAGTGTCACAGTGTCAGTTTCTCACATATGCAAGAATCTGTGCGATATCATTAGGTTCTACTTATAGAAGAATCTGTGCAATTAAAAAATCAATTAAATTAGTAAGTATTCGTAGTAGTAAAGTAGTAAACAAATTTATTTCAAACCTGCGTACAGCTCACATAACAAGTTAACAACAACGTATACAAATGCATGGTTTGAAAAGGGGATAGATGAAGCAAACATTTATACAGTTCCAATCCCCCCACTCACCATCACAAGACACAACAACAACACAAAATACAGTAGCAACACTCGTCAGAACAAGACAATGACCTGCCCAAACACTCTCTGACCCCACACCCCTCTCCCTTCATACTCACAGCTGAGGGCATCAGTCTCTCTCCTCCAAATATTTTATCATCACATTTCTTTTAGACATTCTTTTAAATTGGATAATGGTAGAGCAAACTTTTAGCTCCTTGGCCAAACCATTCCACAAGAGAATTCTCATTAGAAAATCCCATGCAATGCTGTTGTTTTCTTATATTTAAATATGTGCAATTTTGTTAATTTAAACATCCAGAGAAATTAGTGCAATATCTAAATTTCCACTTATGGAAGAATCTGTAAAACATCAACAGTACTTAACTATATTGATTGTTTATTTTTGTTTTCTACTGATGTTCCCTACACATTTGCATTTTCCCTTTTGCTGCTGTAAAATTGCAAATTTCCACTGCTGTCAGTTTTTTAAAGGCTTATTTTATCTGAAGAGATATGTCCCAATAGTTTTAACCATATATCATATTTTCTAAAAATGTGTAACTATTCCTTTAATTCCAGAGCAGCTCCAAACAGATAAATATTTTAGCTGGCTAATGTTCCTGACCCTTGGCAGTGTTTGTACGCAGAGATTCCTATGGACATCAGATTAAGAGGGCAGCCTGGCTTGAATCCAGAGGTCTGGCTCGACATTATCTCCAGCACCCCTGAATGTTTTCATAGCGGGGCCTCCTGGTCTCTGCACTGCTGGCCTGTAAGTGGGCAGCAGGAGTGCTTGTGCGTGCATGAGTGTTTATGTATGTCTGCATGTGTGTGTCTATGTGTGCGTGTGTATGTGTGTGTGTGAGTGCAGAGTAAACTGCTGCCTTGGTGGGGCAACTCGTCGTCTGCCATGCCTCTGGTCTACAGTGGAGCCATTAGGGGAGCGATGAAGCTGATGACATGTTGTTCCTGTGACGCCCCAGACTCTCCTCTCTGCTGCTGCTGCTGGAGCTGTGGGAGCCTGATGGTCTGCCGCTGGACAGACACACAGACGCAGGGACGGCGTTTATTTTGGGAGGTGGTTTGGTGCCGGACACCCTGTCTGCTCTCCCACCAACCTTCATACACCACCACCTCCACCCACCCCCCATTCCCACGCTCACAACACACACACACACACACACACACACCACACAGCGCCAGAAGCAGGACGCTATTATTTGGCAGCAGCAGCCCAAAGTGAAGACAACTGACAGGCTGACGCACATTCTTTTAAAGCATCACTCCACACACACATGCATTCACCGTGCAAATATTATTTCAGCGTTATTTCTGCCTCCACACCCAGTTTGCTGTGCAACTCAACAGTTTCATGGTGATTATTTCTTTGAAAGAAAGTCATTTTCATGATAACTGTTAATGGAAAGGTTGGTAAACAGTCTTGAGAAATCTTTTTCACCAGCTCTGTTCTTTAATCAGAAAACTCATTGTCATGTTGCATTTCTTTCCTGCCTCATTTCTTGTCATAGCTTTTTTGCATCTAATAAATGAAAATGTCCCAGAATAAAAAGAATAAAAGGAAAAGAAAAGAAAATGGAAAAACATGAACAAGCAAATATATTTTCAAGGTTATTTCTGCCTACATACCTAATTAATATACAACTCACTTTTTCTGTGGGCAATATTTCTTTGATAGAAAATAATTCTCATCAGAACTGTTGACATGAGGTTAGGAAACAGTCTTTTCCAAAGGTTGGTGACTTTATCAGTGCAAAGCAGGTTCGGACTACTTTTATCGGAAAACTTATGATTGGTGCCCAAATGTCCATTTCAAATCCTGATGGTGATCGTTCTTTCAGATCATTTCCCATCTCTTTCCGACCTCATTTATTGTCATCTCTTTGCTAAATCTAATAGAGGAATAGCATGTCCAAGACTAAATAAAAGAATAAAGAAAGCAATCTGTGCCTCCACGCCCAGTAATTTTACAATTTAACAGTTTTATGGGGATTATTTCTTTGATAGAAAGTAGTCTTCATGAAAGGTCTCAGAACTGTTTTATATTTACAACTACAACAAGTCTTCTACAGAGGTTAGTTTGTATGTCAGTGCAGTGCTGGATAGGACTACTTTTATCAGAGAACTTACAACTAATTGGTATACAAATGTCCATTTGAAATCCAGAAGATGAAGCTTGTTACAGGTCATTTCCCATCTCTTTACCTCATTTCTTTTCACCTCTTTGCTGGATGTAATAAAGGAAGAATGTCCAAAATTAAATGAATTAAAGAGGAAACAAGAAATAATTTGTGAGCATTAACACAACACAGCTTGTATTTACAAAAGCAGTGATTTTCTTCTTCTTCATATTCTTCTCTGGTAATTTTCTAGTTGCATTTACAGAATCAATGCACCCTGTACAGTAACAATAACTGAACATGCAGTCGTTATTCACTAATGGTTTACCAACAACCAGCTTCTTGCAGTGACGTTTTCCTCTTTGAATTTTGAGTCATGCAGACTCATCAGACTATTGATTCAAGCTTAATTGTCATTTTCTCCAGCAACAAATTGCAGCTGCATGTCCAATAAAGTGCTAAATCATGCAAAATCATAAAAAATAATATTACTACATACAAAAAATATACAGTATCAAAAGAAGGAAATACTATTGGGGTGTAAATGTTAAATTTAAACATAAAAATTATATATTTTTACAAAGCTATACATGAACAAAGAAAATTGACACTGTTGCATTTTATTGTGTATCGTATTACCTTTGGATACATAGTTGTTGGTTGCACATAAATCTTGTCTGTTATTATTGTAAATGTATTGCATTTGGTCTTTTTGTGTATAGGCTGCTCGCTGTGCACACATTTATTATACTGAACACTATAGAAGCTGTATTTGTCCATAAACGCTTATCAGATACTGACGTCAGGTTAATGTCATCCTGTCTGACTCACGTTAATCACCACGCAGGTGGACTTTGGCTTCGGCCTTTTGATGTCATTGTTTCTGTTATTATCACATGCATTCCACTTTAATTCATATTACAGACATGCTTTTTGTCAAACACTATGTGCAATGACAGTAAACAAATCCCAAACTGTTCCTGCTTCGTTTGACTTATTGTGACATCTGAATATGTCTGTGTCTGTTTTTAAGTAGAAAGTTAACGTTAGTGGTAATTATAGGTTTTCATTTTTTAAAATGCATCCAGTTCTTCTACCACACCTGACCTGGTAATAAACCTGCAGTTTCTTCAGCTTTGACAACATGATGCATTACTGAGTGCTGACTTCTACAAGTGTGTGTTACACCCACTTTGATTTATGTGTTTGAGTCAACTGAGGTAACAACTGACTGTTTTTTTCAGTCATTTACTATTTCTAATGGGTTAAAGAAAACAGCAACATGGAGAAAACAACAGCAGTATGGACAAGGGATGATGTCAGGTGATGTTGGATTGTCAGTAATATTATATTTCTCATGAGACTGTAATTTATTTGAAAAAAACAACAACATATATTTATTTTTAATATATATGTTGTTAATATATATGTTGCTCCTGTATATAATGTATATGTATATATTTTTATTTATATATATATATTAGGTTATTAATATTATTTTATTTTTTGCTATCTGCTTTTTTAACTGTTTACACCAGCAGACCAAGACAAATTCCTTGTAATGTAAAAACTACTTAGCAATAAATGTGATTCTGATTCTGAATTTTTGGTAACTGTGACTCCAGTGTGACTTATGGTAAATGGCAAATGTAAAAACAAACAAATCAAATAAACCAGTAAAAAATAAATAAAATATGGAGTGAATGGAATAGAAATTAAAGGAATTAAATCGAAATTATCAATAAACGCACAGACAAGTTGAATAAAGTGCACACAGAATAGTTAAAACTGGTGTGCTAAAAAGACAAGAGAAAATAAAAATAAGTGCATGTTTAAGATAAAGTGTGAGTTACAGCAACAACAACGTTCTTCACCTCCTTCACATTAGTTAACACTACCCACAAGTTCTAATAATGTTAATATAACATTATAAAAACTTCTAATCTAACATTCTAAAAACATTTTTATCATTTTTTCCTTTCCATTTTAATGTTCCTATGAGGTTAAAACTGAACTAAGACTTTTAGCTGCAGCATTCAGAGGATGTTTGGAGGACGTTGTCAGGAACACATATTAAGTTTTATGATAACAAACGAAAACGTTCTCAAAGCAACATTCAAAAAGATGTTATTGAGGCCTTAGATGATTTTTAAAAAAAATCTTATGACGTGATTTATGAAAAAGAACAGGGGAACATTCTTCATGCTGTGTTCTGAGGATGTTCTGGGGATGCTGTTGAGGAACACACTATAGAACGTTCTTCTATGAAACATTCCAACAACGTTTCAAGATGATAAAAGAAGAAGGTTCTCCAACAACATTCAAAAATGGTTTCCAAATGTCAGATGACATAATGCTTTTTATAAGAAATGTTCTTGGAGTGTCACATATGAAAGGCAGAAAACATTCACCTTGTTGTTGAGGGAACACATTATAGAACGTCCTAATAAAGAAAGAATGTTCTCAATGCAGCATTCTGAAAACAATTTCAAGAAGCTATCGAGGCATAAGATGACAGAACGTTCTTTGAAGGATGTTCCTGTACTACGATATATCAGCAAAGGTGGAACATTCTGCTGGCAATGTTTCAAGAATGTTTCGGAGACAACACATTACAGAATCTGTAACAGTGTGACATTAAGGGCATAACAGTCTTACATGTTAGCATAGCACATTGTTGAAATATCTTGAGTTATCCTAAGAAGAACATTTAGACAACTAAAAGAACTTTACAAGACTTTCACAGAAGTTTTAGCTGGGCTGAGTGTTAGTTTTTAATGCCCTGAACTCCAGGTGAGCTCTGAACGTCAGTCTTTCTTCTTTACTGCCAGATAGAATTATTTCAGTCATCTCTTTATTCAGTTGAAGGAAGTTTTGTTGCATCTAGTTGTTCACCTCCTCGACGCGAAGACAAGGTGAGTCTATACAACCGTATTTATTTGGTGAAGTGTTAGGTATGAGGGTACCTCAAAAAGTTCCTTGCCTCAATAAAAAATGTCACAGGAGTAAGACTGTCCTTGAATTATTTTTCAACATCTTTTCCTTCAATGGTCCACCAGTGTTCAAGTTGCTCTATACCTGTGCAGAAGAAGGTCACATCTTGAGCCTCCAGGTTCTCCTCAACAGCATGGATGGGCTTCATCATCACTCTGCAGATGGTGACCATTTGGGGGATTTCAGTTTGGGAAACAGGTAGAATTGAGAAAGTGCAGGTTGGGTGAGTGCAATGTATGAAGCAACAGTTTAAAGGCACATCTGGCTGCTTCTGCAAAAAAATGGCAACAAACATTTGACTTTTTGTGGACAGTGATAGTGTGTAGTATACAGTTATGCCCCAAAATGAGAGTTGCGCCCCTTGGTTCCAAGTGAGCTTCAGAACTTTTTAAAGTACTCTCATAGATCTGCGTTATGGCTTATGTAGCAATTGAGACATTTAACTCAAGACAAAGCTCCTCTATAACACTTCTTTCTTTCCTCTGCTGCATCTGATTGAGTTACACATCTTGAACAGGTGCCCAGTCGGCTTCTTTCCTCTTCTTCTTCTTCAACTCTCTCCCACTGTCATTGTAACCTGACGCTCGCTTCTTCAGCCAGCCCAGTGGTCCTCATATACTCTAGCAGAGTTTGGTCCTGGACCAGCACACATAGCTGGACATGCAATGATACATAGGGCTGCTGATGTGAGATGTGCACAGTCTCCCACCACAAACACAGTGCTAGCCCTGCAGCCAAAACATTAACTTGAGCTAAGCTAAGAGTTGTTAAAATGCCTGTGTCGAGTTGTGGAGTCACATTGGCACACAGGCTGGTATTGTGCCATTGGGGGATGAACTAACTCACTATTTAACCCAAGGGTTCTGATATTAACCATCAAGAGCAGTTGGAAGTTTGGTATTCTGCACTAAAAAAAACCTCAACATGTGAACAGGAGAAGCCAGAGACGAACCACCAAACCTACACTGTTTGTTAAAATACAGATAATCACTAGGAAAATCACAGCAAAAAGTATTAATTTGCACGTTAACAGTAAAAAAAAAAGGGGGGCTTATTTTTTCTTTTACAATGTTCATTTGCAAAATAAAATAAAATTTAAAAATGTATTATTTTACAGACATTTGTCTGCACTTGAAAGAAAAAATATATTATATACATATTAGGAATTTTAGAACTGTAAGTACATTTTTGATTGTTATTTTGCAGAGTTTCCCTGTTTTGTTAAATTACCTGTACTATCTATTAAAATCACAGATAAGGTGTTAATTTAAATGTTAACTGTAAATAAAAGGGCCAAAACTGTAAATAATGCCCACACATCCAGAATCTGTTTTTTTTAAATCAACATGCTCACATTAAAATGAAAACTGTAAACCTGTACACTCCACTTAAGTCTCACAAGCAGCAGAGAATCTGTGTAATGTACCTCCAACTTTACATTTTCAATCATTCATGTCTCTGTTTGTAGCTAAAATGTGAACATCTGAGCAACCAAGACACTAAGTTCCTGCATGTACACTCCTTCAAAAAAGCTGGCTCTGTAACTCAAACTTAAAAAGTATTATATTAATCTTGTCCACTGTGTAATTATAATATGATGGCAATATGCTGAATCACAGTAATGACATGGATCTCACCATCTGTCAGCACTAGTTTAAGGGGGTTGTTTGGTCATTTAAATATATGTTTATATGCAGGCTGTAATTATATGCTCATGTATATGTGATGAGTGTGACTGTGTTGCTGCTCAACATTTCCAGTTTGAGCAGAGCAGAGCAGGATGTTGCGTCTTTAAGAGTTAAGAAACTTGAAACCGTGTTTGCGCAACAATCAGTGCGGCTCCCAGCCGCCAAAGTGTCTAGACTGGCACATGATGGCGGGAATCAACCAATGGCTCCAGAGCTTTCCTCTGGGGCCCCGAGAGAGAGACAGAGGGGGAGACAGAAAGGAGGAGAGGGGGTGGGGCAGAAATGGGGGAGAGAGAGGGAGAGAGGGGGGAGACAGAAGGGGGAGGGAGTGAGAGAGAGAGAGAGAGAGAGAGAGAAAGAGAGAGAGGAACAGTTAGATAGAGGGTAAGACGGGGAGAGAAGGAGACGGAGAGGGAAAGAGACAGAGAGAAGGAGAGACATAAACAGAGAGACATAAAGGGACCAAGAGACATAGAGACATACTGACAGAGACATAGAGAGGGAGGCAGAGGGAGACATAGAACCCTAAAAACATAGAGACAAAGAGACATAGAGACAAAAATACATAGAGACATAAAGATAGAGAGAGACATAGAGGCAAAGAAATGTAGAGACAGAGACATACAGATACAGAGAAACTGTATAGACAGATACATAGATAGAACAGAGATACAGAAGCAAAGAGACATAGAGGCAAGATACATAGAGACAGAGATAGAGACAAAGAGACAGAGACATAGACAATGAGACATACAAAGGGACATAAAGACAAAACGTCAAAGCGGCTGAGACATAGAGAAAGAGGCATAGAGATATAGAGACATATAGGCATGATACAAAGATACACAAAGACAAGGAGGCAAAAAGACACAGAGACAACAAGACCCAGAAATAAAGAGACAGTATAGAGGAATATATAGAGAGACAGATTGCTTCACCAGAGAACATCAAAGGAAAAAGATAGTTCTTGCAACATTTTTCAGTTCAAAGGCACATTTGGCTGCTCCTGTACTGTGTAGACGGACTTATCGTCCTACAGCAACAGCAACCAGTAGGAAGTTTTTCTCTCCTCACAAATAAATGATGGCAAACATTAGAATTTTTGTGGACAGTGATATAAGGCTTCATAGTATATAGTTATGATCTTGTTTCCAGATGAGGCATATGCACACACACACACACACACACACATATACTTTCTTTCATCTATGTAAAGCGTTCTGTGATGACTTGTGTTGTAAATATGCGCTACACAAATAAAATTGAATTGAAATTTTCTATTTTGCATATTTCTCACACTTAAATGTTCCAGATCATCAGACTAATATTTGTATTTATTGAATATTATACAGAGAAAACCCACAAAACGCAAAGTGCCATTTTAAAATGATGATTTATTGAAGAATTATTGAAAACCTATTACATTAGATCAGGGGTGGGCAATCCTGGTCCTCGAGGGCCACTATCCTGCATGTTTTAGATGTTTCCCTCTTGCAACACACCTCATTCAAATGATCAGCTCATCTTCAAGCTCTGCAAAAGCCTGATAACGATCCTGATCATTGAATCAGGTGTGTTGGGAGAGGGAAATATCTAAAGCATGCAGGATAGTGGCCCCCGAGGACCAGGATTGCCCACCCCTGTATTAGATGGTTTCAAGCATGAACTGCCTTTTTAGGGTCTTGCCACAGCATCTGAATTGAAATCAAGTCCGGACTTTGACTCGGCCACTCCAAAGCTTTTATTTAGTTCTTTTTGAGCCACTCAGAGGTGAACTTGCTTGTATGCCTTGGGTCATTGTCATGCTGCATAACAAGTGTACTTGAGCTTCAGGTCATGAACTGTTTGGTGGATATTCTCCTGCAGGATTTTCTGATAGAGAGCAGAATTCATGGCTCCATCACTTATGACAAGTCGTCCAGGTTCTGTAGAAGCAAAGCAGCCCCCAAACCATCACACTACCACCACCATGTTTCACTGTTGGTACGATGTTCTTCTTGTGGAATACAGTATTAGCTTTACGTTAGATGTAACGGGACCCATGTCCTCCAAAAAGTTCCACCTTTGACTCATCAGTCCACAGGATGTTATCCCAAAAGTCTTGGGGCTCATCCAGATATTTTTTTGCAAATGCCGGGCGAACCTTTATGTTGTTTTTAGTCAGTAGTGGTTGTGCCTTGTAGCTCTCCCATGGGTGCCATTTTTACAGAGTGTCTTCCTTATTGTGGAGTCATGCAGACGGACCTTAACTGAGGCAGGGGATGCTCGTTTGGGTTCTTTTGTGAATCCTGGATTAGATATTGCCGCGTTCTTGGAGAAATGTTGGTAGACCGGCCACTCCTGGGAAGGTTCACCACTGTTTCATGTTTTCTCCATTTGTGGATAATGTCTCTCACTGTGGTTCTCTAGAGTCCCAGAGCTTTAGCAATGCCTTTGTAACCCTCCAGACTGATTTTTTAAAAAATCATCATCTAAAAACTGCATTTTGTACAATTAGTTTGATGATGTTAAACATGTAAGTGTGTCAAATATGCACACAGAAAAGATTTCTGTACAGGGCAAATACTTTTGCAAGGCACTGTATAGGCCTATATATATATACATATACATATACACACACACACACACACACACACACACACACACACACACATATATATATATATCATACATAAGTTCTGTTTATTCTGTAATTACAACTGTCTTAACTTCATTGATGCTTTGGAAATATTGTACTAACTCTCATGCCAATAAAGCAAATTGCGATCAATTGACAGAAAGAGAATCAATGTGAACAGAAAAAAATAAGTGGCTCTGTATTTCCGGCTTCAAAATAAAAGCTCAAATTTACTCTGTTTTTCCAAAGATACACTATAAAGTGTTGCCACTGACAACACCATAAACTTTAGCTATAGTTGCTGGCAAATAACAGCATTTCGTTCTTTTTAAAATGTATGAGCATCACTGTAGGACAAATTGTGGTTTAATAAATATATTTTAGAAACCAAAGAAAAATTATTTCACTAAATGTAAATGTATACTGCTCAGAAAAGATAAAGGGACAATTAATCATCACAGTACAACACAAGTTTAACTAAACTTCTGGGATATCAATCTGTCCAGTTAGAAAGTGTAAGTGATTGTGAATCACCCCTCAGTGGGTTAATAATTTTGGTTTTCACTGTCCATTCTTGCGTCATTTTGTTCTCAATAAATCACACACTGTCTATCAGTGATTTGGGCGTTCAATTAAATTTTTGAGCACTGCTCTGAACAGTGCTTTATAAACTGTAAAACTTTTGTTCAGTTCACACTTGCAGTTTTTACGGGAACCTGCTGTTGATCGTCAATCTTGTTGTGCAGCCAAAAAAACCAATCAGAATTTACGGCTTTTAACAGTATTTTGGCTTGGAAAAATATGCACTACTGTTAGAATTTGGCAGTATTTTTATAGTTCTTTTATGCAGTGTGTCATTGACACCAAACCTTATAAAAAACCTCTACTCACAAAAATCACAAAAAAAGAATATTTACAACTATTTTCAAGGTATTCACACAAAACAATGAAATTCTGTTGGAGCAGTCCACCAGCGTGGCAACTGCTCCAACAAAATGTCATTGTTTTGTGCAATGACAATAAAGATTATTCTATTCTTTATTTTGACAGTAGCATGTGGACTATGGGGGTTTTTATTTTGAAATTCACAGTGGAACAGTCCGCGTTGTGTTCTGTGCAGCTTGAACCCTGTGTGTGTGTGTGTGTGTGTGTGTGTGTGTGTGTGTGTCAGTGGAGGACTCGCAGGGGAGTGGAGGCAGAGCGGAGTAATTCCAGCTCTCTTTAAAACAACTTCTCAGCACGGAATCCGTCCCGGAGTTTGGCGCTGGAGTCTCCGATCTTCTCAGCCTGAACCGGGACTCTGAGGCGGAGCTGCAGCCTCCAGAGCGGCGACGCGAACCTTTCGGAATCTCAACGCTGGGAGGATTTATTTCGGGGGGTTGAAGGAAGGAGCGAGAGGTTCGAGAAACTCAAGGAGAAACTCTGGGAAACTTTTGGGTTTCTGACTCGGATGGTGTTTTTTTGTTACTGTAAGCTGATCCCGGTGCCTGGGCGGTCTGACTATGGTTCGTGGATTGTGTGCGGGATCTCCAGGGTGTTTGGGAGCTGAAGGCTTTGTGAGAGGGCTGGCAAAAGTTGTGGCTTAATTGAGTTGGCGACAGCAGGTCACTGAGCAGTGGCTGTGTGCAGCCTTCTCCCTCTGCAGACGCTCAGTGATGTTTAACGCGACGCATGACTGAATATTTCTTTCTAATGCTGCCGGAGAGCCAGAAAACTGCGACCACCGGCTGCGCATGTTGTGCGCACCGTGCGGCACAAACCCCCGGTGTTGCGCGACGAGTGTAAATCGATGTGGCATCTCCCGAGGAGCGGACGGGACCGACAGGACTCATCCAACACTGTCTAGGTTGTCGTATGTTCAAGTCGAGACGCTCAGGTCTTGTACGGCGACTCTGGAGAAGCCGTCTGGTCACCGAGAGCGACGGGCGGGATGGAAGCAGACGAGGTGAGGGAGGACGGAACGGTCCGTGCGGCAGACACTCGGGAAAGCTCCACAGACACGAGCAGCAGTCGGTGACGCACGCTGACCCGGCTCCGGGACTCGCCGGGGAGGCTGGAGAGCCGACGGAGGGCGCCGAGAGGGAGGACGAGGAGCAGCCCGACGATGACCGGGGTGCCATGTGCGTCCCGGAGCACAGAGGCTCCCGGCGCGGACAGGAGGGCGACGGTAGGACGGTGACGTGTTGTTTGTTTGGAGAATGGGATCTGAGACCTCGGAGCCCTTACTGGGCCCCGAGGAAAGATGGAGGTGGCCCTTGTCAGTGCGCACCGAGGCGTGCGGGGCTGGAGGAGGAACTGGCGAGCACCGCTCATGTGTTTTTGAAAAGACTGAAGGAGAGATGTCTGGACGCCCTGGTGAAGGCTGTGGAGACCAGGGGAGGAATACCGAGTGAATGCGTCATGGTGCCGAGTACGGAGCTGCGGCTCGGCGCGCATCTCACCTCTCCACAGTACCTCCTGTGTAAGCTGTTCCGCTGGAGCGACCTGCCGCTCTCAGCCCGACTCAAGGCACTGTGCCACTGCCAGAGCTTCGGCTCGGCAGACAGCGCCAAGGTGTGCTGCAACCCCTATCACTACAGCCGCTTATGTGGGCCAGGTAAGGACAGCAACACAGGAAGGGAGGGGGGGTTAAACCAGGGGAGAAGATCCAAAGGGGGTCCTCGGAAATAACATACATTTGTCAAATAACAATGTCAATGTCAGCCCTAATTTCCACCAAAATAAGCACCAAACATCTCCAACATGACCCCTTCGATTCCCTTATTGACCCCTGAAGGCCCAACATCAGGCGGAGGCCCTGCAGGAAGTTCATCTCATAAATCTAAAGTGCATCTCGAATTTTATAAATGCAACACAAAGACTGACAGCTCTCATAATTGCAGTAGAAAAACAGCATGAAATTCATGGAAATTTTCAATTAATCAGCTTTACTTAGCTGCATGCCTGAAGCCTTCAGCTGAAGAAGAATGAAAATGTTGTTTATTTTAGCGTCAAATAACGTCTGAATCTGTAAAAATGCACCCATAAAACATTTCATAGCTGATTCCTTTATCTCCCAAATGATTTGCAAACGAAGCTCATTTGCAGGCGTTGAAACTGAATACTGTTTCTGCTCATGTTTTATCGGCTGACTTGCATTTTTATAATCTTTTCATGACTCCTTCAAAAAAAACATTACTTTGGTTCCTTCTCGACATTCCAAACACATCACACACTTATTTAAATTTGCGCAAAAAACTGCTGCTTCCCACATCATCCAAATGAAGGTCGCTCTCAAGTTGCACTTAGGCTCTTTTTCCTCTGACAAGGAGGTCCTCCTCTTGTTATTTAGGTGAAGGAGTGCCGATAATATACAGTTTGCATAGTGCTGGCGCCAGACTGACTCGCTGGGTATCTGACTGACTGAGGACTCCGGCAATTACTGGCTCTGCTCTTAAAGGGGCCGCAGCCACAAACTCTACTGTGTCCACTGTGGACATGCAGGGACGATCCAGGCTGCACTGCTCAGCTTTTACAGCTGCTTTGCACACAGAAGTCCTCCTGAGAGTCTGTGTGAATGAAACATATCAATTCAGACACTATAAAGACGCAGCACAAGCAGAGAATGAATCAAAAACAAACAAAAAACAAAACAAAAAAATAGACACTGTCTGTGGAGAAGTGATTGCAAATACCTGACCAGAGATGCTGAATTACACATAATAAGGCTATCAAAATAAGACTGGAAAGTGTATATTTACCTGTGTTACCATGACACTCAATGCAAAGTGTTCCTTACAAGATGTTCTATACAAACTTAGACTTGCCATCTTATTGTCTCATGAGAAATAAGCCCAACATGAAGCCTTATGTGAATTAGCAGATTAATTTTGCAGATCTCTGTGTGCAAAGCTACATTTCTGTAGAAACAGGAACTTTTAGTTGCTCCCCTAAGGAGAAAATATTATATTTTGTAATCGAATTCCTGCATTTTTCTGTAAAATATCTTAAGTGTCTGCGTTTTAAGAAGGGTACCATCACTGTGAGGTATGAGACAAAGTTGTCCGGATGTAATATCATATGCGAGGTGCTATATTCATGTTTGACACTGATTTACTGCCTAAATGCTTCTTTTGGTGCCTTGTTATTATGTATGTTTATGACACAGTAAACAAAATAAAATGCAAATTGAAAGCATTTTGCAGAGTAATATATGCTGACTTTTTTTTTATAGTGTCAGGCAGGAGCTTGTATAATGTTACGGGATGATTAGCTCAAGAGTATGTTTTTGCAAAGTTAATAATCTAGCCTTTAACTTAACTGTGTTTTTTTTCTCCTTCTATTTCCAGAATCACCTCCTCCTCCATACTCTCTGTCCCGTTCAGATGAACACAAGCCACTGGGTGAGTCTGGATAAATGGTTACCGTGTTACAAAACATGTAAATGACACACAGAGGGTCATATTTTTAGACGGTAAACACAGACTAGAATTGAAAGTGGCGCAGCTGGACTCATCTTCCTTTAGATGGCACTTCTAGTTTTTAATGGAGAGGCTCTGTTTGTTTCAGGCAGTCCCAAAACAGTCCCAAACTGCATTTTTCTTGATAAATGGAAATAACTGCAGCTTCCCTTAGCGGATCAATAAAGTGTACAGTCTACCCATCTGAAAGAATTTATTGTTCTGGATCTCACTTATCTACTGTATGTTTTCTACATCCACCAGACTCAACTCTGTCTTACACTGAAGCTGCGCTCCCCCTCCTTCCCAGTCCGCCTCACATTATGCCAAGAGACTACACAGGTGAGTAACTTGCATAATTCCTGCAGAAACACACGGATATTGTGACCACTGTTTCAGCAGTTCATGACTCTGAAACTTTTTGGAAGTTTGGCTGCACAAATGGAAAAAGTTTCGGAGCCAGACATGCACACTCGTCAATGCAGAGCCGCATCGCTGCATCCTCTCTGGATGTTTACGCCGAAGGGTTAATCATATTTACTGGTGTTGTTATGTTGTGCTTTCCTCCTATTTTCAAAGGCTGTTAAGACAACCAAAAACTCGGCTGCATAAAGCTCCCATTGTCAGAGAGGCATGGAGGGCTCGGTGGGGGTCTGGGGTCTCACTATCTAGATGCCGCAGCAGTGTAGCCTTTCTGTCTCTCCTGTCTCTCTTTCCCCCGTCTACGCTTTCTCCACAGCAAAATATTTCACTGGGACGAAGCTGCAATAAGATCCCCGTGCATACTCCCAATCCCCTTCGCCTCTCCAAGCACCCATCCCCCTCTTTCCCTCTTTCTTCCCTCAAATCCCTTCATTCCTCTCTGCAATTGAGCAGTGGAAAGAGGCTGGCACTTTGGGGGCGGGGGAGCCCAGCGGCTCTGATGAGGCGGAGGTGTAGAGTTTTGTGTGCGTATATGTGGAAAAGAGGGGAGGCTGGGGGGGCTGGAGGGCTGCGTTTGGACAGGAAACAGCCCCCTCTAGATGATGAAACTGGAGCTTTATTTGTTTACATGCTGGGGTCGTGTGGAGAGGTCCTTGTAGCGTTAGAAGAAACCCACAAACCCACTCGATCAAGCCTCCCTGGGCTCACTTGCGGACGGTGTTGAAAGGTGAATGGGCACCTATGAAGTCTGTGTAGTGTAGTCACGGCATCCTGGGGCTGTCTGGAGAGTCAGTGGTGCACCGGCAAGACTTTGTTGTATCCAGAAATTAATTCAGTTAAAGTTGGTGTTTAAACAAGTAAAAACTACAAATTTAAAGTCTTTTTAAGTTGGTTTATTCTGACAAAATGTTCAGAAATTACCCAAAGTTTGCTTCAGTCAAGGTCACAAGTCAATCAAAAGTCAAGTTTTCGGTTGTGATTTTGAGGCGTCTCCTAAAACTGCACGGTGAGAACGGCTCCCTCCTATTGTCTGAAATGAGTGGAAATATATTGGTTTTCTTACAAGTTGTGTTGTGTGGAGTGTGTATCCAAGGCTGTATGTGTGTGTGTGTGTGTGGTCTCTGATCCCCTGCCCCCCACACCAGAACGCTGGAGCCGAGAGCCGGAGCTCAGGCCAAGAGCATAAGTAGGAGTGAGACTTGGGTAAACAGAGGCAGCCAAGAAATCTGCATGTAGCTTTTATTGTTAACTTTGACAGGTTATAAGACTCCCATTTTGAGCTACCGCCGCTGGAATAACAGGAAATAAGCTGAACATAAAACCTACTCCAACATGTATCAAAGAATTGACTGTAGGGAAAAAAAAGCCTTGATGTCGGGGAGATCTTTCAGGAGTGTATGTGAATCTTTCTTTTTGTGCAGGTAATCCTCCTGCATATTATCTAAAGCCTGTGATGTTTTCTTTAGAACAAATACAAGCATTGAACACGAGCTCTGGCACTTTAGCATCTTTTTTTATGCCTTTAAAAGCAGTTATGTACCCGAGCTTTAAAAAAAAGAGCAACAGCAGGGTGTGGTCCATACATACCTTTGCCCTGGCCTCTTTTATCATTCGATCAGTTTAAACCACAGCAAACAGCCCTGCTTTGAAAAGGGAAATGTCTACTGGAAGTTTGGTTGGCTTATATCTGCTCGGATCGTCCCTCTGTGACTCCAACAAAACGCGTCATTCAGCTGCTTATTGTCAGTGTGTGTGTGTGTGTGTGTGTGTGTGTGTGTGTGTGTGTGTGAGAGAGAGAGAGACAGGGAGGAATTTCTGTCTGACTCTGTGATAAGATCGTCTCAGAGACTCACATAGGGGTTCTATCAGGACAGAAAAGCACACGCATCCGTACACACACACATCCACCAATCACGCGATTTGATGGAAGGGATGAGCAGTTTTAACTTTTTTACTTTTATAACTGATGTTTAACTAAAAGCAGAATGGTTGCAGTGTATTTGACAAAGCTTGTGTTGCCTTTTATTTAATTATTTGGAGTATCTGCACTATAGGGCTGAACTTTTAGTGAAATTTTACTGCAATATGTGCAATATTTTATTTTATTTTTTTATAAAAGCAAAGTGCGTCACAACATAGTATTATAAATGAAGGATTTTGGTGCAACAGAGATGCCCCAGACTAAAAATCAGATTTTTTCCAGACGTAAGGGAACGTGTTTGTTTGTTACAGAATCACATCATCACACATGAGTAGTTCAAGGACCTTTGGAAACTTAAATATGTAACAGTCATTTCAGTTTTTACTGTGTTGGAAAATAACACGCTTTTCAAACCTTCACCTGGGGTTCAGAGGGTTAAGACAATTTTGCAAATGTGCTACGAGCCTGATGAATATGATGCACGGTTGGGTCACAATATAAACAAAAAAGCTTGAAAGAATATCTCAACAATTTAGTTCCTGTCATTCTTAGATGTGCTTTGAGATTATAGCCAAAACAAAATGTGACTGTCGTAGTGTTCCACACATCACAGCAACACACAGGTTTGTTGTAGCTTCACTTGTGGAATTAAAAGTTAGTAACATTAAGTTGCTGCAGCTTCCATGCTGATTGTTAGGGGGAAAGATGTGCCACTTACTGAATGAAAACTTAAGCTGCCATGCTAGAACTAGCACCATATTACAATTTAAGACCAATATAAATGGCTGAGTCTACAAATCTTCTACCAGAACTGTGTTATTAATATGTTTCATAGAAAAAATACACCTCTTTATCTCATTCCTCAATTTAAAAAAAAGATCTGTAGAGATATTGAGAGAATACATAACCTGAGTTCTGCTTACACATGTTGCAGAACTCAATCATCAGGCTGTATATAAAGACGTAAAAAACCTGGTATCAGGATCAGATTTTCCTCACGAGGTCTCATCAGGGACTTGTGTCATATCAGACTATTCAGACACACATCAGCTTTTCCTCCATGTTTCCTTCTGCTCCTGGCTAAAAGCCTCATCTCTTTAGACAATGCAGGTATTCGTAGCTCGTCCAAGCTTGCTGGGTGTCGACTACAGCCATTGGAAATAACAGGTTCCAGAGCGCTGTGTCGTTG
The DNA here is from genome assembly GCA_024666655.1 of Dascyllus trimaculatus. Lineage (NCBI taxonomy): Eukaryota > Metazoa > Chordata > Actinopteri > Pomacentridae > Dascyllus > Dascyllus trimaculatus. Next base: position 16,966,856 of record CM045445.1, on the reverse strand, counting down.
TCGTTGTATCCTGTCTGAAAAGTCCTCCAGGCTACATTCAAAGCAAGTCACAGCAGCACAACGGAGGTCGTCTCATTTCGAGGGATCCTCAAAACATATCCAAGAAATGTGTCCTTTTCCCAGGTTGCAAGGAACCCAGTGGGAGGCACCTTATCAGCCAAAACTATCCCAAGATTCATTGCGTGCTGGTTGGATTTTTGACTACATGGCTGACTCCACAAGCAGAACTTTGGCGTTTGCAGATTACACTCTGCATTCCCCTTTTCTCCATTGTATGATAAAACCAAAACAAATCCAACACATCTAATATATCTACTAACGTTCTATATGAAAACGTGACAACTTTAAGTCTAACTCCTCATTAAAATGGTGCAGAATCATAAAATGATGTACGACTTGAGAAGGTTCATGTGTTATTGACAAATGCTTTCCTCTCACCACATCATGTAAATATTAAAACAGCGGAAAACAGCATCATAAATCACTGTGTAACATATTAATAGACCTTTATTAGCAGGTAGAATTACACATAAACAAACTGGGTAGCTCATTTATAATCATCTGAATCAACATCTGACTTTATTTACACGTTGCTGTATGTTTTGTTGTAATAAAACGAGGGGGCTGATATTTGTGCTCATAACTGCAGTACGTAATCAAGCCGATGCACACACACACCCGGTTGTAACATATAAATACCCCTTCAGGCCAAATTATACATTTTTGGCATGGATCTAAGCTGTTTTTCTGCTTTTGTTTTTGGGTTTGTGTTATAGTGTCACATTGCTTACTGTGTGATCATGTTTTTTACCATGAGTATATGCTGCATTATTGGAGTGTTAAAGGACAATTCCAAAGACTTAAAGACCTTCATTCAGGTTGGACATTGTTCTAATCATCCAACATTTGTTCAACTTGTTGTCATTATGCCCCGAGCTTTTGAACATGTGGAAACAAGTAAAGCAGCGATACTTAGCGGACATTAGCGTGGCCTGGATGCGCGGCAGTAAAACAAGAGGACGGCTCCCTCTCTGCCCTCAGTAATCATATTTTGGGGTCTTGTTTGCTTAAGCAGAGCAAGGTACCAGCCAAACATCCTGTCTCAAAGCCCCGTCTGCACTCGCTGCAGCATTAACCCCATGAATTGGCCCTTTGACTGATGTGGCACAGCCCAGGAATGTTGGGAAATTGGGAAGGTGAGGGGGAGAGGGGGTCTTGGAGTGAAAGGAATGGGAGGGGGATAAGGGGGTCTGACTCTAGAGAGTGACATCTGATATGTGTTTGAACATATCACCATTAATACTTAAGAAACACGGAGCTGGAGCCGACATTCTTGGGAAATTCGGAAGAAGGCGGTTTTAAGAGTTTGAGTTGAGCTCACAAAGTGTGAAGCTTTCCAGGTCAGTGCAGGTTGACGCAGCTCAGCAAGGTTTTGTAAATCATCTACCGAGGCTCTGCTGCTCCCAAGTAAAGATTCGACTCCAAAGCATGAAAGTTAAGTGAGGTAACTTTGCAGAAATCAAGCAGAAAACTGATTGGAGATATAAACACGGTGCACAGGCAGAAAGTAAACAGCCACATTCTGCTGCGTCCAGTGAGAATCAGTTGGTCGGCGTCTGGACGGGTCCTCGCAATGACCTGAACCTCCAGCCTGTTTGCTGGCACGCGTACAACACTTGCTCTTATGCCTGACTGAGACACATTAGACTATGGAATTCAACATCAAGTGCTGGCCCATTAACCATTTGCCATTTCCTCAAATATTTTCCATCACGACTCTTTCTCACTACAAGCTGAGGACGCAGCTCACTCATAAACCTTTAATATCAGTTTTCCTTCAGCTGGTTTAGTTGGTTTCGGACTTTTTTACATTTTAGGGCCAAATGCCAAAATTTTGACACACTTATTACAAACCTGATTCCCAGAAATTACATTTATACACAATCAATTTGCAACAGTAACAGGACGTAATGCACACAGACTGTTTTCTGTTAACAGAAAGAGAATATCGGGGATAGCTGGCAAGTCACAAAGATACTGAATGCAGCATTTTCTCATAGTGACAGCAGCATTTATTTGACTTTTTATGGTTCTGTGTAAGCACTGGCAGCACACGTCTGCAGCGATTTAAATCACACAGAGTAATGTGACAATGAACATTACATCAAAACCACAGTTTTTCCCAAACCTTGACCTTTGTTGCACAAATTGATGCACTCAGGATGCAAACCCTGGCTTCTCTGGTCAAAGTTTTCCTGCCTATATGTACAACGGCCTCTGTTTGACTTATACTAAGAATGTTACCTCTGAACATAACATGCAGTCAGAGATAAATGGGCTGAAAAACTTCCACAATGACAAACCAACAAATGCTACAAATGTCAAAGTAATGTAATGTAAAGGTAAAATAAGAATGAAAGAAGGATTATTTTCAAAAGCAACTGGAAAAAGTGCAGATAAAATCTATTCTCAAATTTTTCAATTAGCATACTGACAAGAAGTGCAGCACCTTTATCTCTTAGTTTTTTAAGTAGTATAATTCTAAATATAAAGTTAAAATGCAAATATTAATTATCAATCTGACTATTCCTCATTTATAGATCTTTGTTTCTGATAATCAACAAGCATTAAAATCAATAATTAAAATGAAAAACTGACAAGGTAACAGATTTCCCAGTTATGTTTTACACACACAAAAATGGCAAAAATCTTATTTCTCTGCATAATGATCTTCACTTTAACATGCCTTAAAAACAGTTCAATTTGTCCTATATTAAGAGAAAAGTTTGTATTTTGTCATTTGGACAGAAATCCTAAATAAGAACATTTTGTCGCCATCATTACTCTGCTGGATTGAACTGTATGTATGACTTCAGACCCCCTGTCTTCTTATTCTGTAATAAAAAAGAAAGTTGTAAAATCTGAACCGGCTTTTCAAGGCTTTAAAGCTGAAACGTCAGTTACAGTACAGTGAGAAGTGTGTTTGTGGCTGAAGATGCCCCCAAACAGTGAACATGCATAAAACACTTCAGGGTAGTACAGATAAGTGCAGCGAGGTTATTCTTATACCTCATCCAACATGCAACACAGAGCTAAAAGCAAAACGTATTTATTTCCAAGTTTTTTTTAAAAGCATTTTGTTCTCTAAGTTTGTTTCTATGTTTGATCTGTCTTCATGCATGCAGCATTAGTAGATACAACATTGCTTTAAAGAGCACTGTGTTAAATAACATTGTGTTAAAGAGCACATATTGTGGGGGTTATTGCTTTAGCATGTTATTCTTTTTAGTGCATGAAAAAGGTCTGCAAACTTACAAAGCCCAAAGTTCATGCCAAAGAAAACTCCGCTCCTCACCTGCCTGAAACCCCTTGTTTAAAGGCCAGGCTTTTCTTCGGTTACTTATCGACATCACTGTGTAACATATTTGCATAAGGCTAGTTTGGCCACGCCCTCAAACTAAGAATGAGCAGCCACCTTGCAATCTGTCATTATTTCACAACATTACCCAGCTTTCTTTAGGCCTGCTGACCAATCAGAGCTGACTGGGCTTTTTTTTTTGGGGGGGTCTCAAGCTAAAATAGAGTGTTTCAGACAGAGGGTTTGAAGAAATGCTGCAGCAATGCATAATATCAGAAAAATAACGTGTTTTCTGATTCTTAAAGCACATAAACAGAATGTAATAAACACTGAAAATAAAACTATGAACCTGTAAATGAGGATAATATGGACTCTTTAACACAGTGTGTGCTACACTGCAGCCGGATGCAAATGTGTTTACAGACTTGTAGATGCATGTTTCAGACATTTACACCTTCCTGCGTTTAGGAAATGTTACTGATCAGTTGCAGCCCGGATTATGACGTAAAGATTGTGTTTTATTGTTGCAAATAATGTTTTATTAGCTTTGTCTCCCTTTTTTGCTTTCCGTAGTCATTTTCCTTGTCTTACTTTAGCCCACTGTTGCTGTTGTTTTCCTCAGTTCTCATTTTACTTTTGCTTTCATACATGTTGTGGAGACTCTTTAGATGATAAAGAAGTTCCACCTCTGTTGTTAACTGTCCTCACTCTTCTGCTCCTTTTCTTTCTCCTGTCCTCCTCCTTTCTGTCTTCCTATTCTTCCTCCCTCTCTTTCAGTCCATGTTGTCAGGCAATCACAATTTAAAATAAGGTTTAAATTACAGGACTGGCTGTGGCTTTCCGTTGTTCCCTCAGAGTTTTTGCCAACTCGCAATTTGGCTTTTAATGGAATCCTGCCATGCTGCTGAACCTAAAGATTCTTTGCAGATGTCGGCAGGCTCTGACTCCATGAAATGTAAGAAACTGTCGCCTGCGCTGTGAGCTGCGAATGGAACGCTGAGTTAAGACAAACGTTTACTGAATTAATTTTTTATCCATTTTCAGGACATGTAGCTGCCTGCTGTTAGCGAGAACAAATGTGTGCAAAGCATTTACCGAACAAAATGACGGTATTTAACATTAATTATCTGACTTTGATGAGAAACATCAACTCACTAAGTTGATAGTATGTTAGTTTGCGTTGCTCTAGTTTCAGATTAACTCTCTGAACTCCAAACAGTTTCTGGGCATTTTTTTGCTCTGCTTACATTTTCACTCAATGTGGGTTTGTTTTACACTGTAAGATAAAGTCCTGCACCTCTATGGAAACAGAACAACCAGGACTGGAACTAGAGAGAACTCAAAAACATCTTTAGTGCAGTTTGACAAAGTTATAGTAACATGTATCACAAAAAGAAAGAAAACCAAAGTTGAACTTCCTTGTTTGCTTATTTTTGCAAAATTTAAAAAATCTAAAATCAACATGTGCAACATTTTTGCATACAGTATTAACAATACTGAAAAAAGAAATTGTGACTCTTCACACTATAGATATTTTACTATTTGCGATTTTAATTAGCTTCCAAGCATATCTCCTATCTGCTCTTTGTAAACACTGCCTGCAGTTCAGTCCAGTTCAGCACAAAAATTCCTGAATTTTTGTCACTTGACTGATGGTGGCAGGTAAGTCACTGGGTGCTTCATGGTTTTGTTGTGGAGCGTAGAATTTTTTGTTTTTTAAAGAGTTTTGTTAGAGGTGATTGTTTATTTTTGGCAAATTTTCAAGTGATATTGTTGAAATATCACAATTTTAAGCTTAGATTTGGTTAATTTTGGCAATGAATCAACATATTTTTTTCTGTTTTCACAGTTTCTGGCTCTGATAAATGTTGTAATTTCATTGTTCTGAAAGATAACACTCATTTCAAACCTACCCAGGACTGGGGTTCAGAGATTTAAATCAGACTTAATATATGCAAAATGTGCCAAACGGTAAATGCACCAATGCAAAATATGCTGGCACATGTTAGTATAGACACTTGCAAGGCAGATCTACCACATTATTGCACAGTCCTCTTGTTATCTCCTGCCTATGTGAGTTATGTGTCATGATTGTGTGTTGAGTTTTCAGCCCACAGTCTTGTCTTTCTGTGCCAGCGCTTCCACACTGGAGTTTCACATTCAGATAATTCTCCCAAATTAAGTTTGAGAAGGAATTTCATAATTCCGCCTTCATAGTGGAACAAATGGATCTATTCCACCAATAAATGTGTGTAATTATGTTGTGAGGAGTGAAGACCATATAGTCGGACCACGTGAGGCTCAATGAGAGACTTGTCAACTTGACCCCTGTGACTGGCTGAGCGGGGGGAGGAAGTGTTGAGGAAGAGGGCCTGTCCAGGAATGTGTTGGGAGGGGAGACTTGTCAACTACCGAGCTCTGCTGCTCTGTGTCTGCTTTTGTGTCTCTACTCAGACTTTAAATCATCTTTCTTTAAATCATTTGTGCTATACTAAAAGCTCAGTTATTCTAAAAAAAAAACTACACTCTACTTTCTTTCTTTATGAAGCAGTAAAGAAGTGTCTTAATCAAGCCTGATTTATATCCCTGTTGCACTGCCATATGTGTCTCTGGTGTCTCTGTAGGTACATATAGGGTTGCATGTATAGGAGCTATAAGAACTGTGACTGAGCTGCTGTGTTTGTCAATAAGGAAGACGGCGTGGAGCGGACTGGAAAAAAAAGAGACGAAAATAGACGACAGATTAGCTCATCAGCGATTTCCAGGGCAAACTATCACTGTGATGTGATTATTTACAAGACTCTCTGTCATGAATTATATAAATGAACTCACAATTTAGACTCTTCTAGTGTGTTTGCTAAAGGAAAGCATGAACGCTTCACAGAGAAATTAATGTTGATAATAACTAAAGCAGCATATAATCCCTATTTTATATCACTCAAAACCAGCTTCAATCTGTCTCTGGTTGTTGTTGTTTTTTTTTTCTTGCTCCTGTCACTATTTTACTGAAATATAAAGTCCTGCACCTCTATAGAAACAACACAACAATGGCTAGAAGTAAAGGGAACTCAAACAAGTCTTTATGAAGCATGACAACGTTATAATGCCATTCACCATTTTTTAAAAAGTTGACTTTTTTTTTTAACTTTTTTTACTTTGATTTTTGCAGTTCAGCTAAAAAAGACCATGAATATTCATCATGTGACTGTAGGTCGCAGCGTAATCATGAATGACTTCACAGTTGTCTTGAAAAAAGTAGAATTTAAATTTTTTTTTACAGAATCAGTTTAGAGCAAACTACTTATTTTTGTCGAATTTTTAAAAGAGACATGTAAAATAATATAATTTTGATGAAATATTGCAATGTTAAGCTTAGATTTGGTTAGTTTTCCCAATGGAGCCAAATGTCGTAGATGAGTAGTTAACAAACTGTTGGAAAGTTGAAAATCTGACAATTCTCTCTGTTTTTACAGTTTCAGGCTCTAAATTATTGGCGTCATTTTGTCAACTTTTAACAATAACAGGCCTTTCAAACCTGCTGGAGGAACTTGAGGTTCAGAAGGTAAAGAATCCAAATTAGCAGCATTTAGTATAAGTTTTACTGCATAAGAATTTGGAGAATTTCCTCAGTGACCACATGAACTCCTGCATGGATGATATAAGACATGACAGAGGGGTTGTCCGATGAATGCAATGATGCAAAACCTGAGACATTCCTTGGCTTGGAGTTGTTTGGCACTTTGAAGTACAGCAGCAGAAATGCAGGAAACTGGCTACTTTCTCTCTTCCTTTTTGGAGTGGCTTTCTAAACTGCCTCCTGAACACGTCTTCCCAGGAGTTTTACTGCGACGCACAGTCACTTTCCTGAAGCTCGGTCGGGTTCAGGGGAACGTGTCCGGCCGGCGGTGCAGATTTGTATTTCTTGTGTTGTTGAATGCGAAACATCTCCAGTTGCACAGTTGCTCCATCCCAAGATCCACTTCACAATGGAAAAAAGAAGGAGAAGGAAAGTGTGCATGTGCAAGAATGTGTGTGTGTGTGTGTGTGTGTGTGTGTGTGTGTGTGTGTGTGTGTGCGAGCGAGAGCCCCGTTGTGTTGGACTGTAAAGGCCATGTCTGGCGATAAGGCAGCCCGCTGATGGCAGAGATAGTCGAGACGCCAGCTTAAATGTGGCTTGCTGGATTGAAGTTGCCCTGTAATGATAGTTGTCTCAAACAACACAGAATCTACCATTTCGAGGCAGAGAGGGGTGTTGCATTTTTTCCTTATTTGATTTTATTACAACATTTTTTTTTAGATTTTTTCACAGGAAATGTGAGGAATCAAAGCAAAGCATCTTAGAGGCAACTGACAATGGTCAGCGGCTGAATTCTATCCTCCCATCTCGTCTCTCTGTCCCCCCTTTGCTCTCCCTCCTCCTCACCCACCCACTTCTTTCAGCACAGTGGAAGAGTCTAATAACTGGAGGGGAATCTAATCCTTGGCACTGGATGAAAGACGAGGGTCTCCCCTCCCTCCCTCTCTTTTCTCACAGTCTCTTTCTCTCTCTTCATTTTTTCCGTGGATGCTGGTTATGCTTGGCAGGTTCTCGCTGCCTCTCATTCTCCTGCTCCCTCTTTCACCCAGTGAAAGTTTTTTTTTTTTGGTAGTTTTCCTCCCAAGCTTTATTCCTTTCCGTGCAGGTAAAGGTTAACAGAGTGAAGCCTCCACTGGTCAGAGAGGAAAAGAAGGCAGTTTAAAGGAATAGTTTGAAATTCTGGGAAATGAGCATAAGAATTTCCGATCAATACCACTTTGACATTTGTCCATTATGTATGCTGCAGGCTTTGGTTTTATCACCAAGTCTAAAAACAGGGAAACACCTCACCTGGCTCCATCCAAAAGTAATCATCCACCTAGTGGCACCTTTAAAGCTCACTAATTAACACATTGTTTAATATGTAGAGAAAGTAAAGTGTAAAAATAACCGGTTCAGGGTCTTGTCAGGCTGTCAAGCAGCCAGCGGAGACTCCGGGAAGTCTTGTCTCTTGGCGAATAAATAATCCGCCACAAAGCCTTCCATAAAACCACAAATTGTTGTTTCTACACTTTGGTTTCTGTGCAGATTAAACAAAAGACATATATCATGTTGGACAGATGTTTTTACCGCTTGTCCGAGCTAAAGTGAACAAAAAAATACCTCTTTCTTCCAGAATTTATGGGAAACTAATCTGACAATCTGTGGATCATGTTATATTCCTGAAATGTCCAACTACTTTTTAAATATACATCTCCTGTGACAAGAGGAAAAATGAAAGAGAAGAAAGGAGTGTTGGTGTTGTTGTTTGGTTCAACAGTCTGTGGGCAGGAAACTGACTGTCTGACCCCTGAACTTTGATTGCCACTGCATTATCCATACATTCAGATCATCGTGATGTAATTACAGTAAGGTGTTGCTTGTATATCTTATCTGCCCACCTTTGTTCAGGCCTTGGGTTAAAAAAGAACAACAATGAAGTTTTAGTGGGTGTTTTCGTTGAGATTGGCACTAAGAGACAGTGATTCTGAAATGAAATAACAAAGGCTACTTATCTAATTGGTAAACAGAGCTGTTAAAAGGCGGTCGGCTTAAACGCTTGCAGGTCGTCGTAATTGCTGCCAGCCGTCGCATACAGATGCAGGCATGCACGCCAACACACGCAGCCTTTCGACTTCCTCCGCTCGAACATAAACACGCTGATAACCTTTAGTTTAAACCCCTCTTTAAAAATTCCATTGAAGAAGTCGGCTGCCCTCCTCCTCTCCTCTTCCCTCCATCCCTCCCTCTCTGCTCTCCTTCATCGTTCTCACACCAGCTTGTTCTACCTTTTAGCTGGACGATGGCCAGGCAGCAGCGTGATGACACTAAAGATCAGGCCAGAAACATTAAACATGACTTTGCTGTTCCACTTGGACTGTCAAACTTCTTCAGGATAAAAAAAAATAAGATAAAAATCAGCCAAGGCTCTGTGCTGCTACTGCTTAATGTAAACTGTTGCTCATTCATTTTTTCCAGGTTTTTCAGTGACTTTTTTACACTTTAACAGATCAAACCAGCAACTGAAATCCCTACTCTGCACTAATGCAATACATTTAAAGAAGAAAATAATAAATGCATAAACTAGTGCATAAGCACAGTCGGATAAAGGTTTAATATCAACTTTAAAGCGTGAAACACCGAAAAGCGCTTTTGTGTGTTAAGGCGAAATGTTAACCCTCTGAACGCCAAGGAGTTTTTGAGCGGTTTTTTTCGCTCCCATCACATTTTTGCTCACTGTGTTCCTATATTTTTACTGTAATATAAAATCCTGCACCTCTATGGAAACAGCACAACCATGATTAGATGTATACAGAACTTAAACATGTTTTTTGTGCAGTATGATAAAGTTAAAATGGCATGAAACATAGAAAAAAAGGAAAAACAAAAAGTTTGATTTCTCAGATTATTTAGTTTACATAATCTTTTAAAAACCTAGACCTGACATGTACAATATTTCTCCAAATAACCAAAGGTGTTACCAATTCTGGGAAAAATGGTAGTTCTACATATTACAGATGTTTTACTACCTACATTTAGGTTTCCTATTGCTCTGTGTAAACACTGCCTGCAGTTAAGCCGAGAAGTCCCTGAATTTTTGTCACATCACTGTTAGTTGCAGCCGAGTCACTAATGGCTCCTCAGCTGTATCAAGGAACAGAATTTTTAGTTTTTTTTACAGAATCTGATTAGTGTATACAGTTTATTTTCTGCAGTGTGTTTTTACATGTGACATAGAATAAAATGATTTTAATGAAGTATCACCATTTTAAAACTTGTGTCACAGATGAGTAGTTCAAGGACTTTTGGAGAGTTGAAAATCAGACAATTATTGTTGTTTTTACAATTTCTGGCCCTGATTAAAAGTGCAATGTAGGCAATTTTTTGAAAAAGGTGACATGCCTTTTAAAAACTGGCAGCGGGTTTAAGGGTTCAGTGAGAAAATGTCTGATTAAAATAAGTTGAAATACGATATATACATATAAATGTTTGAAATATTTAAGCTTTGATTTAGAAGAACGAAGGTTTAAAGCAGACTAAGTTTTGTTCTTATCTTCGTGTTTTTGTAGATGCTGCCTCTCTGTTTGCAATAACTACTTAATGTATCAGAGACTTAAAAGCCAGGATTTAACACTATATCATTTGTGGCAACATTCATTATGATAGAAGTGTTCTGTGTCTAAAAAACCCTAAAAAGTCCCAGTTTGTTTTATGTCTTCTTTGGGAATTAATTTGATTGCAAGCTTGTAAAGTCTCCCTGTGTTTCCCCAGACATGTTTGTGTTGCCTTATTACAGGGAAGAGCATGGCTTGTAAAAGTGTGCGAGTTTGTGTGTTTGTGTTTGTGTATATGTGTGTGAGAGAGAGATAGAGTGGGAGAAAAAAGAAAGAGAGAGATCCTGCTAGCTGAGCAGCCTGCTCTCTTATTGGAGAGCTGTAAAAACTCCAGACCGCAGGAGTTGCCAGCCTGGAATTCACTAATGACACACGTGGGCCTCAGATGAGAAGTGCAATTTTGTGTGTGTGTGTGTGTGTGTGTGTGCATGTGTGTGTGTGTGTTACAGTCTTTTCAGTTTGGATCAGAAGCCTCAATTTGTGTGTGTGTGTACATGTGTGAGGCCCTATCTCATCATCTATTGTGTGTGCGCTTGTGTACAAACATCTACAGCTCCTACAGATACGCCGTCCCCCTCCTCCGAACGAAAAAACATGGCCGCTGTGCAAACATAGCACACCTAGACTAATCTCAGTCCCGGTTTCACCCAAATGTTAATGGGAGGAGGGCCGCCACCGTTCTGGCCCGAAGAGAAGGGGGTGATCGGTGGAAAATGAAAGGAATGGGGCCACAGGCACATGGGTCTTTAAATCCTCTGTGTCAATAGAGTCTCTGGAGCAAAATAATGGCATCACTCTGTGTGGGAGTTAATGTGAGCTGATAGCATGAGGGCTGGGGGGTCAAGGGTTCACGGGCTTGTGCTAGGTTGACAGAGAGCTGAATGCTTTCCACCCCCGACTCCCCTACTCCGCCGCTGCGAACCTCCTCTTTAGCTCCGGACCTGAAGGAGAGTCACGGAGGGTGACGGTGAGGGATGTCAGCGGACCGGAGTAGGGTGATCGGTGTTGACAGTTTCAGGCCCCTTTTCAAAATACGACAGACGGGAGACGAATTAAAGAGAAAAACAAGAATGAAGGGAAACAAAGTGGCTGCAAATGTCTCTGAGTACAACATTAGTGAGGATGATGTGACTCATCAGAAGGCAAGTCTAGAAAATATTTGCAGGTAGAAGTGAAGAAAACAGCCAATTACTGCTACCTTGCTCCCATTTCTCCTCCTTCCTCTCCTTTGTTCTTAACATTCACCTTCTTCTTTCTCCCTACTCTCTTCCTCCTCCTCCCTCTCCCTTTTTACTCCTTCTTCCTACCTATTCTCCTCCTTCTCCTTTCTCACTTTTTTCCCCTCCTTGTTCTTCTCATCCTCCTTCTTTCTGTTCTCCTCCTCCTCCATCTTCTCATTTTTCTTTTCCTCCTCGTGTTATGAAGATCATTTGTGACACAGCCATGTCCATTTTTTAAATTGTTAAATTTTGTTAATTTAGAGAATAGCACAGACACTAAAACTAACTTCCTGCTGTGTTTACATCCCCTCTACACACTTGTCCCTTCACTAAATATGGTACCCTTGCCTCACGTTTCTCCATCTGCGCCTCCTCTCTTCAATTCTCTTCACATGTAGAAATTATAACAAAAAATGCCCCAAAATTTGGCAACTCTGTGGTCAGCTCCTGTTTCGTTATTCTACTGGACATTAGGGTTGTAATCATGAGATCATAAGTCAAAATTATAATGTCTCCAAATGTAATTGCAGCATCCCTGGTTTGTGTCTGGCTCAGGACTTTTGTTTTTGGGCAGCTGTGTGGAGATTTTGGAGTGACGAGTTAAACTGTGCCTTCAACCAACATGGTCAATACACCAAAATAAGGAAATATCTTGTTGGTAAAATGGTGTTTCATTTCTTCAGAAGGGCTTACAGACTTGGAGAACTGAGAGTGTACGGGTGACCCTGGACCCACTTTTTTCCATTTTTTACAGCTCATTTGTTGTGGGAGAAATTACTTTTGTTGTCATGCTTTGCTGCAGTTTATAACTACAATATTTTCTTCTTTGGTAGAATGCATGTGTTCTGTTGCAGTGTTAGAACCAGAAAACTATGGATGGTTGCGTAAGTCTGACTTGTTTTGAGTAGACAAGACAAAGTCTGTGCAAAAGTTATGCTTACAGCGAGTAATTTACTAAAAATAAGAAATGGACAATGGAAGAAGAGGATGTGAGCTGGAGGAAGAGAGAAACAGAGTGAACACATTGATTAGCTTGCCTGAAAAACTAATTTTGAATGTTAGTTTGGTCAAAACAGCTTCAAGACTGCGACAGAAGTCACAGGTAGCATCAGTAGCAACAACAGTGAGAATGTGTGATCATGTTGAAGGCATCTGAGCATTCTTGTGGCGTTCATTGCTTTTCTGCTGCTGCTGGTGGTGGTAAATGTGTTATTTACCATGAAAAACAGTCAGCCTTGTTTAAAGGGACAGCTTGGTTTGTTATATACAGTAGATAACAGCTGGTACAGCAACATTTTGGAGACCCAAGTAGGAGGTTCTGTGTGGAGGTGCTGTGATGGACTATCATGGATGGGGTCGCAGCAACACGTATCTTGATCACCGAAAAAACATCAATTAGTTTAAGTATACACTGTACTAAACTTTCCTTGCAGAATACAGGAGTTGCTGCATGACTTTGAAGTAACTAAGTTGTTAAAACACCAAAGTCACTCAATAACACAACCTAACCTACCCAGGTGTTGGTAGACCAGCATCTCCTGTATTCTGTGAGGTAAAACTACATTTTTTGTTGATGGAATCTGGTTGCTTTGCAGAAAGCAAAATAACTGCTTCAGTTCCCCATCAAAAAGGGCTGTCAAATAAGCAGTGAAAATATTCTAAACATAGTATACACTTAACCGGATACAGATTTCTTAGATAAGCCTTTTTAAAGTGGCTAAAATATGTTCTGCTGCTGATCCTGACCATCGTCTACTGCAACGCATTATACTGTCTATTGATAAATACCTCATAACCCGACTTCAAAGAAGCCAAACTCTGCCTTTAAGCAACTAACACATAGCATAAAGAGATGCTGAAGTGTTTGGTAGTAAGAAGTTGCCTACTTAATGAATTCAGCCCAGTAGTCATGGCTGTCCAGTGCATGATCATCCATGAGCTGTTTTTATCATTCGGAAGTGTCGGTCATGATGTAATATTGGCCATAATACTACTTGGATCAAAATTGAATCCTCAAGCTTCAGTAGAAAGGAACTGGATTTCTCTTCTAGGTTTCTGAAGATATTTCACCCTTTCACTTCAGTAAGAACTGCGTCTTGGGTGAGAGGTGCAACATCTTCTAGAACCTAAAAGAGAAGTGCAGTTGCTTTTTACTGAAGCTAATAGGATAGCCATGATCTGGATGAGCGAGAATCTAGACATCAAAACCAAATGTTTCAGTTTTATCACCCTGAGTGAAAGTAGAAAACGTCCACACGTTTGGCTCTTTCTTTCATCAGGACTTCCTCACCCATCATCATCCTCTGCTCTTACAGTATCACATCATTGTTTACTTATGTAAAACAGTTACCAAAGCACACATTAACTCTCCCTCCTCTCTTCTGTCCCCTCAGACACTGGTACCTCCCTCGGCTCCTCAACCTTCGGCGGCCATCGCTCTCACTGGTGCAGTGTCGCCTACTGGGAGCAGCGAACTCGCGTGGGTCGCCTCTATCCCGCCTATGAGCCCTCGCTCAGCATCTTCTATGACCTACCTCAGGGTACCGGCCTCTGCCTTGGCCAGCTCCATGCCAACGCCTACCACAGCCGCCATGACGACCCGGGCAGCCACAGCTTATTGGGCCTCCACGGACACCACAGCCACGGAGGCGGAGGGAACAGCAGCAGCAGCAGCAGCAGTGTGCAACAGATACGCAGTAAAATCGGTTTTGGCATCGTGCTGAGTCGTGAGTCAGATGGAGTTTGGGTGTACAATCGCAGCCAGCACCCGGTGTTCGTGCACTCGCCCACTCTGGACCCACCCAGTGCTCGAGGACTGAGCGTGAAGAGGGTAATGCCGGGCTTCTCCCTCAAGGTGTTTGATTACGAGTGCTCCAGCTGGATGGCGGAGCATGGCGTGAAGCCTGAGAGCCAGGAGGGGCCCTGGGACCCCCACAGTGTTCGCATCAGTTTTGCTAAAGGATGGGGCCCCTGCTACTCCAGACAGTTCATCACCTCCTGCCCCTGCTGGCTGGAGGTGCTGCTCAACAACCACAGATAGCACACAAACACTAACGGACTCAAAGGAGGTGTCCTGACCCAGTATCCTAATTGTAATCTACCTAGATTTAATATAAAATTTATATATTATATAAAATATATTATACATGTAAATACTTGAGTCATTTTTACGATGCAATTATTTATGTATAGTGTAATGTGTATATGGACAAAATAAAAAAGGAACAAGAATATGCACTTTTGATTCTCTATATGCATTACAGATTCTCAGTGTCATTTTGCATAAACATAAACTAAAAATAAGACGAACCTGGTTTATGTTCTCATGATTTAGCATTTCCATCAAGAAGTATGCCACACACACATTGTCAATAAAGTATTTGTATTAAATGAAGGCTTTTGTGGTGGACTTGAGTGCTTTTATCAGAGACTGGTCGTCTTTAATGTGCCCTGAAGGGTTGTAATTGTTTAACTTGTCTGTTTTCTTCCAGAGCAAGATGATATATTCTTCTTAGCATCAACAGGATTTGTTTTTTAACTTGGCAGGCAAGCCTCTTACTCTTACTCTAAATGCTAAGCTAAACTACCATCTCATAGCTGTAGCGTCATATTTAATGGACAAAAAAAAAAAAGATACCAATTTTGTAAAAAGAACAAAACAAAAAAAAAAGCACATTTTCCTAAATGTTGAACTTAAAAGGTGAGTTAAATGTGTGCCCTGCAGTAAATGAAATCAGCTAATATTAAGCTCTGGTCTGGAGGCAGTTTGGAAAGAAACCATGCAAAAAGATAAGTGGTGAAGTAGTGTTAATGATTGTAGCTTAACATAAGAATCAAATATTTTAATACAATAACACAGTTCAAGTTACATTAGTTGATGTCATGAGACAAATTTTGGCAGTATGACAAAATAAAAGGTTGGAGGTAATTTTTTTAGCTTTATGTCACTTTTAGCTATGGAGCCCCTAAAGGGGCATGGGCAGACAAAAATTAAAATGTAAATTTCTTGTGTGCACGAGAAACTAACTCGTGTTCACGAGAAACTATCTTGTGAGCACGAGATAGTTCCCTGTTTGTACACACTGCAGATATCTGAAAATGATAATACAGGAAAGATATTCACAGATTCGGACTTCCGGCATCAGTAACTCATTAGCGATATGTTGTGAAAACATAAATGATGCCTCTTTCCAATCGTTGTAAGGTAGACAATGTGCTACAAGCCCAGTTTTTTTTAAAAAGTAGCTGTCTAGGCTGCAGAAATAACACTGTTGTCTGTTGCAGCCGGCTGGGCGATGAGTGCACAGGGACCGTATGCAAATTGCAATTTTGCAGACGGTATGATTTTTATATAAAGTTTGCGTGCGCACGAGATCGTTTTGCGTGCACACAAGTTAGTTTCTCATGCGCACGAGAAACTTACATTTAAATTTTTGTCTGCCCGTGTCCCTTTAGGGGCTCCGTATTTAGTTGTTTCTCACCTCATAATCTATTGTGAAATACAGGCTGGATCTAGAGTCATATGATCACAGGGCATAGAATGTTTAGAGGGACTGAATCTTTTATCTTTCTTTACTGACTCTTTCAGTTGACATTGTGACACCTGCAACTTCATATCTTACAAGCTAAATTACAAATATATGCTGGATGAGACATTGAAGGTGCAGTCTGAAGATTGTTATTATTTAGCTAGTTAGCATGTGCCAGATTTAGCATCCCTCTTGCTCCCACTGCCATATTTCCAGCATCTCCCACTGTCCCATGCATAACGTAAACCTGCACGATCACAAATGTCCACAGATCTTGCTAAAAAAGTAACATCTGTGTACATAGGATGCATTTCTAGAGGACTGTGATGACATATGAACTGAATCTGACAAAGAAGCATTGATTAGAATTGCTTACTCCACCTTTAACATGCTGGAGGCCTTATATGGAAGCCAAAGTAATTGTTGCAATGCTGTAGTTGACATGCATTTACTGCAAAAAATGCAAGTTCGGGTTGGGAATACCATTTCTAATTCCAGTGAGCGTAAGATATTTACAGATTTTAAGAAATGTCTAGTTATTTTACCAACAGAGCTATCTTTGCTCCAGCATCACACTGATAGTAAATGACATAATGAACACACTGATTGTGTTGTAATTGTCTTCTGTTGGTAATGAGACAAAGAAAATTTTAAGTTATCTGGTGTTTCTCCTGTTTTACTGCTACACAGCTCAGCATGACTCAACAAAGTACATTAAAAAATGTAAACACAGTTACTGCGTGGAAAATAAAGCATGTACAATGCATCTAGTTTGGCACTGGCACTAACAAATCTGACATATATAGTCAAGTAAGTATCTCCAGGTCACACAATGATCCAGTGAGCAAACTCTATTTGCTGATGAAGAACTCTTAAAAGCTAATAAATGGACATTTCAGCTTAGACTAGTTTTAATTAGTGCTAAACTTGCATGTTTTGTTTTGTCTGCAAGCATGCAAAAAGCTTCATTCCACATTCACTGCATATTCTTTAGAAATTGGTTCAAACTGTATAAATCCAGTTTTAACTATCTCCTTGGCATTAAAAGCACCGGCAGCAATGGAAAACAGTGAAAGGCATCACAGTGCCAGTGGTAACAAAATAAAGTGCATAACTGAGAGATTACACAACAAACCACAGCGGGGCACTCGGGCCCAAACCAAAACTTCTGTGTTTACAGCATAATGGCATCCTGTTTGAGTCTCTCGACAACACAATTATTTATGGAAACTCATATTTGAGCGCAAAGTCAAAGAGCAGGACCAGCAAGATGAAAAAGTAATGCAGATAAGAAGGTATGACCTCTCTAGAAATGTGTTTAAGAAGCAGCAGCAAAACTTTGCTCAGCTCTGACATTTTTGTTTTGACCCTGAACCTCTGCAGGCTGCTTTTGCTGAAACCTGTAATTAACTTTAGCCTGAAAAGTAAAGAGAGCTTGATTACAAAGTTGCAGCACTCCTGAGGAAAAAATTAAGCACTACAATCTTCAAAAAACTTCTCTAGTGTGACAGTGTGCTTGCACGCTGAGCTCAAAATAGATGTGACAGCACTATGGATGCAAAAAGCAGTGACGTTTGTGTATTTGCAAGTGCAGTTTCTTATTTTTAAACTTTGTGCAACTGGACAAAAACTGGATAGAAAGTTCTGGGCATTCCCATACACCCCCCCCCCCCCAAAATTCCAATGTATATTTCAGTCAAGTCTCCTCTCTGCTTTTCCAGGCAAAGTGTGGGGTTTGTGGTCAGGATACAATGGAAGGATTCAGAGGAGGGGTTGGGGTGGGAGAGTTGCTGCTGGCAAGACTAGTTCAAAACCGTACCATGTTTCTCTTCCATCTCCTCTTTGGTTTTCTCATCTGAAAACACCCGGGCCCAGTCTCCTGTCTTAATTGTTTTCCTTTGTCAGGACTCAGAGTCATGAAGACGGTGAAATGGATCCCAGGCAGCGAGTGGCGGAGGAGGGTTTCTTGGCCCTCGTCTTCGGGGCTGCGGTGGCTGCTGACCTCACTGTGAACCGAAGGAAAACGGGCTAATTCTGCCACGGGCTCTCCAGCTCCACCCCTTCACCGTATAATTATACCCGTACAGATTATGATGTTATAATTATGTTAATGAATACGTCAGGGATGGCTAATTAATGGAAGACATTCTCTGCCTTTGCTACAGACAGGATGAGTGATTGCTTGAAGGGCCATGCCAGCGTGTTTACAGGTTTTTTAGCTCCAGAGCTGCAAATGATGCATATTTTGTGTTTTTAATTGATCATTTTTAAATGCAGTGGTTTCCATTCTGTGGGTTGAAAGGGTAGCAAGTTCAGTCTGAGGGACTGCAAGATTAACAGAGTAGGAAAGCAGAAATCATTCAGTGGTTGAACTGGTCGCAACCAGCCACAACATTAAAACCACTGCCAGGTGAAATGAATGACACTGATCACCTCATTGCAACATTCTGCTGGCAAACCTTGCATCCTGGCACTCGTGGATGTTACTTCAACACGAACCATCCTGGCCCGACTGGCAGCGCATCCTCCGGCAGGCAATGTGCTCGGCCACACCGCAAAGAAACAAGTCGAGGACCACGATAAAGAGAACGAGGAAGTGACCAAGGCTCCAAACTTCCCAGATATCAATGTGATTGAGCATCCAGGGCTGAATCCATGGAGGCCCAAAGCCACAGGATTCACTTTCAGAGGTATGGTGTCCTTTCCTGACCGGTCAGAGCTGTTTTGGGGATCTACACACTAATAATGTTGTTTATCAAGGTGTCACATGTAGGCTTTGCTTCATTTTTAAGGGGTCACAAGTCAAAAAAGGTTCCCTGATCACAGGTATACAACTTTAGATTTTCAGATGCATTGCTCATTTCCTTTTATTTCCAATAGAATCTTGTGATCTGTTAAAGCTAAAGAACCAATTGCAGTGAATGTTAAGTCAGCTTTGCTGGTTTGACATTATTGCCGAATGGTAAGAAATGAAACAGCAGATTCATCTGAAAAGTTAATAAAGGAACTTTGTGCTATGTGATTTGGAATATGAAAAAATAATACTCATATGCTCCTTTATGTCTAGTTTCGTGTCAAGCAAAAATTTTCATACAGAAATCATAGGAGATTTGTCAAATGTACTATATTTGAATTGTTTGAGTGCCAATTAAGCATCATTGTTTGCAGACAACACTGTAAAATATGACCATTTTTAATTTAATATAAAAAATATAAGCTTCAGGAAAGCAGTATGTTAAATATTGAAGCAGTTTCCCTTCACCTTTTCACCCTCTGACCTCTTACAGAAAGACAGATATCAGATATCTGTGAGTTGTTAGCAGTTCAACCCAAGAGACTTTCCCCCCTCAGCTTCTTGGGTTTCATGTAGCCTACAGTTCGAGACCCAAAGAGGCCTCAAGATTTGAGGAAAACCCCAAAAATGAACACAAAATTGTGTTACTGTAGTGCACAACTTTGTAATATTCTGCCTTTTCACCACGTAAACCCTCTCACAACCCCCCCACATTTACCGTGCAAGCGCTGGAGGGAGTCTGATCAGTAGTGCTGGAAGCAGAAGCTAAAAAGATGCTAAAATCACCTCAACCAATATATCAAATCTGCAGTGACAATGAATAAATATAATAATAATAGCAACTATTAAATACTAAAAGATTACACAGGGGCTAAATTTGTATAAGTTTGATTTAAGTAGAATTCTGTAAATTAACATTGTAAAAATTATTTGGTTTTGGTATATCTACACTGTAAAAAAAAAGTGCAATTTTCGGAACAACTTACTGTTTGTTTTTTTTACAGTTTTTTCCATTTTGTTAAGTTACAATTTGACTGAAAAAGTGCTGTTTTTTATAATGTTTAAATCAGCAGACATGTCATTATTTAACAGATATTTGCCATTATTTGAAATAAAAATTATATACACCGATCAGCCACAACATTATGACCACTGACAGGTGAAGTGAATCACATTGATCATATTGGTACTATGTGGTGTTCTGATGGAAAACCTTGGATCTTGGCATCCTTGTTGGTGAGACTTAGACACCCAAATAAACATTGTCCCTCCAAATTTCCTACACCTCATTCTGATCAAGCATCAACAGGATGCAGTGGAACAAGTTTGTTTGAAAGAAGCCCCACTGCACAAGTCAGAGTACCCAAAGGATCCAGTGCCAACATCCTGGTTCCAGACCCCATAGGACACCCTGAGAGGTCCTCTTGTCTACACCCAATGGTTCAGAGCATTTTTGAGCACACAATGGGGACCAACACAATATTAGGCAGGCGGTCATAATATTAAGCCTGATCAGTGTACATTAAAGATTAAAAATGGCAAATAATTCTTGAACTATTATTTTACCAATTTTCCCCGTTTTGTTCAATCATAAATAATATTTAGCAAAATCTCAGAAAACAAGTGTCAAGTTTACATGTGGACTGCCAAAAAAATAAAATTCTTTTTAAAAAGCCTAAAACTGTAAATCAAATATCTATTTACAAACAGTAGTTTGTTCTTTTACAATATGTGACCATAAAATTACAGTTTTAAATGTAACATAATTAATATATTTAAATAAGCTGGAATTTTTTTTTATTTACTGATATTGGGCATGATTTATGCTGTTTTTACAATTGTTAACTGTTACAGTTGTGCAATATTTTTTAGCACTTTTTGCCACCCTTGCTGCCAGATGTTTTACAAAAAAAGTTTACGCTAAGTGTTTTTACAGTGTACATTGGTAAAACATGTCTATAAAATTTGTCAAAGATGCCAATCAGCATCTAATCTAAGAGTGCAGTGTAAATGATACCACTTCGACCTCAAAGTCCACACTCTTCTCTCTTCATCACATCATCTTGACAGTATTTTGTCACTTTGCTGCTCAGAGTGCACATGGATCAATACTCCACTGTTAGCCTTGCCCTCTGGTGTGTGAAACCGCAGACAGCTCAGACATCCCCCTGTAGCTGATTTCACATCAGCATTTATTAATGTCATCCTCACAATCAAAGACATGTCCGAAGCCGTCTCTCACAAACTTTAAATAAAGGAAATAGACAACTATTGGTCAAGCATACAGACATATTTCTCGTGTTTGTTAGCCACATGTTATTCTGGATTATTGGAGCAGCGACTGGAGAGTGCTCAGATTCAGGCAGATATGCGCCACAGAGAGTAAACATCCAGTGACACCGAGGTCAGAGCTGTTTAAAGACGCCTCTTCTACTCTGCTGCTCGAAGCTCTGAGTCAGCTTTGGTCATTTTAATACCAGCAAACATGTCACAGTAAATGTATTCTTCAGTTACAGTGATGCGTGCTCACTCTAAGCTCAAGCTCAGGTCAGTCATTCACTCGGCTTATTGTTCTGATTTACTTCACCCATAAAATACAGCAGAAGTATTCGGTTTGTGACCAGTCTCAACATCAAAATGACATTTTTTCCATTAAACTCTGCCAGACTGAAACCAATGTGCCTGCGTGGTCTGCTTTTGACGGACAGAGTCACTTGTTTAGTTTCTGTTGGGGTTTGTTGTCGGACTCTTCAGAAGTGGCAAACCCTCCTCGGTTTTGTGGCTGAAAAAGGCAGACTGTGACTTAATGAATTTAATTAACTCTAAATGCATGAAAAGGCTGCAGTAATGGCGTTCTGGTTAGCCAGAGTATTATGGAGTCTGCTTCAGATAACAAAAATAATAAAAAATAATGAAGTGGATTTAGCAGCAGTCTGATTATGGGCTTATAGGGGAATGTAGTGAAGTCAAACATGTAGATTTTAGATTATTTAATTTAGTCTAATTAGATCTTTTTTTGACTTTTTATCAAAAGAAAAGCTCAAGTGTCACCAAAAAATGAACAATGGCTTTATTTTGAGCATAATCTCATTTACCTTTTTGCTTTTGTGATGAACTAGAAATTACGTGTTGACCAAAAGTGTGAAAATTAGGTTTACTGCTCCCTTAGTGTTGTACGTCCATATTTCTTTAAGTTTTTCTGCTGCAACTCAACCACTGTTTTGTTTGTAAGTGGATGCTCAATTTGCAAGGTTGGTGGTTTGATCTCCAGCCCCTCTGCATGACGAAGTGTCCTTGGGCAAGACACTGAACCCCAAGTTGCCCGCGATTACAGGTACCTTGCATGGAAGTTCTGTCACCACTGGTGTGTGAATGGGTGAACGACAAACACTGTAAAGCGCTTTGAGTACCACTAAGGTAAAGAGGTGCTATAGAAGTGCAGAACATTTACCATTTAATTGAGAAAAATTTGGAGACTTCAAGTTGACTTTCCTTAAAATTAAGTTGTTTTGAGAGGAATCAAATTATTTTAGTGCATCTAATTTAAACCTGTGGCATTAATGTTATTTGTTAATTAAATTTGGATAAACTTCATTTAGTTATGTGTTACTAATAAAAACAATTCTTTTAAGGTGGTCCAACAGTTCTCTTTTTTCAGTAAATGGCACTTTGAAAGTGAAGCAGTAATACCAGGAAAATGGAGTTCAGCCAACATTAATTTCAGGGTTTACACCTGTGTTCTTAACACAGGTTCAGAAAGTTCAGAAAGTCTGGAAAAAGATCTGGACTCAGAGCACATCTGTACGCAGCTCTGCTATCAGGACAACAAAACCTTTACGTAAGCACCTGTGCTTTAACCGTCAAGTATGAATGCATCTATTTGTAAAAACTAACCATCAAAAATACTTTACTCAACCCAAGAAATACTGACAGATGCATGTTAATATAATTGTAAATAGCTGAAGACTTACGGATGAAGCTGGTTTGTGGACTTTAAGGAAGAAGATTAAGAGGATTGATGTTCTTTGATTCTCACTCTGACCACTTCACACTGAAAGGGACTTCCTGAACAGTACTTCCTGTTCCTGTTAGCTCACTTCCTTTTAAGAGCTGCTAAAGTCCTGCTGCCTCTAGGTGGTGCTAAAGAACATACAAAGGGAAATGGAAACCTCAGTGTATCTATTCAGTAGTCAAAATGCCCAGTTTTATTTATTCTGCTGTCCCTTTACCTAAACATGGCCAACCTTTCTGAGCCTTGTTCTGCTGGAGGTTTCTTCCTGTTAAAGGCAAGTTTTTTTCTTCCCACTGTTGCCAAAGAGCTCATTCAAACAGAATCTTCTATAATATAATGCTGTAACATCTTTACCTAACTATGAAAATTGCCTTGAGAGGATGTGTGTTGTGACTTGAGGGCAAATACAACTGAACTGAACTGAATGCAAGCGAGTGATTGAAGCTGATCTTGGAGTTGTCAAAAAGGCCTTCCACTTCTCACGTTGTCTGCCAAGGCTTTAACTGATATGTTTTCACTAGCATGTCTTGCAGTTTAATGTTATTTAATTGCTTCACTTGCACCAGTCAATCACAGCTCTGAAACCACTGGAACCAAGTGAACAACACTGAACTTCAGCTCTTTACAATTCTGCTTGGAAATCTTTGGGTCCTGCATTCATGCGAATGTTACTTGGACTTGCAACAGCGATGAGACTACATGATGGCAGCAGTTTCCTCCAGTGGGACAGTGAGGCTCAGTTTTCCAGTTTTCCAGGTCTGTTAAGAGTTTGTTTGATCAGTACAATTGGTTTGTGCTGTTACTTTGCTCCTTATAACCATAGTTCTGTTCTTTTGACATCTTTTATGGGCACGAATTTACTATTGGTTTTTGTAACTTTGTCATTTTGTGGGTGAAATAAAAACCCTGTTTTTGAATTCACCTGTGAATCCTCCTGCTTCGTCAAAGGAACCAGTGTCAACATCCCAGTGCCAGAGACCACAGGACAACCCAAGAGGTACGGGTCAGTGCTTAGAAAGGTCAGCGCTGTTTTGCCACCACAATTCAATTTTACTTATATAGCACCAATTCACAACATACATCATCTAAAGACAATTTGAATGTAACTCCTTACAAAATAATAATACAAAAAAAGACAACTTTTCCTTTTGATTCACTTTGAGCAGCTTGGCAACAGTGGGGGGGAAAAAACTCCTCTTTACCAGGAATAAATCTCCAGCAGAACCAGGCTCAGGGAGGGCAGACATCTGCCTCGTCCAGTTGGGGTGAGGGTAAAGGAGAGAGGACCTACACAATATTAGGCCAGTGGGGCAATAGTGCACACATGCAAAATACAAAGCTCCATACTGTGTAGAACAGCATCCTCTAAGTGGAGTACAGCGAAACAAAAGTCAAGTCACCATTTTTCACATAGCACATTTAATACAACTGCTGTTGCATCAAGGTGCTTTCCAGTAAAAAAGATTAAGATTGACATTATGAAATTAACCTAGCAAGTTTAAACATTGGCGTTAAGAAGATACATTGTTGTTTTGGTGCCATTTTTACCTGAAAAATATCCATAATGGGGATTACAACCCTACAGAAGTGATATAAAATACTATTTTACCTGGCAAAACGCATATTAACACAGGGACCCAACAGTGGTAATAATTCTGTGGAATAATCAAACTAATGTAACAAAATAGCCTACAGCATTATAAATTGTGGAACTTTACCTAACTAATATAAATATTAGGGCGAAGACCCCTCAGAATTATTGATTATAGAGATTAGTCTTAATAATTTAGAGCTAAAGTTTTGACATTACGAAAATATACACGATAACCCATGTGTAAAGTGGTATTATAACTAGTACCACAGCTAATGTTGTGACTCTTTCATGTATATTGTCAAGTATAATGAAATGACCTTTAGTATCAGATGAGATGGTCCATCCACACATTGTAAAGTCTTTCCATCTCTCTATAAATCACTATTTTTTGCGTCTTTTCTTCCAGCAAACATCGACACGCTCCTCCATCCAGAGTTCTGTCACTTTTATTTCTAAAATTTATGGCATGAAATCTCTGTCGACTAACATGACATGACATCACTGGAAATAAAACAATAATAACAGTTGTGGCGGAGCTTCTTGTTACCTCATTAATAAATGGAAATGAGTAATAACATGACTGATTGTCACCTTTATAGTTTCCAAGGACGCACCTTTGCTTTCACTGTAAACTGTTTCCCGTCTCCACTAAAACTATTAGTATAAAACGCAGCAATGTACACATCTTGGACTCGCCCTTTCCATGAATGACTGAGGAGCTGTTTATTTTCCAGTCCGTCTTTGTTTTGTTACTTTAAGCACCACGTCTGTCAGCCATAGTGTAATTATATGGAGACAGAGACACAGAAGGGGGAGGAGTGGGAGCTCTGGAGACAGCCTCCTCTTTCAGCTGCTGTGAGCCGCGACCAGTACTGCCTGAAGGTGCTCGCCTCTTGAACAGCAGCCAAGAGACTCTTCAACTCCCGTTTAACCCCTTAGATCACCCAAAGAGGTTATTTTCTTTTTCTTCCAATGCACCTTAAAATAGTTCTGATCTGAGAGGCAGAAGCAAATCAGAGAAAGGTCATAGAAAGTGACTAATATACAGTTTATGGAGTGGTTTTTTTGGTACATATACTGAGTATTTAACTGGCATTTCTTAAATTGTCCATCTCTGAACTTTTTAACTTGTCATAAAACATTCTGATGCATATGAACAGCCACCAAGAGACTCCACTCACATTTAAGTCCTTAGATCACCCAAAGAGTTCTTCTTTTTTTTTCTTCCCATTCACCTGAAGGTTTCCTTAAAATGGTTCTGATCTGAGAGGCAGAAATGAATCAGGAAAGGGTCATCGACGTATGATTTCTGGAATGTTTTTATGGTACATATAATTTAAAAAAAATCCTGAGTATATAACTGGCCTTTCTCAAAATGTCCATTTCTGAACTATTTAACTCGTCATAAAACATTTTCACACATACCAACGTTTTTCAAAAGGTTCTCAACTTCACCAGAAAATGATGACAGAATGTTTTTTTAAATTATATATATATATATATATATATATATATATATATATATATATATATATATATTACATAACAGGTAGAACATGAAGCCTTGTTGTTGAGGGAATACACATATAGAACGTTTTAAAACAGGAAGGATGTTCTCAACACTCTGGAAACGTTTTCAAGATGTTATCGTGACCTAAGATGACAGGACTTTCTTAATGCAATGTTTCTGTACTGCAATATATATTAGCAAAGGTGCAACTTTATGACTGTAGTGTTCTGAGAATATTTCTGAGGGAACGCATTATAGAATCTATAAAACGTTCCTGCAATGTTCCACAGTGTTGCATGATGATAGAAGAACAGTGCAACATTCAATTCTGAGGTTGTTAAGACATCAACAATGTTATCGCCAGACATTTATATCCTAGGAAGATGCTGGGAACTAAAAGAAAACTTCCTGCTGAAAACATAATTAGAACTTTGTAGAACCTTCGCAGAACACTTTTGGTACAAAAAACTTGTTGCTGGGCTGAGTGTTAGCTTTTAGTGCCCTGAACTCTAGCTAAGCTCTGAGCGCCAGACTTTTTCCTTTGCTGCCAAACAGAAATATTTCAGTTTTGTCTTTATTTAGTTAAAGGAATTTTTAGTTGCAGTCAGTTGTTTACTACCTCGAGACAAAGACAAAGTGAGTCTAGCGCTACTCCAGAAAGTTCTCAGTCTGACTAGAAAACATAAAAAGACAAATATTCTTGTCCTCTTCTTGACTCTTGTGCTCTTGCCTTATTTTCCAACAGTCTCCTTTAACTTCAGTTGACCACTGACATTCAAGCTTCACTGTCCCTTCACAGAAAGTCACATCTTCAGTCTTTAGATTCTTCTCAATAGCGTGAATAACCTCATCACTCTGAAAATCGCGACCACACAAGTGTGATTTAATTTTAGGAAACTGATAGTGGTCAGACGGTGCAGATCGGGTGAGTAAGGTTCATGGGGCAACAGTTCAAAGCCACATTTGGCTGCTTCTTTCACCTGATGCTGTGTGGGCAGGCGCATTGTCCTTTTTATTTGATTGCTTTAAACATTTGAGTTTTTGTGGACACTGATTTAAGACTTTATACTCCTTAACTAAACCTTAACCTTAAGCTTAGCCTTAACCTAACATTATCCTAACATTAACCTAACCAATACATACAGTTGTGCCCAAAAATGGGAGTTAGGCCCCTTTGTTTCTGGTTGAGGACTTTCTGAAAGAACCATGTAGCTTGCAATTATTTATTTCAGGTATTTGATTATTCTTTAGTTTACTGCCAACTGTCCTTATTTTAATTCATTATTTTCTTCAAAAAAAGTGTGTTTTATTATTATTATTTTTTTCCCAAATTGTTTATTTATGTGCTGACATCTTTAATTTTCTTACTCAGCTGCATTGTAAATGAGAACTCTTTACCTCAGTGTGCTCAGATCCTAAATAAAAGTTAAATAATGAATGAATACACAATTCCCTAATATCAGGGTTTGATGTTTTAGTCAAAAATAACACTTTATCGACGCCTTATGTGCATACAGAAAGGAGAGATGATGTGATGCTAACATTATGCTTTCATTGCTAATTACTCCTTTCAAAATGCCACCGACTGTGAGCACAGCTGCAGCAGCTCTGCCTGACTGTTCTGGGTGAAGTCGTGACTGTGGATTTGGTTATTGGTCAGATTACAAGCTGCATTTGTGGTTGAACCTATGATGCTATAGATACGTCTATGACAGTGGTTCTCAACTGGTGGGTCGGGACCCAAAAGTGGGTCGCGAAGCCATTTTTAGGGGGTCGCAGAAGCATGCCCCCCTCCAAAAAAGTAGTGGTATAAAGTCTTTTATTTTAAAGGACTTGTTACTTATGACACAGTTTGCTTTCAATAGCAGGATATTTAGTGGTGGTGACACCAGTAGTTGCCCACTATTACCCTCTAGATTTGGTTCTGCCAGCTTAATGGGTTAGTTTATGCTAAAATGTACCAAAAATGAACCAAAATGTGCTCAGAATCTGTCAAAATGGGCCAAAATATGCCCAAAAACTTGGCAAAAGTGTCCAAATATACCAAAATTAGCAAAAAAAAAATAAGCCAGATTTTCCTAAATTGTATCAAAATGCGTTGAGACTACACCCAAATAAACCTTAATTTGTTAACAGGAACAGAAAACTTCAACAGTTTGGGTCGCGACTGTTATTAATAGAGTCATAGTGGGTCCTGAGGCTGGACCAGTTGAGAACCACTGGTCTATGAGAGTTGAGCTGCAACTCCTCACATCAGCCAAGAATACAGTGTTAACCCACAGGGACGTTAAAGCAGGGCTGCTTTCATCATGTGACAGTTATGTTACTGTGATTTTATTACACAAATGCAAAAAAATATAGTGTAATAATCTGTATTAAGTAACAGATGAAGGTCAGACTAGAAAAAATAAACAGCTGCTCAGTCATTAATGGAAAGGTGAGCCTGTGACATGTACATTGCTAAGTTTTAGTCTAATGGTTTTGTGGAGATGCAAAACTGTCTTCGGAAACCGTAAAGATGACAGTCAGTCATGTTATTATTAAGACGCTCCATCACAACTGTTTATATGGTTTTATTTCCAACAACACAGGTTGATTTATTATTTAAAGCCAAAAAAAGGTTTTTAGGTTTTTGTACACCCCAAACCATGGATCACATATAGTCCCTACAAAGGTTTTGTTGTTGTTGTTTTTATAGATTTACACTTCTTTAATCTTTAATATAATTTTTTTCAAATAATAGAAAATATATGTTAATATTTTTGCTGTTTTAAACACAGTAAAAATGTGTAATTTTACTTGCAACATTGCAAAAAAATAATTTGTTGAAATAAAGATTTTTAGGTGGACATTAGAAACAGTTTTGTTCATTTTTTAATGGTTAATATGCAAGTTAATGCTTTTTTGCTTCTTGTGAATTTAACAAAACAGGGATAATCTGTAAAATAACAATAAATTCTTCTCAAAAGTTTGCTTGTTACTATGTACAGTATGTTTTAGAAAAGTATTCAAAGTATAAAATATATTCACTGCCATTGGAGGTTTTACAAAAGACTCTTTCATGTCAAAGTGAGAACAGATTTCTATAAATAATATCAATTAATTAAAATTATAAAGCATAAAATACGAGATAGCATTAGTATTCACCCCCATCAAGTAAGTATTTAGTAGATGAACCTTTGCAAAAAAAAAGTAAGATTACAGAGTCCAGATGTGTAAAGGTGACTGAGAAAAAAATCCACATAGACTCAAAATTGCAAATCATGCCGACATCAAAAAACTACATTGTGTGAATTGTTTTTTCAGTTTTTACATGATACAGTATTTCACTGTATGCTAACATATTTTTTCTGGACTCTTCCTGCCAGTTTTTTACTTTTTAAATTTTTTTTTAATTTTTAATTTTTACAGAATTTCCTTTACAGTGTATGTTTATAGCATTTGCATAAATACCAAGACTATGATCCTTTCCTTACCTTCATTAATTGCTCACAGTTGCTCAAAAATGACTATGAAAATGACAGTCCTGCTTTTGCCAAAAGGATGAACAAATCAAATACTGTGTTGATAAAGTTAATGTTGACTGTCAGTGTTTTGTCATTCAACATAGTTATTTCTTCATGGTGTGTTTCCTTCAAAAATATCTATTGCAAAATAGTTTAGACAAAAATCTAAACTGTTTACATTAAATTATGTAAGCAAATGCTGTTGCAAATATGTATTTAGCTAAACTGCATTTACCTACAAGTAAAACCAACTGCAAAACAAGGAAGAAGATTTGAAAACTTATGTTGCACAATGGAAGTGTGCAGCCTTTCTGCAAATCCAAAAACCCAATCGCTCTGCCAAATTTGACTTTTGGATGAAAGAAGGAACTTGTGACCGCCAAAAATAAGTCTTGTCAAGCATTATTGTTATGTAATATGGCACAAACAGCTGATGTGCAGCACGCCAGCAAAAACAAGTTAATTGCTGTTGAGTCATTTATACAACACACAACATTTTTCTTTCTCTCTTGTCAGGCAAATAAGAAAAATTGTGTTTTGTGAGGGTTTCATTGGTAACGGCTCAAAAATAACCATTGCAGCATTCTCTCTCTTTACTGTCAACGAATAAGAGGAGTCCATCGGTGTGTTTGTCCATCCACTATCCATCCAGTGAGAGAAAACAGGAGAATAACCCAGATGCTGAAGCTAATTCTATGTATTTTAGTGTAAAGTTGAACTTTCGAACGATGATACCTACTGTGGACATAAAACTTTAAACTAAATGGGATTTTAAGATTTAATGAGCTATGCAATAATGTCCATTAAAGCTGAATAGGGACCTTATACCTTGTTCTTTGATTCAGGTATAAGCAGGAATGATTCAGAAATTTTAAAAAACAAAACAAAACAAACAACAACAATGACAGAAAGCTTGGTCCTAACTTGTCCTTTTCTTCTTCCCTTGATATTTTTCAAATGGATGTAGTTACAGCTTTGAAAACAATGAAAATGTATACAACATATGGTGGTTAAATAGTGGTTCAATAGTGGTTAGTGTAAATATCATGCCTGGTTATCCTGGCATGGAGCCACACCACCCAGACAAAAGCTGCAGCACATTTCCAGAGACACAGTGGATGTTTGACCACTGTCATAAAAATTTCAGTGTAATTCGCTTTACAAATACATAACAAAGAGCTATTCTGCCCGGAGACCACACAATCAAGTATCAAACCAACTCCCCTCCTGCTTTCAATTTGTTATTGTTCACAGATAAAAGGTTTCCTTTACAAAAACTTGCATTTACCCAAAATACCACCCTCAAAAAAATCACAACCAGTGCAGGACTTTTCTTCTTTAAGAGGTTTAAATGTTTTCCATATTGTGGGACTCTAAATGGATGCAGGAAATGCTGTCACTCCACTCTGCTTTCCAAACTTCCAGAATGAGGTTTTGGCTCTGGTGGATACCAGTGCGGTAGATTCCAGCACGGTACCGACCCTGCTCAGGTTTCCTCTCACTAGGGGAGACTTCAGGAGTCTCCGCCCTCCTCGATTCCCCGACCTGACACGAACGCTGCATTTTCCCCCTTTGCTCTCCATTCAGCTCAATTCAGATCTTGTTGAAATGTGTTTACTTGACTTAAGTACAGTATTGTTTTGCCCTTCATGCTCCCAAAAGAGACCCAAAGGCCAGCTTTAACTGCTGTTGACCATGCCCATTCTTCCCAGTGGAAACCAGATCTTCTGTCAACTCACATGTGCACAATATAAACAGCTGACAGTGTTTCGGCTCAAAGTAGATGCGCTGAAGTGGAGCTGCAAGCAAAGCGCAACTTGGAAGTGCAAATAAAAGTGGTGGAAGGCAAGAGAAAGAGAAAATGGCAAAAAGGCACAAACATAATAAGAGAAAGAAAACTTGCAGATAGAGTCTATTTCCGTCACTCTGAGGCGTTGCTCTGGCGTCTGGATGCCTGTTTGATGCTGGGTTGGGCATGTCAGTTGTCACAGTGGGAAAGTGGACATACAGCATTTAAAACTGACAGGAATCAGCTGAAAGAATGAGCCTTTGGCTAAACACTAATGAACCTGACAAGTGATCAGCTTCATTAGTCTGCATCTTTTAGAGACTGACAGTCTATCTATTCTCCAAAAACCTGTGAAGGACAATGGTTGTAAGAATGCACATTAAATAATAGAAAAATACGGTAAAATATGAACAAAAATTAAAGTAGTAATATTATATAGTAATCCATCCATTATCTATACACTGCTTAATCCTCGGTAGGGTCACGGGGGAGCTGTAGCCTATCCCAGCTCTCCAATCCATCACAGGGGTACCCATATAGACAGACATTCTATAGTAATATATATCCAAATATAAAATATGTAGAAGTAGTTCACTCTCATGCAAGGTGATTATACTTTTCAACATGAGGAAGTCTACAGCCTGTTGGCAGCTCAGTGAGGCTGTAAGGAAGCATAAATGCTTATGTGCTTAACTTGTACTAAAAGCTAATGTCAGCATGCTAACATGCTGATATTTAACATCTTAGCATGCAACAACAGCAATAAGAAGATAAAGAATCTTTATTTAGAGAGCACATTTCACAATCTAAGTTACAAAGTGATTTACAAGGCAGCAAAATAAACAAATTCATCAGAATTTAGACCACAGAAAAAACACAACATGGTGTTTAAAAACCAGTACAGTGTGAGAAAAGGAAAAAAAATATTGAAAGTGCACATGGTCCTAAAAAGTCAGAAATATAGCAAAAGAAAGAGGACATGACAGGCCTTAAAAGTAATCAGCCAGATCTTAAAATCTATCCTGAAACCTACTGGGAATTGGTGAGTGAAGTGATTGTACCTCTTGATTCTGGTTAAAAATCAGCAGCGGAGTTCTGTACAGTCTGAAGTTGATCAATAGCTTCTATTATGATGATATTGGACAAAGTGAAAGATGAGAAAAGACAAAAACCTTAAATTTGAGCTAATTTTGATTTGCATAAATACCAGTTAGTGTCCCAGAGCTTGTGTTTTCCAAATTTACATTAGTTTACTTCCACTTTATCTGCATTTTGTTAGAACTAAAATGCATAATCAGGCTGTCCAGAGGATTTTGGATTTTTAAATCACATTTTTATTGGAATGAATTCTGATTAACTCATTTGTAAAGTGTATCCTTAGGTTGCCTTTACTGAACCTGCCTATTAATTCAGTGAAACAGTGATGACTCAGCCATGGGATCTTTTATCTTTAATTATAATGCTCTAACCACATCGCATTTGCATTCTGGAGTATCGGCATCATTTGTGAACAGGACTAAACTGTGCTTCAACACAAAAAGCGTAGGCCGTCATCAGACAACCCCAAACTGTTGGAGACATTAAACGTGACTCTTTCATCTCGTCTCCTTTCTTCTTTTCTTTCTCTCTTTGACACACACAGACATTATTCCTCATATCAAAGAGTTTTATTGAACCGTGGCGGCTGGCTAAAGCCACAAACCCTCATTGTCCAACCTCCTCTTGAACCGGTCAGAAGTGTATTTTTCATCTCTCCCACCTTTTGTCTCAAGCAAGGTGTTAAAAACAAAAATAAAAGGGTGGAACTGAGAGGTCCTCGTACAAAAGCAACCCAAGAAGTCATTTTCGGCTCATCATATTGATAGGAGAGGATAAAACTCCCTTGTTTTCCTGCAGCAGTAACCAGATCGCCTTTCAAAAGCAGTATTTGGGTGTTGACTGAGAGATGCGGCCATTAGATTCAAATCAAAGTCCCTCCGCCTGTGTTCACTTCTGAAGTGTATTAATGGAGATTCTGTGTTTCTCATGAAACTGTCAATCAAGCGGAGGTGAAGGTGAGAAAACTATGTCGGTCTGTCAACGTGCAAGTGTTGCAGCTACGAGCCTGAGGCCTAAAGGCAACATTACCTCGACTACTGATGTTATTAAGATTGCTGAAGGAGTTGTCAACACATGCCCCGCAATGCTGCAGTTGGCCTCTGCTGCTGCATTACAATCAGACTTCTCTGTCTCTTTGGTTTCCCCTTTATATTTTCTTTCTGGTATGCTGGAAAGTCCTGAAAATCATCCTTAAAACCTGGATAGCATTTTCCCAAAATAAAGAGCAAACCACAGAAATGCAGCCGTAATACTGCACCAGGGTTTGCATTGCACCTTCAGAATAATAAAACACTGTCCACATGATGATGCTGGTTATACTTTACATGTAGCTGACATGCTCTGGGGAAAAGGAGTTTTATGAATTTATCTGAGAAATCTTCCACAGAACATGACTTAAATCACATTCAGACTGAAAATTCAAGCATTCAAAGAATAATAGGATGCTATTTTTACATTTCTTTGTTGCATACCCAGACACTTGCATGAATTAGTCAGTTTAGTTATAGAGCTTAAAATGTGTCTCTCTTATCCTTCAGGAAGCTGCTGGCTTCCACTTTCTTCATTACAGTGATAAACCCATTTGCTGAGATTTGAATCGGGGTAAAGACAACAATTTAAAACAAGTCAGTGCACACTGGAAAACTGCCATTTAAAACATCCATGATTTGTAGCTGTGTAGCAACTGACACAAGGAAACAGGTCTTGAGTTGTACCTGTGATTATTTTTAATCCTTCAGTTTCTGTAACAGTGGTTGTTATATCACAAAGACATAATATAAGGGGCTGAAGGAAGACAAATTCATTATGTATTACAACAAATGTAAATATTTACCCCCAAAATGGATGCATGACGGTGTGAATGCTCATGAAGACTGTACTGTATTAGTGAAGATGGTTAATGCTTTAGCATGCAGTAAATACAATGCAAATTCCTTATGCAAACATCTGTTTCAGGAAAATTAATTGTTTCACAATAGTAGACATACATTGCTGGTGACTGCTAATGTTACTTCTTTGATTTACATTGCTACTTTTATAGACAGGCTGTACGATTCACTTCTAGGTAATCTGACTAAATTCATGGCTGTAGCTGATTGAGCGTTAAATTACGACCCTTGTTGTCTGATCATGTACTCCTGAATGATATAAATACGTTGTTGTTATGTAAGTGTTTCTGGTAGTTTCTCAGATTTAATTATTTCTGGCTGCGAAGCTGCACGGCCTTGTTTTATTTAATGCACCTGTCAAGCCTAAAATGATTCTGAACAGCAAGTTTGTCAGTTGCCACCACACCTAGTGGTGTCTGAGCCAGACACAGAACTGGAAGACAAAAAATATGGCATGATTGTGGCATATTCTCTATCTTCTTACATAATCTTAAAATTTATCTGACTGTGGTTTAACATCATGTAAACAGAACTCAGTGGGATTCAGATCCTGTTAAAATTAAAAACAACACCACCCCTGACGGTGAAAATCACATTTTGGCAGAAACAAAGCATCAGATTCTACGGGAGCACTTTACTGCTGCACCAGAAAAAGAAAAAATGAATTATAACATGAAAATTTGTTATAAGAAGATGTATGCACAAACAAAACTATCTGTACTAAATGAAACACATCTTATCTATTAAAACAATCAGATATTTATCTTGTCATAACGTGAAACTTTCAGCGTTTGAACATCTCAACTTACATTGTTAGAATGTGACATGCGTGTTTGAAAACAAATATTTTGCCAAGATGGATAAACTGAGAACTGTGTTTCGTTTATATAATTTGATTAAGTTTAACTTCATGCTTGGGGTTGAAACATGCTGAGATTCTGCTGTCACTGATGATTGCTAATGATACTGAGGTAAGTATGTACACACAGTGAAGGATTTTCAAATGAATGGGGTTGGAGAGATGCAAGAAAGTCCAATTTTCCTCAGTTTAGATGTCCTCAGAGATAATAAAATGAGAGCTGTCACATCATGATGTGATTTTTTAATGATACAAAACATAACAGAAAAGGTTTCACATTATAACATTTATCACAGTGTCACCTCAAAACAGTAGAATCAACCCAAGCAATAATCAGATTGTGTAAATAAATTATGTTCCTCAATTTATCTGCACACTATCTCATCAGTCAAACATGAGTTTCACGTCATTAAAATATAAGTTATTACTTTACAGCATGAAACGTTTTATGTAATAACAAGAAAAATGGCATATTGCTCCAAAAAGACAAGGCTTTTTGTTTTGACGTGATAAGCTTGCATGCTGTAATAATGTGAAAAATCTTGTTATAACTGATGGTGAAGAAGCCTCCTGGATTTGAAGTGAAACATCATCAGAAGCCCAAAAGAGAACTTAAGCTCCTTGTATCTTGTTATAATGTTAAAAATATGTTGCTATAACAATAAACCTTCCACATCATAACAAGATACTGATAATTTTTTCTGTTTCTGTCGTGGCAGCAATGCGCTTCAGTAAGATTTATCCTGCTGCTTTCCACACTGTAAATAAAACATATTGCTGAATAGTGACACATGGACAATTGGATGCACAAACTGGCAGCGAGTGTCTCAGACTGTCTGCTTCAAAATGATGACTGGACACACAGTCAGACTTTGTACCACACCTTCAGTTTCTCTTTAGAAACCCCATCATCCACTAAGAGTGCTGTCACAATCAAACACACACACACCTAAAGTACATACACACTATTCATGAGTAAGACTGCACAAACACACTTAGTGTCACATTGTGAGGCAGATCAGCATCAATAATATCTATAAAATATCCACAACTGACACCGGATTTAAGCTTTGGGTGAAAGGGTCGTCTTCATCTCTCATGTGGTTGGTTACATCTGCAGACGGACTTTGCCCAATGATGCATTAAAGTTTTACTATTAGCTCAGTGGGTGTTTGCTGCCATCATGTGGCTCGAGTGTAATAGGTCATATGTTTTTGTTTTTTCCAGGCCTGGTGGAGTTGGAACAATAAAATACATGCTTTACCTAAACCTTATAAGTTGCAAACATTATTATGAGAATTTGGTTTGGCATAATGCTAATGGTAATTACTCCAGCTTAAGACTGTGTGCAATTTAGACTCAGATTTCTGCATTAGTTGATTTAATACGAAATTCAAGTTGAAATAGCTTCAATTCTGGATTTTAAGTTTCCAAACACTGGAGCACCTTAATTTTCTGAATTTTCCAGCATAAAAATGTGTGTTCATTGTTCTTGTAATTAAGTACACAGCACTTTTGAATAACATAGAAATACTACTTGAAACAACTGAAGTTTTATGAATAATCAGCTAGTGTATACACTACCAATCATTAGGTAAGTGGCATTTAACAACATCTCTGATTGTAGAGTAAAAGTTAATCGCCCTACCTCAGTGTTGTTTGTTAGTTGAACATAATTTCATTAACAGTTGTTGTTAAGAAATTACCGACTGCTTGCTTCAGCTTCAAAATATCATCTAGTTTGCGTGTTACAAAAAATATGGGATGACAAAGACTACCTAGAGCGTAAACATAAGAAAGACTGTCCAAACAGACTGTCCAAACAAACTTCTGAATGCATGACATTTAGTATTTACAACATCTGATACATCCTTAACTCAACCCTTAAACTGAACTTCACTGAACTAAATGGTGGCCACATGTTCCAGTGAGCACAAACCACTGACTGTAGATAAAAATGAACCTCTAAATGATGTCACATATGGGTTTCTTTACCAACAATTTTGATGCCCCCCTCTGCTCCTGGTTCATCCAAAAAATGAAGAGATGGAGCAAGAGTGGAACTGAGTGAGGTCATGCAAACATCTCTGGGTGATGTTCTGTACCAATCTGTCACTCAAAGCAGCAATGCAAATACAATTTAAACGGCTGAGCTGTTTTAAAATTTGCAAACCAAAACTGTTTTTTGTCCCAGGCTCTTAACATGTTCATTTCTACTGTAAAGTAGACATTTCAACATGGGGGTCAAAGGGGATTGACTCGCTTTCGGGGCAGCCTGAAGTGGTCATTTGAGGAACTGCAGTTTTTGTGCACTTTTGCATTTACTTCATTTTTCACTCCAGAGGTTGCTGCTTGGCACAAACACACACTTGACAGACTTGATAGGCCCCATGTAGAAAGATGGAGAATCTGGTTCAAAGTGGGTTTCATGATCCATTAAAGTGTAAGTCAGTGTTTTTGCCTTTTACTTCTTCAAATGGAAAAGGAGTATTTATAGAGGTCACAACTTTGGATGAGGGGTAGATTTTGCTCCATTTGTAAAGGGTCACAAATAAAAAAGTTAAAATAACTGCTTGACAACATCCCCAAGTACTTCAATGAACGAATATGAGACTATACGACAAATGAAATTCCATTTTATGATCTTGCTTGGTGTGAAATGTTCCTCAGATGGTCCAGCTTTATTCTGCTGTCAGGGAAAGATGATTTGTTTCAGTTATTACTAGTAATTGCATTCTGTCTCTTTATCTCAAAATGACCAAATGTCATGCAGAATAGGCAAAAAAAGGAGGAATAAAATGAGACGAGCAGCACAAATGTGAATATCTCATTTCCATGTCGTTCATAACGCCGGACCCTCATCAGGCAGATTACATAGATCTCTTTGTTTGCGCCCCCACATCATGATCAGCTGCAGCCATTTTTAAAGGCTCGTGGAATCCGATAACAACTCCAACAACAAAAGTGTTCTTCTCTCTCACATTGTTCAAGTGCAGCAATACAATGGTAGCCCAGGGACATTATTTGCATATTGTCAAGGGGTGTGTGAATGGGGCTTAGGAGAATGAGAAATTATATCAGCCACAAAGAAAAGCAATGGTCTGTGACCAAATGCTTGATCTTCTATGCATATGTTATCTGAGATTGGGGGGTTTTGTTGTCATATAAATGCAAATGGAAGACTGGTATATAGCACATAATGTGCAATTATCACTCAAATAGGAATTTTACTCAATCTAATACACTTCTGTAAAGTATCATGTGCAGTGGACGAAATAAAAACTAAAAAAAAAAAAAGTCCTACAAAGGAGTGTGATTTTAGACCTAATTTAATGAACATAGGATGTACAGCCAGAGCTCATCATTGTGGTTCATCTTAAGCAGAAAATACATGATAAAGATTTTGATGAGCAGAATTAGTAAAGTTTAACTATTTGTATGATAGTTTTGGTGTTAGATTTAATTTTGCTTTGTTAAACAGCACCTCTGTTTCAGCTACAGGAAAAAAAATGCAAATGCTTGTAATAAAGCAAAGTCACCCCTGGGTGGTGCAATTTAACTGTATGAGAAGCTGAGTCTTGTTTTGTTTGTTTTCTCACCAATGAGAAAACATTGGTGAGAAATGTTTTCTCACCAGTGTGAGAAACATTTCTCACATGGAATAATCAGATTTTAGTTAATGGCACACCTTAATGTGAAGATGAATCATTGTAAAATTTGAAAATAAATTAAATGTAAACAAACATTTATTGCACTCAGAGTTTTGATACATGCACCGTGGATGTTTAATGTATATGTGTGTTTTGTCTTTGTGTTTTTGTTGGCTTTTAGACACCACAGAAAAGACTAGTTTAAATTTAAGAGGAGTGCCGATTGACTAAAGGTAAGTTTAAATCCCTGGATCAGCAGGGGGAGTCTGGTTAATCAGAATGAAGGTGACAACAAGATGACAAGAAAAAGAGCAAAACTTAGGTGTAACAAAAACAATCTTTCTTCTTTCTTATCCTGTTCATCATCTTCTGGATTGGATTTTGGCTCATGTTACAAACTGCTGGCCATTACTTCTAAATGTGATATGTGCATTAGTGAGACTTCTTCTTTTTTTTAAAAAGTGTTGTTTTTTTCAGGCCTTTGTGCAGAACTCAGCTTATTTCCACTACAACGATCAGTTCCTGCCTTAACATCACTTAAATGGAACTCTACACTTTTCCTTCCTCTAAAATGTGCAGATCTATGAAGTCTTGCTACAGTTCATGCTCAGCTTTGGCGCTGACTTCTGTATTTACTCACAAGTTTTGATGCCCATTGACGTTACTTCTGCTTTTTTAGTGTTTAATGTGGTAACTGTCCATATTTACTTCACTGAGTGGCCACTGTGTAAGAAAGAAAAATGAAAAAAACAATGCTTAGCTTCAAGGCCTGTACTTCTCATCTACATCACCTGCTCAAGTGATAATTATTATAATAGCTGTGCTGAGGGTCTCAAAAGCAGCAGAGTAAAATTAGAATCATTAGCGAGAGAAACTGATGATGGATAGATGGGAATCATGATATTATGTTATGCAGCAGTTATTTTAAACTGCTGCACTGTAAGTCACTTAAACCAGTTTCAATGATGTGAATTAACTAAATATCTAGTTCAAAGAAACACAAGTTTTGAAAAAAATGAATTAACTGAATCTGAGGAAACAAATTCAATACGCTGTAGGCAGAATCAAAAACTTTTCAGTCACTCTGACAAAACGACACTTATTGTTGACGCTTTTTTTGTTTGAGCCATTGGCCTGTTTGGTAGAATAAACAGAAACGGATCACATTTATCTTATGTTGGTCTATATCGGCTTTGAATGAGATGTTTTACAAGTGTTGTCTATTTGTGTGTTTTTAGACTTCAGGTAGTTTTAATGACGATCCTGCTTACTCTGTCTTTAAGTGAACTGTCAGTATTCAACTCAATATTTCCAATCAGAAGACTTTAAGTCATAAAGAATGCATGTTTATTAGTTGTTAGTGGTCTGAATATGAGAAACTTTAGGAATACTCAACTGAATCAACTTGATGTTAGTTACCGTAAATTTGTACATTCATGTTCAATTAGTGAGAAATGATTAGCTGTGTCCACTGATATGCAGTGTTTGCTTTAAAGTGTGTGCAAGAGGTTTAAGAATGCATCTTCTGTCAAATATGCCAACACAATGGGAGAATTCTGCCATAAACTCTGTGCACATGCTCCAGGCTCCTTCTCCAGACAAGATTAGACACTTTCTGCAGCTGATTCCTGGAGAATATTTGGCCTCTTACCTAATATTCATCAGGTTTAGACCCATCCTGAATCAATTTGGTGAAACCTCTTTATAAGAGCATGTGTTGCTAAATGATACCAAATGACAGCCTCATCTGTGGCACAACGCTCTGTGCTACTTGGCTTCGCACAGCATCTCAAACTGAATGACCTCAACTCAATATCCTGTCTGCTATCAATGAGATTATGCAGGCATGCTAACAACAGGAAATTTGCTCTCACAGGGATTGACCAACTGCCATTTATAGTGACTCATGACTCAGACGTAAGTCATGGCTGCGCTGCCTCAGACCGCACTGTAGCATAGGCTTGTGTTTTCTAATCAGTCATAGCAGGAGCAGCAGGTTATCACTGGGGTTGTCATTTCTTGAGATGAGTCACAGCTGGAGTAGAGATAAACTGGAAGTCAAATTTTCACCGTCAGCTACAAAGATTACAGCTATATAAGGAAAAGGAGAAGGCCTACCTGAGCTGTGAGTCACGTGTTTGTGTTCGATCCACTCATGTGAGTTCATGTAGTATCAGGGAGAAGTCACATCAGCAGACTCACACAGTGCTGATGAGCCACGAACATATGACTGTGCTGTACCAGTGTGTTACAGCTGGACACTCACACTGACCCATTTCCCTTCGAGGGCTGCAGCACGCGCACAGGGTCAAACTCTCATTCCTTTTAAAAAAACAAAAAGGAAATTTACTCCAGTTGCTGTGACAGAGTCGGGGCCGTGAAGGCACTCAGTTCCTGTCCGTTATTTTCAGTTTTTCATTGGAATACACTGAAAAATCACACAGACAGCACTAGTTATTACCATAAAATACTTACATTTGACTATTTTTAGGCCAAAAACGGACAAAGGAGACAGCATTTGGACTTCCATATTGAAAAATCTAACTTAAAGCAACTGTATTTGTGCAGTTAAGCTGACAAATCAACAGTTGCAAGGAATTAAAAACATTTTTGCACTTTAAGGACACTCACAATTGCTAGAATCCTACTTGTACGAATTCTTTCATCGTATCTGCTGTATTTGAGGTACTTTGAGTCAGCCAGCAGACAAGAATATTAAATTAAGCTGAAAAAGCACACATGGTTACATTTCCATCACTTTGGAGCACATTACAATGACATATATTAATATCCTGGAGAACGACAATAATCCTAACCTTCACCACTACGTGACTGACGCTTACTCCTAACTAAACCTTCAACAGGTTTGGTTATTAGTTTATCTGAAATAAAATTAACAATTTAATGTATAGATGAGCCCCTCAGTGTGACTGTCTAGAAAGATGTATGTCCCCAAAACATGAGTAATACAAACAAACACACATATGCAACATAAATGTCAACATAAATTAGCACAAACACTTAATGGTGGGGTAATTTCTTCTCCTTTTGCACTTCAGTGTAAAATATTTAAGTTTTTAGTTTGAACTCTGTCTTGTCCCAAATTATTCTTAAATAATGGCATATACTGTGTAGATATGCACATATGTTCGTCTGCTTAGCTTTGTCTAGATTTGCTGTGTATTTAGTAGTATTTGTATTTATTTTTACTTTTTAAAATTAGTGTCATGACATGTTTAGAGCTACTAAACTAAATTTCAGTTCAGAATGTTTTAAAGACACAACACAGTGTTGTCTTCTGCAAGAATAATTTCTTCTCAGAACATTTTAAATAGACTTTGCATGATATGGCCCAAGAGTGAGATGCAGCCCGGTGGCATGTCCCATCTGGCCCCTTGAGATCAAAACTAAGCCAAATTAAAATTTTAATTATGGGGATCTTGGTTCACATCTCAAAGAA
The DNA here is from genome assembly GCA_024666655.1 of Dascyllus trimaculatus. Lineage (NCBI taxonomy): Eukaryota > Metazoa > Chordata > Actinopteri > Pomacentridae > Dascyllus > Dascyllus trimaculatus. The sequence continues at coordinate 16,924,418 of CM045445.1, read as the reverse complement.
TATGTAAACAAGAACCTCCCTTTAATTTTATAGTAGAGACAACAGCCTTCTCTGTGGAGTCTCATTGTACAGCTGAAGGATCCTTTGAGTCCATTGTGACCTCTGACATTCATAAGACAAACACATGTTAATGCACTGCACAGACAGACGCCTGACTTTGATTCCCTCATTCAGGCAGATTGAACATTTTATTCCTCTCACTAAACTGTTGTCTTGTTCAGTCTCATAAACTACAATACAATGGCGTAACACAATGTAAAAATAAATCCCAGCAAGACTGCCAGGACAAATAAGTTAAAAAACAGTGCAATACTATAATGTTCAAAAAATGTAAAGACAGTGAAAACAACGGCAAATGTCTGTAAAAGAATATTTTCCACAGATTAAAATACAGTCAAACAGGACAATTTTACAGTCACATGTTGTAAAAGAGCAAGTCACTTTTTGTAGAAACACAAATTTTTGATTTAGACATTACGTACAGTTTTGTCCTATCTTTTTCAGTCAACATGTAAATAAATACTTTTCTGTTACTTTACCAGTTACTATCTGTAATTTAACAAAACAGGGAAATCTGTAAACAGTTCACTATTTTAAAAAAACACTATTTTTTAGTCCTTAAAAGACATAATTTTTCTTCCAAATAATAGAAAAATCTGTAAAAAAGAATAAATTTAAAAATAAATTTAAAAAAATCCCTGATTTAAATACAAAAATTAAAAAGTGTAATTTTACAGTTGAACACTTTAAAAAATGAATAGTTTTTTCATGTGGATGTTATTTACAGTTTTGGCCTGTTTTTCAGTCTTAACGCGCTAATTAATTTGTTCCTTTGATTTTACCAGCTATTATCTGCAGTTTAACAAAACAGGAAGAATTTGTAAAATAACAGTAAATTGTTCAAACAATTACTATTAAAAAGTATTTTTTAAAACATTATTATTTCACAGTGCATTCAGATAATGACACTGAGTGGACTGTACCAGCATGTAAAACAAAGACTGCACTAGATAGCCCTTTAATCCATGTTTTTGATGCTGCCAAAGATAAGTTAAAGTCAATAAAACATCCTTGTATTTTCAGGTCTGATCAGTTGAAAAACAGACAAAAATGCTTTCAGGAAGAAAAGTACCACAAAGCTTAAGTCTGTCTGTTGGTTTGTTATAAATGTTTGCATCCCATGTTTCCCAGAGTGAAACTGCTTCAAAGACAAACCAAAGAAAGGCAAACTAATCTCATAAGTTTGTGTATCCCCAGATTCTGGTACATGTTGTGTAATCTTAATAAAGCCAACTTGTATTGATGGGCTGCACTTATGCCTGCCTGAGGATTCTGCTGAGTGACAGGCAATTACACTGAGAGGAAAAATAGCTGTCTTCCTGTTATTCATAGCACAGCGAGTTGAGCAACCGCCTGAAGTTTCAAAAGATTCGTCACTGAGGACTTGAACCGAGAACAGCTTCCTCCTCCTGAGTGGATTATCGTATATAAACAATGGTCACATACACACACACATTCATTTACAGGAATAAGTGTGTATGCAGATGTGGAAAAAAGGGAGTGTTTGTGGAGGGAGTGCAAACAAAAGAGAAAAGAGCGAGAAGGGAAGGCAGGCCGTCATCTATAGAGCACTGAAGTGAGGAAGGAGGGGCGGCTGCGTGTGGAAGGGTGTGTGTTGAGTGTGTGTTTTATGTGTAGGACGGTTACGATGTTGATTCTCTGGTACACCATGTGCTCCACCATCGCTGGAGGAGCTGTCAGGAGCTGCTGAGCGATTGATGGCTTTCTCAGAGAGAAAACACAGTGTCTTGTTATTGCCAAGAAGATCAGCGAAAAACACTTTTATATAGTCGTCAGCAGTTTGCCCCGAGCTCTGTTCACTCATAAAAAGGTATAGGTTAAATGCACACAAACAAACGCATGCAGGCAATAACACCCACACTGTGTACGTGAAACAAGAGCTTTACACATATTGGCTTTGTTTAACCTTCCAGAAATTTTTAAGCTCCCTCTCGGGGCGTTCATTCAAAGATTTATCCATGAAAATAATCCCGTCCTGCCTTAAAACTGCTTAGATGTGACTTCACACTGTTGCTTTCTTTACAATGTGCAAATCTATGAAGTGCCTTCCCCTTTCCCCACCCTGACCTACGTCACTTGGTGCTGCTCGAGCACACCAGCTCACTATATAACTCTGCTCAAACACTCTAAAACTACTCTGCACTACACAATGTCAAGTTGTAATTTTGGAGTAATTCAGACACATATATTCAAACCAGAAGCTGATTCTGAAGATGAATAATAATGCAGACAGCCCTACCATCAGGCTCACAGGATTGGTTCCTTCCATTTGTGACATATAAAATCCTGGAAGTCTGAATCTGTGTTTTTGAGACTTGCATCAGTACACTGAAGTTTCAAGTTTCATAATGTGCCTTCGAGCACATAAAAACACTACATGAACATGTTATCAGTATTTTGAATTTTATTTTTTACACGGTTCTAATGCGGGCGGTGAAACGTAGATTTCCTTTAAGAACTCTTCTGCTTAGCTTGTTTCCATGTTGTCCTAATTCTTCATTGATAGGTAAACCTTTTCTTTAAACTCTCTAGATTTATTTTTATTAACTATTGGTTTCGCTTATTTTACAGATTTCCCTTTATATATACAAAGTAAATGATCATTTTATGAAATATGATGCATTGTTAAAGTGAAACTGTCAAACAGTGTACAAGGAAATAGTAGTTTCACCCTGAGCAGCTAAAGCACTAACTAACTGTCTGCTGTATAGTAAGTGGTTTTTCCATTTTATTGTAACTGAAATCAGCAAAAGTATTGTTATTTTTGCAAATATTTACCATTATTTGTATGAAAAATTATGTATACTAAGGTTTGAAAAATAGTAAATAATTCTTTAAACCTTTATTTTACAGATTTTCCCTTTAAAACAGTATAAAAGGTAGTTAAAAGTAGCTTCACCCTGAACAACTGTAACACTAACAAGGAGTCACTCTGCTGCATAATAAGCAGTTTCAGTTTTAATGTACTTTTCTTTAAATCAGCAAAAATATTGTTTGTTTTTTAACCAATATTTTCCATTATTTGTAAGAAGATAAATGTATACTAACGTTTGAAAAATACTAAATAATTCTTTAAACTTTTATTTTACAGATTTTCCCTGTTTTATTACATTTGGAAATTTAAGGAATCTACATGTTGACTAAACAAAAAAGGCTAAAACTGGACATAATTTCCACCTCAAAAGTCTGCATTTTTTACAAAAAGTAATTTGTTTAATTTTTGCAATGTATGACCATAAAATTACACTGTTTTATTGCATTTGAGTCAGCTAAAAATATCATTATTGTACAGACATTTGCCATTATTGTCACAGTTTTTACAGTTTCTGAATGTACTGTAGATATGCTATCTACAGTACATCCTTAATTTATATTATAAAGAAGTGTGATAAGTCTGTCATGTTCATCAGTGTGGCCAAACATTGGTCATCTGTTTCTTATCACATCCATCCAGAGTCTCACGGTGTCTGCTCTTCGTGACCCTTCATCTCCACTGGGAGACCAGCTGACATCACACACACACACACACACACACACACACACACACACACACACACACACACACACACACACACTGGACCAAGTCCCCTGAGGTTGGAGCCAGCACAATGTCATTATCATCCATCGGATTGTACGTGGTCACTGGTCATTCAGTCTTGCTGACGTGCCTTTTGTGCTCAGTAATTCTTCTCACAGAAGCCCCCTGCTCCGCCCCCAGTGCGCCCTGTCCTACGCCCCCGTCTGCTGCAGCCCATCTGTAATCCCATCCCCCACCCTGCACCCCCATATCCGCCCCGTCTCACTGCGCACTTCTCCAAAACAAACCAGCTGTCTTGGCCGGTCGTGTCCCCGAGGGTGTAAACAGGTGCCGGAGGGCCGCAGGGCCTCAGCATGTGACACATGGCAGCACGCTCCTCCAGCTTCCCCTCGACCTGCCAGCACACAGACAGCACAGTGGTGTGTTTTACAGCTGCAGGCCTGATTGTTACCACAGACAAGGAGCTGCTGATAGCTTAGAGTGCAAAAACCCCTGCATTTAAACCGTCTATTTCAGTCAAACCATAAATTTACAATGAATGTTTGTGACAGAATTGATTCAAAAAGCATGTTTTATAATTCCCTATTGTAATTAATAAAAAAAATGCTGTATTTTTGAAACTGTATTTCAAAACATTGCCATGGAGCGATCGTTCAGCTATACATATAAAGAAAGAACCTTGACGTGCCTTTAGCAGATACAAAAATATACACTGCTGTGTAACCAAAATAGATAAAAGGAAAGGGGTCTGTCCTGCTGAGCCTAAAGCCAGCTGTATTTTTAGCACAAACTACACACTGTGCTCAGAGAGGGGGACTGCTGGACGCAGGTCAACGCGCCTGTACACACATACCAAAATGGTAACCACAGGTCAATGCTACTATTCTCGTATGACTGTGAACTGTCAGTCAAGGCACTGACTAAAGCTTTGCACTTAACCACCATCACCATGCCCGTATCTTTTGCGTGCTATAAGTATCAGTATGCACGTTATTTTGCTTTTGTTTATAACTCTGTAAATGGAAACCCAGCGAGCTTCTTTGTGCAGAGCATTCTTGACTTTTACAACTCTTTCAAGCGCCTGCTAATAAGCCACCAAGTTTGGAAACCATGCTTGAAAGCAGTAAAGTCTTTCTTTTGAAGCTGGAAGAACAAAGGCAGTTTCACACCCTAAACTGTCCCACTATCACTCTCTCTTTCGGTGCACTGCTGCACATCTATTGTACATCTGGCACTTGACTCCTTGACACTGGGTGTGTATGAAGTAATGAGCATGTTAGGAGGGGGGTTGGACATGCAATATGCGTGAGTGTGCGCCTACACCAAGCTATAGTTGTGGTTTAGGGGCTGAACCGAGCTGCAAGCCAAACTGCCACCTTGTTTAACGCTGAGTTCGTACCTTTTACAAGCTCAGGCAAGTTCACCATCTTCTGTGCATGACGTCTATCACCTTCCATCTTACAGCAGCTCCCCAGCCATTTACTCGTGTGGAGACAAACAACAACCCAGTAGCAATTACTGGAAAGTCCTGTGCTGGATGCCGAATGTCAAACCTCAATCTTTTATACAATAAACACACACAGGAATGTATCCTTATGCAACATCAGTTATGTGACTGCCAGTCAGACAATTACAAATATGTGCATCTCTAAAAATAAAATGGAAAAGAAGAGTAGATTTTCCCTTTTAAATTTTAATCCTAAACTTTATTGCCTTGTGGATGGAAGAAAGAACATCGTGGTGCTTTTTGGACTATAATTATGCTACATAGATAAACTGAAACCGACTCATTTAGGGAGTTTTTTTAAGACAAAGAAATCTAACGAAAACAATACCTTTGAACTTTCTGAGTGCCCTCAAATGGAATAAAGTGTTTGGTCAGTGTTGCATAACTTCTAAATCAAGTGATCTGTGCATGAGTGTGATTGTGACAGCTTATTTAGCCACATGCAGGTTTTTTTTTATCAGCAGGGAAAAAGGCAGGGGATTGTGCAATATGAAGGCAGCACATTTGGCCAGCTGCTCAGACTGGCCTTTCACAGGTCTGCTGTGCAGTCTGAAGCCTGAATGGAGACTCTCAGCAGCAGCTCCTGCATTTGCATTTGATGCAGACTTCTAGCAGACTTCTGTCGGTGGACTCAGCACCGCGGATGAACTTAGCAAAACTTTGCCGCTGTGAAGTTAGCCCATCTGCAGAAACGTGACGCTAAAGAGGAACTTTGTCTTCTTCGATGAAACGAAAGACGTAGTTTGGGTGCGGCTCAGGTTGCTGTGTGTTTAAAATAGCTGCGGTTTGAAGAAGTGCAGACGGGACTAGGTTTAGCGGCGGAGGGGTACTAAATCCAAAGCGCAACAGACTACCGGTGCACACTTCGCCGCTGAGCTCGAGCCAGACGGACCAAGTGCGCTAAAACTGCGGGCTTTGACTCCGAGATGCTCCTGTGCGCATTTTAATACGCAAAACAACTCGTATTCTGCTAAACCACGCTCAGATATACATAGTTTGGGCCGCTTTTTAGGGGCAGCTGCTCCCGTGTTTCGTCCAAAACCGACGGACTTCGCGACACTGGACGGACTTAACTGAACTCAAGATGTCAATTTTACCTTTCACTCCCCCCATCGTCAAAAGACTTCTGGGCTGGAAGAAGGGAGAGCAGAATGGCCAGGAGGAGAAGTGGTGCGAAAAGGCGGTGAAAAGTCTGGTGAAGAAGCTCAAGAAGACGGGACAGCTGGACGAACTGGAGAAAGCCATCACCACCCAGAATGTCAACACGAAATGCATCACCATACCGAGGTTAGTAAGGGGAGTTTGAGCGCTGCCTTGACCGTTAAATCAGCATCCTAGCTAGCTTAGTTCGTTGGATTTCTCTCCTTATGTGACAGAAAACTCCCATGCGTCTCCTCCCTCGATATCTAAGCAGCACCTTGCACACGTATGGCATCACTTGACTGAGAAGTTGACATTTCCTCCTCGCGTCAATATTTCAAACTCTGGGTTTCCTCTAGGATTATTGTGCAGCAACATGGTGGCTGAGGTAACTGCTTAACGGGCTAACGCTGGTCCATGAGCGCTGCTAGCAGATCATCGCTCAAACATCTCGTCGGTTAGCTGCCGTGTCATCCTGCTGCCGTCATGTGCACACTTCACTTTAAGTGAAGCGAAACAGTCCTCAGCAGTTTCTTGTCACCAAACTGACATGTAACGGAAGTCGTTTTTGCTCCAAAGAGGACACAGCTTGTGCATTAACTAGCCAGCTGAGCACATGCAATGCAAAAGCACTAATGGAGTCCAAGTTATATAACTTGGCCTTAATCTGGGACGCTTTCTAGCGTTGTTAGTGCGTGGGCGAGCCTGTGGAGCTGGGCTCTCTTCTTTCCTTTCAGTGCTTAGCTGTGCAGCCTTTTGTCTATCATCACACTATTCAGAACGAATAAGCAACACTGGCATTTGACATCAAATTACTGCTGGTAGCTTTAGTGAATCAGTTCCTTCTAAAAGAAAGCCAATGACAGGTAAGAGACTGTGAAGTGCAATTTGAACACAACAGTTTTTCAGATGTGTGCATCATTTCAGTAGGAGTAATTGCGGAATTTAAGACTGACAGTTTTTTATTACACTTTCTGATAATCAGTACTGCAGGTAGCTTCGGTGGTTTGGTTCTTTCTTGATGAAAGGCTGCGACAGGTAAGAGTCTGTGAGGTGCAGTTTAAACAGAAGAGTTTTTACAATCTGTGCGTCATCTTAGTAGGAGTGATGTGGAATTCAAGGTTTTATCTATCTACAAATACATTGCCACTTTTAGGTACATGTTGTGCACCATATATACAGTATACCAGTGAGAGTGCTCTTCCAAAGATAAGTCAATAAATTGATTAGTTGAGCAGCAGGAATATAGTTGGCAGTTATATTGATAACTCATCTTTTGTCGATCACCACACTATTCAGAACAAATGAGCAATACTGGCATTTGACGTCAAATTACTCCTGGTAGCTTTAGTGATTCAGTTCTTTCTTAAAGAAAGGCCGTGACAGGTAGGAGCTTGTGAGGTGCAGTTTTAACACAACAGTTTCTGAAATATGTGCATCATTTCAGTAGGAATAATGTGGACTTTAAGATTGACATTTTTTTACTACACTTTTTGATAATCAGTTATGTCAATCGTCAAATTATTCAGAACAAATTATCAACACTGCCATTTGACAACAAATTACTGCTGACAGCTTCAATAAGTCAGGTTTTGTAAAAGCAGTCACTCTCATTCCTGAAAGAATGGGTCATGAATGAGCTTGTGTGGTGCTGCGTGTGTTTCGCTAAACTTTATGGTACATTTTGTCCTCCACATCAAATTAGTGGCATTTGATGTCAAATTACTCCTGGTAGTTTCAGGGATTCAGTTCTCTCTTAATGAAGGGCTGTGACAGGTAAGAGCTTGTGAGGTGCAGTTTAAACACAAGAGTTTGTGAAATGTGTGCGTCATTTTAGTAATAGTAATGTGGATTTTCAGGTTTCATCTATTTACAAGTTGCCATTTTTTAAAGTACACTTTTAGGTACATTTTGTCCACCATATTTACAGTGCAACAGTGAGGGTGCAGGTGCAAGGATAAGCCAACAAAGTGATTGGTTGATCAGCAGCAAATTAATTTCAGTTAATTTTTTGTCTCTTATCACATTATTCAGAACAAATAATTAGCACTATTATTTGACATGCTGGCAGCTTCAGTAATTGGGGTTTGATATAAGCAGTCATCTCCTCCCTAAATGAGTGGCTGTCGCAAGTAAGAGTTTCTCAAATGTGTGTATCATTTCGGTAGGAATAATGTGGAATTTAATGTTTTATCTGTCTGCAAATTGTAACTTTTTGGTACATTTTGTCCACCGCATGTACAATTTAAAATAAGCAACACTGCCATTTGACATCAACCTACTGCTGGTAGCTTCAGTGAATCAGTTCTTGATGAAAGGCTGTGACAGGTAAGAGCTTGTGAGGTGGTGTTTGAACACAGGAGTTTCTCAGATGTGTGCACTTTTAGGTACATTTGTCCACCACATATACAGAACACCAGTGAGAGTACTGCTCCAAAGATAAGTCAATAAATTATTAGTTGATCAGCAGATAATTAGTTGGCAGGCGTTTGATAATCAATTCATCTTTTGTCTGTCATATTATTCAGAAGAAACAATCAGTGCTGCTGTTTGACATCAAATTACTGCTTCAGTAATTTAGTTCTGATAAAAGCAGTCACTCTCCTCCCTGAAAGACAGTCAAAAGCTTGTGAGGTGTTTCAGTTTAAACACAAGAGTTTCTAAAATGTGTGCATCAATTTAGTACGAGCAATGTGAAATTTAAGATTTAATCTATACAAATTGTCAAAGCACACTTTGGGGTACATTTTGTTCACCACATTACTTCTGCTCCAAGGGTAAGTCAATAAATTGATTAGGTGATCATCAGAAAGTTAGTCGGCAGTCATTTTGATAATCAGTTGATCTTTTCTCTATCGTCACACAATTCACATCAAATAATCAACACTGCCATTTGTCTCACTATCATTTTGTTAGTCAGTTAATCCAGTTTTTTGGGTTTTTTTTACATTGCTTGGTTCCAGCTTTTCAAATGTTTTGTTTTGATGTTTTTCTTGTCCTAAATGACAAAAAGTTGAATATTGTAAGGTCTTGGACTGTTGAATCAATCTCCTTCAGATGTGGGAACTATTTTTTTGACATTAATCGGATACGTCAATCATCTGAACAGTCATCCGCTGCAGTCCAAAAAAAATTGTATAAAGAACAGAAAGACTTCTCATTGTTGTACAAAAGAATTGAACAGCCCCACAATGTGTAGGCAAAAAAAAGTTGAATCAGTACCTCTCTGTAACAGTTTCAACAACAGCTGAACATTATAACTTGTAGGATTTGTTGCAGGGTTTCATGTTAGACTCCATTACTTTCAGTCAGGTGTAATATAGAGGCAACACAGCTCTTTTTATTTTCCACTCTTTTTGTGAGTTGTGGTAAATGACTAATACAAGACCCAAACTTTTGCTTATGGGCACACTATCTCACTTGCATGCTTGGGCCATTCAGATTTAATAGCATACTGTGTCAGATGAAAACTGAACCCCACGCATGGCACTCCCACATTCTTGATTGCCACAAGTGTGCATATCACAGCTTGCACAGGCCTGGGCCAGCGTTCAGAGTTAAGCTTACCCGGAAAGTTAAATAATATTTGCCATGATCCAGGTTTCATATTTCCCACCACTAATGCAGAAGGGAAGAGGCAGAGTGCATTGAGATGACCCCAGATCAGAGCTGGCTGTCAGTGTGGGCTAACAGTGTCCCTGGAGAACTGCTGTTTCTATTAATTCTCCTACGTTCTGGCTGGCTGACAGCAGCTGTGAGCATGTTCAGGCCTGTCCATGCAGAGGTCAGCTCCTATCTCTCTGACACATGAACTCCCTGATGAGGCTCATTGCTACCCCTCTTGACGACAGTTTGCAGTGATGCTGAGTGCTGAAGGAAGCAGGCACTGTGCACTGAATGAGTCAATAGTTGCATTTGGCGGTGGAAAAGCAGGAATAACATATCAAATATCATTGGGGGGTAATTTAAAGTAGAGTTTCTGGAAGAAGGGGAAACAAACGATGTAGTCATAATATCTTAAAGGGCCAAAGATGATAATAAAATCTCATGGCTAATGTTCTCCTGTTGGTCAAACAAAGTTAATTATGTTTAAAGGTTTTGTTCAAAGTTCTCCCAAGTTTTCCAGTCATTCAGCTTGCCAGGTGGTTAAAATGGGATGCTTAGGAGCTTTCCCAAAGCTCCTAAGCTTTGGGAAAGCTAGCTGTTTTTAAAGGGCTGTGACCTGCTTGATAGGATTTAAAATAATATGGCTACCTCTGGCTAGAAAGCCATGGTATCACGATATAGTGAGTTTAGTCGAGACAAAGTTATTTTTGGGTGTGGGTGGTTGATGTGGGTAGTGGGCAGCCTGTGCGTGTGGGCGCATGTCCCAGTATATTTGCACTGGAGATAAAGCCTGCATCCCATGAAAAAACATTAGTCACAGTCACTTTGACTTAGATTCCCATTTGAATTGGAAAACAAAGTATATCAGGCTTTGACTATCACTTGGGCAGGGCTGTTGGTTTACTTGCCTTTCAGGTCTCTGTGGTTTTGACAATGAGCTGTTTTTACTTTTTTGAGACACAGTAGGCAAAGTGAAAGCTAAAGCTCGTATCCATGATCAAGTCTTAGTCACTCAACAACAAGCAATTGTGGCGTTGTGGTATTGACCCTCCCTCCCTTTTTCTCTGTTTCTCCTTTTAAAATTCTCTCTTCCTGTGAGCTGTAAACTTGGGTTAGTCACAAACTTTGGTGTGTAAAGTGCGTCAAGCCACCAAAGTCTACCAGTTTCCGATGGTCGAGGGGTGGATGTGAAGTGTTGTGGCCTGCATTGCCTAAACGTGACAAGATGAGTAACAAATGTTTTACCTCCCATTGTTTAGCAACTAAGACCCTTATTTATAAACAGAGGCACAGTGTATTTCAGTTATACCTGGGTAAATCAGGAGCGAAGTAGAAAATAGACGGAGGAGGTCAAGTTGATTGCATGGGTCAACAAAGCAACAGATTGGTATTCAGTTCCTGTTTCCTGAGAAAAGTTGGTGTTAGTTTCTCATAGCTTTGGCCATGATTGTTCCCTAAGCTTGACCAAAAGAATGAAGATCCTCTAACCTTAAGGAAGTAGTTTTTTTAACCCATACCACAAACTTTAATGTAAACTTTACACAGTGACATTGTTAGATTTCCCCACTTGTGTATGCCAGTTAAGGCCGCCACTAACAACTGTTTGAATGATTGATTAGTGTGTGTATTATTTTGATTACTCACTCATCAAGGGTATAAAATGTAAGAAATAGGAAAACATGGACATCTCAAGTTCTGAGAGTCCAAAAAAAGCACCTTTAAATAGTGTGTTTTTGTCAACCAACATTCTGAAAACAAACATTTTCAACTTACATCATAGAAAAGGGAGAAAAGCTGAAAATCTTCATATTTGCAAAGCTAGATCCAGCACGTTTAAAATTTTTGCTTTGGAAATGATGAAATAATTGATTATCAGAGTTGTTCTCAATTAATTTCCTGGCAGTTTCTGTATTTACAGTATATTGTGCAAGCTAATCGTGAGCATTCCTAGTAAATGCTGTAAAGTTAAGGACAAATTACACTGCTTCTGCAGCAATGGATAGATTTTAGTCAGCTGTTGATAGCGGTAGAGATAACAGGTAGACACCTCACTTCTTGGATTGTCTAGTGTGTGAACTGTGTTTCCAGCGTGTGAAATCCTACTTCTGACACATAGATTGTGTAACAATCTATAACGTTTTTGTCATGCTTGAACGGAGACAACTTTATAGGAGAAAGTTATGTGTGGAAGCCAAACAACTCTTAACAGAAATATTCACCCATTAATGCTACCGGTTATGCGTCAGTATGGTTAACTGGTGGGAACTGACTTAAACCAAAATAGTGTAAAGTTCCCATAGTGGTTTAGTGGGGGAACACTGGTGGTATATTAGAAGAGATTATACAAGGTGTGTGGTGCATGTATGCGGTGTGAGAGTGATGTGTTTTTTCACAGAGCCTGGGGGAGTGGATTCCTCACTTTTACCTACCTTGACTTACCCTGAGTTTGGGCCAGTTCTGGGGAGTGCGTTTGTCTTGTGCACACCCATCCCTCCTGGCAGTAAGACTAAAGTCTGATTCACAGAACTGCATGTCAGGGCAGGATGGAATGAAGGAGTCCTGAGCACAGAGGTAAAACAAGAAAGACAGACTGTGACCATCAGAAAGAGGAAAGATTAAAAGGAGGCAGTGGGAAACGGTACAGTTTTCACAAACAGAACCTTTTTATAGAACGAGAACTGTGTCCACAACCGTGTTTCTTTGAATGTCACTGTTAAACAGAGTTGTTGAAATTCATAGAGATATTGCAGAAAAATTAGCTCGGAGGTTATCTTTTATTGATCTGGTTAGCCTAATATATACTTTGTGCCAATTAAGTACTCCACATTCATGTAACAGTGACTTGATGATCTAAAAAAGCACAAATTTTCTGAAAGTTAGAAGTCAAAGCCAGTGGATTTACTTAAGAACTACTGTAATTGGTACTTTGCAGGTTTTAGATTTCCCTTGAGATTTGGTGCTTTTGTTCAACACTAGCACATTTTGTGGAAAAAAAAGTTCTCAAAAGAAGTTATTGATAATGGTATTTCTTTTATCTCAGAACAGATTTTAATCAGTCAAGTTCATGCTCTAATGTTTAGGGCTCTCAGAGTGAGACAGAGGTAAAATAAGAGAAAGTGTTCAAGAGATAAAGAAGGAATGCAGAGCACTGAAGAGGAGTTGGGGATTCCCAGTGTTGTGTCTGGTGCTGGAAGCGACAGCTTGTCATCCTTGTGGGAGATTGTTCTTTTAATAAGGGAACATGACTCATTGATGATTGACAGGAGAAGACAGTATTTTTTTTGAAAAGTGAAAACAACAAAAGATTGGAATTTGAGTGTAAAGAGAAAGGTAAACCAGAAAGCCAAGGTGTTTAGATTAAGGAGACAGACTGTTTGGCAAGAAGCAGTGAGTTGAACTCTCAAGCTTATCAGAGTGAGACTGTGGTTAGTGTGGTTTTCATGCAAAAAAATATACACACTAATAGCTCAGATAGAACTGGTTTGTTTTCCAGCTAGACAGCAGTTCAACATCAAAAGAAGTGTGTCTGCTTGTGTCTGGGTGACAGACAGACTACATTAAAAACACACGGACACACACTGAAGCTACTGTGTCAAGAGATTATACCTGCACTGCTACATACTCTTACCTCCTTGAATGCCGCACTTCAAGCAGATATACTGTCCATACAGTATGGATCCTGTTTTAATTGTGTGTATATGTGTGCGTGTTAATATTTGTTTGTGCTTTGCAGTAATTTTTAGATTTCCTTTTTATGTTTTGAAGCAGTTGTTAGTCATCATATTTGACTTAAGAGGTTTTTTCCTGCATGTCAGATACAAAGCCATGGATGAATGGCAGTGATGATGCACTCAGACACTTAACTTAAAGCAGCGCCTGCTCAGGTTAAATCCAGTTTTGTGCACATTTAAGCCACTTCTATACACTGACTACAGTTTCATCTTTACACAACAGCAAAATGTCTTATTTCTGCTGACCAGAACTATCATCTCTGCCATCAAATGTTTGACATTTTTCCTTGAGAAATTAAAACCAACAGATTATAATATTGCAGCTTTAGATCATTTTGAAACAGCCAAGGTATACTGCTTCTCTTCTTTACTCTCTTACTAGTAATAATTTAATATTTTTGACAGTACCGCATGCCGTGCAAAACAGTTTAGAAGTTTGGGACCCATAAAATACCAACACTAAAAATTGCATGATCAAAATAATTTAACTGACACTTTAGAAGAATGCTAATGTTTTGTTTTAGAAGACTCTTGTTTATTCTCTCCTTGTTTTCTTTCACCTTTATCCTAGTTATGTTTTGGTGTGTTGAGCAGTTCTCCTTTTCACACAATCACACACACCATCTCTCATTCACTTAGACAGCTTTCATGTCAAGTATCACACCTGAGTCATCCGAGACAGCGTTGTTCAACAGGGACACGGTACAAGACAGGTCATCGAGAGTTTATGTGTGTTGTCTGTCTGTGTGTGGTTGGCTGCTCTAATGATGGTAATAAGTTGCCCTCCTCAACTGGGTTCAGGATTCCTGTCATTGTTTGATTTGCTTGACAGAGACTACTGTGAGTCAAGACAGATACATACACTAAATGTCTGTGTGTGCATTTGTAGACAGTAGTACCTGTGTTATAGTGTTTGCTTCGTTGTAACCGAAGAGTTTTGACCTCGAAACCTTCTGGTGCTTCACCTGGCTGCTGCTGCTGGGCAATTATTTCTATGTTAAGTCACATAGTAATTGCAACATTTTTGTTTTATAATATTTTTTTGTGTTTAAATGAAATTATTAAAAAAAAACTTGACAAATTGATGTATGAAACAATTTGTGAACAATTCATTTAATTGCGCTGCCTGAAAACTCTTTTAGCTCAGTGTGATAAACTTCAGATTATGTGTGTCATATTATCACACTAAGAAAAAATCTATGTCATTGAGGCTGCCTAACTAAAAAGAAAATAATGTATGAATTTAATGTCATTGTACATGTTACTGTATGTAGGGGTGTGTGTGTGTGCGTTCGTGTGTGTGTGTGTGTGCATGTGTGGTTAGTCAGCTCAGAGGAATGCTCTTTCTGCCTGCTGGGGCCTTGAGGAGGGCGTGGGCTGCTGTTTGGTTTGTGGCTTGCACCACGGGTGGAGGGGTTAGAGACAGCTCTGCCTCGACTTGGCCCTGGCCGTCTCACTATCTGCGGGGGAGTGCACATGCACAAGGCAGAAACGCACGCACACACACGCTCACCAGACAACAAATGTGCCTTTGTGCTTCACTAGCTGCTAACACCACTGCTGCTGCTGCTTCATGTGCTGCACTACAGCTGGATATGTGTGGGAAAACAACTTGACGTGAAGGAGCAGAAGCTTAACTGGGGAGAGGGAGAATAATTTTCAGACAGGAATACAAGTGAAAGTCTTAAAATACTAAATCTGAGATATAGATCCCCAAGGAGGTTGGTAAAAGTTGACTGACATTGAGGATCAGTAGCATCTTTTGCAGAAGATGCCTAAGTGGTCCAGGACTTAATAAAGACCTAATCAGATGACTCAATAAAAGCCCAGAAACATGAGTTCTTATTGGCCACAGGTTGAAAAAAACGTGTTGAGCATTTATTGTATTAGGTTTGTTGGGCTGAAAGGATGGATTAGAGCACCACTTTGGTCTAAGTAAAAGAACCAGAGACTTAAGTCAAGCTAAGAGTTCCCCTGTCACTTTACTGTCAAGGACACCCGATATAGTGACACAAGAGACTGTGGATTGCAATCTGATAAGATTTTGAGCTGAAGAACCACATCTCTGGGTAGTTTGTAGGTATTTGGTGTAGGATTTCTCTAGTGTGTCGCATAACGTATAATACAGAATATAGCATCTATCCTTATATAGTCCCTCAACAGCCCAATACAAGGCTATGCTTGTGTGTTTTACTTTGTCTGGATTGCCAGGAACTCTGTGTCCCCCATTTTCCACTCACTGTTTAGAAACCTGCAGGTTGGGTGAAGTGCAAGATAGTTGGTATGGCGTTAATGTTTTTGTCTATATGTGTTCACCATGTAACAAACTGTTGACCTGTCTGATGTAGGACTAGATATAAGTTGGTAGTTAGTTTCATAGTCATGTACTTTGGTTGCATAGTTCATAATCTAAATTTTAACTTTTCCCTGGTTTCGTATTTCACATTAGGCTATTTTATTTTTGCATGGCTGCTCAGGTTTAAATATTTGGGAACTTTGGCTTATTTTGTTAAATGATTTAAGCATTCAGTGGAAAACCTTATCTTTTTTTTCTCAACTCAGTAGCTCATACCAAAACTAGGACAAACTTCAAATTATAAGCAAGTGAAATGCTGGGTGTACCCTCCCTTGCTCCCAGTGCATGCTGGAATAGGCTCCAGTCTGCACAACACCAAGTACAGAAACAGTTTATGTAATTTTGCAACTGAGAGAAACATTCATGCCTGTCCACCAAAAGAAATAAGGTAAGGATTTAAAAAACTGAGCCTGTATATCAAATTATTCAGTCAGGCAATAGTAGTGTACTTTTCTCTCAATAGTTGATATTCTCAGGATAGGGATGTTTACATTTTTTATTTTGTTCAGTTTCTTTTACTTTTAGCCACATTTGAGCTTAGAAAACTTGATATTTTGACCTTTTTTTTTAATCTCCATCCGTAAGCTCAGAAAATAACCAACTACTGATGTAAACTAGAGAACTGACCATGGATTTAACATTTGTGGCCAAAATTTTGAAGCAAATGCCCTTAAAACCAGAATCCATAGTTCCTTATTAAGTGTAGAAAAGCCTTGTAAAATATACCAAACTCCAAATCTGAGTTTTAAATGTAAGTGCTTAATGAAGCCCTGTTTATTTTAGACACTAAGTGAGTAATCAACAAGTAATAGTTGTGTTTTTTCCTACATTTCCAGTTGTGAAATCACTCAACACTCAAATTTCACTGCGGGATATCATATCCAGGTGGAAGATGACGCAGTGGATCGTTTCGTTTAAAAGAATGAACAAACATTGATTTCACTGGATCAGTAGACCTGCCTACACTCTGCCCTGCTGTAGGAAAAAAACTTAGCTGGGCTGCAGACTGTGGAGAAATTTATTGATGACTTGCATCTGGAATATTCTCAGTCATTCATCATTTTTGTTCAAGAGAGACATGCTGCTCTGCTCATTGACGATTAGCAGTAAAACTAATGGTTCCCAGTCTCCCATCGTCTCCCTGGCTTTTTGAGTCCAGACTCTGTTATTTGTCGTCTAGCCTGGCCGGTCGTCTGTCTGCTGGTTTCGTATTTCACATAGGCCCTCCTTCACAGGTCCCAGCACACTTCAGCCCTATGATATCACCTATGGGCCAAAGTCGGGCTCGTTTTTTTCTCTCACACTCTATTCTTGTTCCCCCAACCCGCCTCCACCTTTGTTAGAATAAGAGAAGTCTGATGGCTTTTCCAGAGAGAGTGGGAGGTGTGCGAGTGGAATATGTTTCACCGCTGTTGGAATGCATTTACAGTCCAGCATTTGTGCACTTGATCACTTGTCGGTCCACAATGAATAATGATTTATGTAACACTAAAAACTCAGAAAAACTTAAAAGAATCACATGTAAGTCGAAGACTTTGCCATCTAACATTATTTTTTCTGTTATTAGTCTAGTCTTAATTTCTCCCTAAACCTCAAATATATTTAGTTTTATGTCACAAAATGTAATGTCAATTCTAAGATTCTGAAACCAAAAAGTTTTTTGCTTGAAATCAAAATAATTAAGTAAATATCAAAATAGTTGACAAATATATTTCTGTAGATGGAATAAAGGATTATTTGGCTAATAATTTCAGCTCTGCTATTGGCACCATTATTTAAAAAAAATCAAACTGAAATATCTCTGGTAATAGCAAAAGGATTACAATTTCTCAACTGACAGCGGGTTAGAAAAACTGATCAATTCACCTATGGGACAATACTATGTAAGAAGTAGGGTTGGATAATAAAAGGATATGTTAAGGGAGAAAATAAGAGATTTAGTAGTACTATTTCTAATGAGACAATAATCCCTGTATTGCCCATCAGAGGCCCATCAAAGGCCAAAACTATACATATACTGTTTATACCAGTTATTACTATTTTTTCGGTTTTGACCTCTGATGGGCCTTAGGTCACTGCTATACTTGATTTTTAACAAAACTTATGGTTAGGCAATAGCTGCAATGCCAACACCATTGTTCACATGCTTGTGGTAATCTTCCAGATAAACACAATGCACTCAGCGGTAGATTACAACCTAATCATCCCTGATCATATACAGTCTTCCTTTTCCCTTTTGTGTAACAAAAACAGAAACCATGTCAACATTCAAGGATGTTACAACCATGTAGGTGTTAAGACAACAGCAGAGAAAATTGCTAGGTCAGTTTCTCTTTAAAACTTTATGACATTGGTGTTGTGATCCAAAACTGCTGCTGACTTTACTTACTAGTATTGGCTGCACCAGTTGTGTTCTCAATTACATCTTGCAGAGCTTAGCATTGATTTCTCAGGACATGCACAACCAACAGTCCCAAGAAACACAGGATGTGTAAGGTAGCCATGGAGCACATGCAAAGGTAGTTAGAAACAAAGTGACCTAAAAACTCATGGATCTGTTACTCTGAACTATTCTTCCTGAATTATTTAATTGTCTCTCTGGTATCCAAAACAACACGGCCCAGCACAGCCCCTTGTATTGTTTAGGACAGGGAAAGAGCTGGACAAAGAGAGCTTGCAGAGAGGATGTGTGCAGAGAAAACTTGGACTGCAACCATCTTTATTTTTCTAATTATGTAATGTTCTGTGTAATTATGCAGTTGCAGATTCTTTGAATGGTGGCACAACAAAAGATTAACCTGAGAGAAGAAGACCAGCTCCTACGCAAGAGATGGAACACTTTTAGAGAAAATGAATTCACTAACAATGCAAAACTTGAGCTGAAAGAGAAATAACATTTAAAATGAATTGAACTTCACAGATTATTCAAGTAGTTGTGTGTCTTAAGGTTGTTGCAGCCCCTTATACAGAATCAGTGAATGATTTGCCTCTTCTCATGTTGTTGTTGGAGGGCAGCAGCACTCTGCTGAATGTCATTGGACTACAGCCCTGTTGGTCATGGCTTGACAGACTGCCCGCAGACTTTATGAAAGGCACAAAGGCCATTTCAGCCCCATACCCCCACACTCCCACCCTCACCCCACACTCAGTGGTGGGACGGAGGCAGGGCGGTCGGATAGTGGGACAGTGGGACAGACGGAGGAGAGGGAAGGGGGGTTTGTTGGCTCGGTCACAGACACTCTGAGCTGCCCTGAGCTGTTGAGACAGTCTGCCAGCCCTATTGTCCAGGAGCACCCTCCTTTCTTTATCTATCACCCACTTTGTCCTCCGCCCTCTGTGCTTTCAAAGGACAGATTGCGGCTGGAGGTCCCGATGTTTACATACGCTTGCAGGGACTTAAAAAAAATACTTTGCTACTATCTGAATTAAACATGCGAGTTTAAAGATATATAAGCAGACAATAAACAACACTGAACAACAAGAAGAAATTAAGTTGATTCTAAAAATGGTGTTCAGTTCCTCAGTATTTTCTGGCATCTTTAGTAAATTTAAACCTTCATTTGAGCTGGGAGCTTGGCAGGGAGTTGTCAAAAGTCCGTGTCAAAAGGTCTGACCCACAGGGAGGAGGGAGGACCGCTCGGACTATTGCTAGCCTGAACACACACACACACAGTGTATATGTTTGTGTCTCTGAGCGTAACTGGGCATGCCTCAGTGTTTGTTTTGCCCCCCTTCTCCCAGCTTAGTTAAGCTCAATCTGCTCTGTCTGAGTCTGTTCAGTGAGTCAGCCATAAACACACATATCTGAAATGTATGTACCTACTAATCTTCACAATCACTCACATTCGTATGTCCTCTTTTTTCCCCATTCGAACAACCCCTTTACTCACTTGAGTTCTAAATTTGTGAATACCCTGTAGACATATTAATTTTACCTCACTCTCACTCTTACATTTGTGAATGTTTGTGTGTGTGCGCACAGATTTCATTCGCTGTCTACACACACATATGTGCTGGTTGGGTGTAAAGGTCAGGTTAAGTCTCAGCTTCAGGTCATGGAACGCAATGATGTTGACACAATTTCCCCTGTGGCAAAAAATCTATACCAATTTGTCGCTTTCATTTTTGAACATCAATTTCACTCCAACTGTCTGTTGCAGAGAAACATCAGCAGAAAGATGAACAGGCAACATTTTTTAACTAGCCTCACATATTGTCTCTACAGATGGATATAAAAGTCAATGCAGGATAGAAAAGTGCAGGTTAGGACATTGCAAATTTAAATTCTTTTTTTATTTTGCAGTAATTGAGTCATAGTGAGGGCAGTTCTTCCTGCGTTGGGGGGTGTCTTTTTGATTGACCTTGATTCATTTTTTATTGGGTTTTTTTCTGACATGTTTTCTTCCCTTTGAGACAAATTTAAAATGGAAATGTTTGACTGTACTAGCGGATGTACAAACCATGAGATGATTAAACAGTTAGATGGATAGTCTAGATGTTAACATAACCGTTTTGATAATCAGCCAGTCATTCATTAATTTTTCAAGCATAAATGCCATTTATGTTGCCATGTTATAGCTTCCAAAACCTTAGCTTTTACTGCTTTTATTTAGCTTATGTGATGGGAAACTTTTCGGTCACACAAAACAAACAATTTGATAAATAAACGCTGAGCTTTAGGAATTTTTGAGAGGCATTTTTAACAGCGTAGACTGTATAACTCACAGATTTATTCATAAAACTTTTTTGTGAAGTTAAATTACCGATAATTAACAGATTGTGATGTATCATTACATTGTATTGCTGTTACACCTCCAGATATACCCTAAAAACACAATTATTTAGTGACACATGATGAATTTGGATTCCTCCTGCGTCAAATTGCCAGTATAAATAAAGCTATTCCTTTATATTCCGAATCCACTAACTTTTTCTGTACAAGATAAAATCTTGAGTAGTAATCTGTATCAACCAGCTACTGGTGCAATAGAGAACAGCTGAGGACTGAAAACTGCTTGTCTGAATTCTTGGAAGGCCTCAGATCCCACCCATGTCCTTTAAATCTTCAGTCTGGAACACACACACAGAAACTCAGCAGAGAATTTGGGGTCATAGTTGTCCCCCCGTGCCTCCCCCCTGCCACATAGCTGGAGCACTATGAGGTCCAAATCATTTTGAAGTGTTTTGCAGGATCTGAGGTTGACTGTTTAGACAGTGCTACTGACTCTTTGTCTAAACAATACACACAGGCTTGATGGTGGCACAGGAGCGATTGTTACTGTCAGGGCGGTGTTTCTCATCAAAGTCTTATTCAATGTGCCTTCTTAAATCTCTTCAGTGAAGTGAGTCATTGAGATTTAGAGGGATACAGTGTGTGTCTGGACCTGCCTCATTTGTTTCATATTGTGCTTGATGCTGTTGGTTTACTTTGAAATCAAATTAACCACCATATAATAGAATAAATTGACTTGGTATGAAGTATACCATTTAACTTAGATGTACTCTGTTAAATTCAGGGCTTTTGCATCCACCTGGTGAACATTTTGTTATCTGTTTATGCCCCAAAATTTCTGACCACACTGATTGTCCATGCAGTAAACTGGATGCTCATTTTGTGCAGTATGTCAATACATTGTACTGTATTCCATATCCTCAGCCCTATTCTTGTTAAGTGAGTGCACACATTGTTTTTGACTTTTTCATATTATCCAACTAAACACAGTAAACACAACAGCTCTTCTTCTTGCTGTCAGCGGGTCTCCCTCAGCCTTTCTACTTCCTATGTGTGAAAAGAGTTTGCATACACATACCACTAACTGCTGTATGTGTAGAAGCACTTCTACACAGTCCACTGTTTTGAGTCTGCAGCTAAACTTGACATTTGCACTATAGAGCAGTTTATATACAAGTGATTCCTAGTGACTACACATTTGACACACTGGGCTGAGCGGAAATTGTGATGGACATTTATCCTGGTTTTCTGATGTCTCATGAAACGATTCATGATAACTGATCATGAAAATAATAAATAACTGTTGCAGCCCAAATTTAACAGTTTCAACATTTTAAAAATCACCTCTTCTAAATGTTTTATAAGGAAATTAATGCCCTCAACATGTTTGTTAGACCTCATAGTTATACAGTACACAGTGTGTTGTAATTAGAAACACTGAATGTAAACATACTTTTGTTTGTTTACAAGGAAACACCACAGAAGGGGACCTTTAAGTCCAGTAACAGATTACTTTACAGACATCTAAGATCTAAAATAAGACAGAAAATACTCTGCATCACATGTCACAATCCAAAACGGTTCAAACACAAGACTGCCCAGGGTCACATGTCATCTGATTTGATAATCAGGAAGAGATTTATATGTGTGTAGGTTCCACAAATCAGTAGGTTGGAGGTCTTAATCTTGACACCTCCACATACTAGATAGTGTCCTGATGTTTAATGAGCACAACAGAGTGTAATTTTATAACAATCTGCTTTTTTATTGTCCTCTTGTAAAATTTGTGCACCTACAAAACCTACTGAGACATTGTTGTGCACGTAATTGCCTAAACCGACTCTCCTTTACTGCCATTAAAATACTTGACAAAGGCAAAGTGAAGAGATATATGTATGTGTTGGTTATTGTTCCTGCTGTATGAATGTATGCTTCTTGTTTCTGGTTAAGTGTAGATCTTCTCATGTGCTGCACACGTGCACTTCAGCTGTTAAGCTTATTAGTGTGACTCATAACATTACTGCAACTCTTCCCTTTAAAAACACTGACTGGAAAGGGGGACACCAAGTAGGGCAACACCAAATATCCCGTAAAGCCACTG
Source organism: Dascyllus trimaculatus (assembly GCA_024666655.1). NCBI lineage: Eukaryota > Metazoa > Chordata > Actinopteri > Pomacentridae > Dascyllus > Dascyllus trimaculatus. Next base: position 16,901,626 of record CM045445.1, on the reverse strand, counting down.
CAGTTTGTGCATGTCTGTCTCAGCCCACAAAGTTCCACCAAACACCCATTCAGCAGCAGAGACTCAACAACACAAATACCAGTGACGAATTAGCCCTATCTACCCATTGAACACATCTACAGTGAAAATTGTGTTTTTCTTTTTTCCTATCCAAAAATGAATAATTGTTACAATATGCACCAGTTAGCTTTAACAACAAAACAACCTGCCTAATTAAATGGGTGGTATGTGTCAAAGTAACATCTACATGAATGCCAGGATCCAAGGTTTCCCATCAGAACATCATCTGTTAGTGGTTTTAATGTCGTAGCCAATCGCTGAACTGCCTTTTTGATTCTTTTAATGCACAATTTTTGTGGATACCGTCAGAGAGGCATTTTTCCAATTTTTGATTGCACAAGTACATGTCTTTTTACTTTTACTCACATGCGAGTACCATTCCTCTTTGCAAATGCACTTTCCATGTGTTTCCCTCATGTCATTGTGGCTGTTGGATAATTTAGCATGATTCACTTTTTCAGCTTCCTTTGTAACACTTAGGTATGTTACATTTCACTTTTTCAAAGCTACTAACTTTATGTTACCTTGTAAACTGCAGTGTTTCAGTAATTTGAATACGAATTAGCTTTAATGACGGACTGACAACATTTCAAGTGAATTTTGGATGCAGCTTGGTACAAAAGATCCTCTTGCAGTTAGTCATAACAGTGCAAAGTTATCGAATGTGGTAAAGGGAAATGGCTACAATAAATCACAGCAAAATATGCCAAACAGTAAAACTGCAATAGAAAAGAGGAACAGAAGTCACAAGTGGACTTTTATAAATACTAACTAAATTACATCTTACAAAATATTAGCTTAATATTTTAAGCTATGATGCAACTTTAAAAATGCTGACAGAGTGACCATTATGAGCTTCACAAAGCAAGTGTTTACTGTAGGGATTGTATTTGATTACGTAATAATTTAAGGCTTGGTGTTTATTTGTCTTTTCTGTGTAAGTAACTGGGTTGTACTTGTGAGAGCAGCCAGATCTCTCAGTGTTGTTAAATGTTAAATCACAGCACTGTGATCAAAAGCCAAGTACTGGGCCGAACACTGTTGTCTGCTGTTGATTTAAAAGCCTAAGTTTGTAATTCTTTGATCGGACTCTAGCCTCTTTTGGGACGGTCTCATCTACTGAATGGAAGACAGCCGGAGTTCCTGTTGTTACTGTTGTGACTCCAGAGAGCTTTTTCTCACTGTTACCACCAGTGTTTTTTGACAGGAAACAAAAACTATTCATACTATGCACTTAGGATAACAGATAGTACAATGAGAACAACACAATTTCTATTTCTATTTTGACATTTATGAAGACAGATAACCTGTTTTGTGTGTCAGTTATAGACCATATTAGTGTTTTATCTCTTGTCAGCTTCAGTGTCTTATGGTAAATACTGAATAACTTGGGTGTAAAGGTCAAGGAATTTTTTATTATTATTATTATTTTACAAACAATGAGGCCTATTTTGCTACCTGTCTTTCATCATTTGAAAGACTCACAGGTTTGTAAAAAACAAAAAACAGGACAGTTCTTCTGGATTATACTGACACTTTCTTTCACCAGTTGGTCCCCTGTTTTGCTTCTGAATGCACATTTGTAGCATGGGCATGCCACACCAGTTGTCATTTGCTGGCTTGAGGTATGTGTTTTTCAGATTCTGAGCTTAACCAGGTTTTGTCCACATATGTCTTGCTTCTTTAGCTGAATGTTTTTGTAAGCGTGCATGCACATACGGACGCCATTTGCAAATTCAACAACCCATCTCTCTGTCAACATACTGTCCCCTCAACCACTTTTAAAGCACAGAGGCAGGGAATGAAGCTTCTGGAATTAAAAATTAAAACACTACTTGCTGGATGTAACAGTTGACGCAGATGGGGCACAGCTAAGCATTTCTGTAGCTTGACAGTGCATGAACTGTTTTTATTTGGGGAATGATATTTGTCCTTCTGAAGGGCTTTAGCTTAAGCCTTTCACCCTTACTCTATATTTGTGGGTGAGTGTGAGTGGGTGAGATAGAGAGATAGAGAGGACATATGTGGCCATTGCCTCTTGCATAAGATGATGAGTGTGTTTTTTTTTCTCTCATTCATGGGTCATTGTGCTCTGAGATTACAGGCTACAGCCCCATTATGTCAATCTGCAACGTCAAACTATCGCTCATTACTATCTGGTGGCCTAAATCATTATCCTACTGAGGGCATTGTATACCGGACGAGCACAGATGTTATGCAACACAATGAAATTCCTGTTATGCATACTGTAATATCATTGCTGGCTGTTTATTATTAGACATCACCTTATAACCGGTGTGTTCACAGCTAGGACTCTCACCGGAAGCTTCAGAGCCTAGACTTAACAGTAAACCCCACATCTTGTGTTTGTTATGTTTTGGAGAACAGAAGTGTGAAAGAAAGAAAAGGTTGTATACCTGCATAATGTCAACACATAGACTCAGCTCTTGTAAAATGAAATGAAATGAAACAACACGTTTATAGTTAAGCCGCAACCTGTAACAACCAATCAAAAGGAGGTGTAACATCTTTATTACTACATCAATAACAGTTGAGCATTCTTAAATTTAGACAAACAGCCTATGTCAAAGCCCCAGGAATGCACATTTAAAAAAGGCTTTTTTAAATGAATAGTTAGATGGACAATGTATACAAATACTTTTTTTTACCTCACAGTGGAGGATAGAGAAGGCAAATCAGACAATAACCTGTCTCGTATCCAAAAAGGTAATTTTGCCATTACCTCGAGGACAAGGACAGTAGAATGAAATATTAAGACAAAATTATTTATTCCTGTATTCCACATAATGTCAGTCAGTAAATAGTCCCATGTTACACAGCACATATAAGACTGAAAAACTATCAAAATACAAAACAGACAACATTTTTTGTTGTTCTAGACCAAAAATACTTGAAACCAAAGGTTGCAAATGACTGACAAAACGTTTTTCATCTTGTTGTTTCTGCAGGTCTCTGGATGGCCGTCTGCAGGTTTCCCACAGAAAAGGTCTCCCCCACGTCATCTACTGCCGTCTGTGGCGCTGGCCCGACCTGCAGTCCCACCACGAGCTGCGGGCGGTGGAGCTGTGCGAGTATGCCTTCCACACAAAGAAGGATGAAGTGTGCGTCAACCCATACCACTACCAGAGAGTGGAGACACCCGGTATGAGAGCAGCTTGGGGAGTGTTTATCTTTTGTCTGACATGATCACAATTTTAGATTTTTTTTTCCCTGAAGATTTTAGGGAGGGTATTTTACGTGGTTTCTGTGTTTTGTAGCACTAACCTTTGTCTTATTTTACTGTCTTTCTGCAGAATTGTATTATTTTAGTGTTAAATTGTGTTTGTTTATTTGGTCCAGTCTTGAAACCAATCAGAATTGGTACATTCTAACATTCTAAGGGTTTTCTTGTTGTCTGTGTGTGTGTGTGTTTGTCTTTTTGTCTATTACACAGTGCTCCCACCAGTGCTGGTGCCCAGACACACAGAAATCCCCAGTGAGTTCCCACCTCTGGATGACTACAGCCATTCAATCCCTGAAAACACCAACTTCCCTGCTGGCATTGAGCCCCAGAGCAACTACATACCAGGTACCAGCATGCTTCCTAACATGACTCACACTAAGTGGCGGATTATAGTCTGTCAGAACTAGTTTGTAAAATGTGCTCTCCAAGTGTTTATAGCTCATTTGAATGGAGTTAAATGGAAGGTGAGTGGTCATAGATATGCCACAGTAGTGATATTATTTAAAATATGGGTGCTTCATGGTGTTATACTTAGTTGTTTTACATGAGAAGTGCCACACATTTTTGTGTAACAAACGCAAAGAGAGAGAAATTCAGTCCTCGGACAGACCTCCCCTAATCTGAAATTGGAAAGAAGTGTATAAGAAGTAGATGAGTATAAGGCAGCTTTAGTATCAGATACCTCTTTTACAACTGAGACTTCCATAAAAATCTGTTATCACAAGTCTGATAACCAGCATCCCAGTGTCAGGCTGTTAGTTTAGTACACGGGTATGAGTCAGGCATCAATGTCTTCTTGATTTGGTCACTTTATCACTCCGAGTTCTTTTCTAAGAGGAATTTGCATATTTGTGGACCAGGAGCTGTTCAAATGGTTGTGAGCTGTGATTTTGGCTTACCTACATAAGGAGAAAATGCTCATCTTTTCTTATGTTGAGAACTGACTGTTATTGCTTTTGTATCCAATACACTGCGAAAATTTCTGACTGAGATTCTAATGCATTCTGAGTTACTTCAAATAATTGTGTTTTTGGTTGGGCAGTTATGAAACTATTAACTTTACTGTATATAAAATGGTTTCGCAAGTTCTGAATGGGTCTGCCTTTGTTATTCGACATGGCTTCAGCATACTCCTTCAAACCAGGCTTAGGCACAGATCAGATACAAGCCGGTTTTATGATGCAATGAAATGTGACCACATGTTTAGGGTGGAGAATTCCTGTAATTTCATTTTAAAAAGAGCAAGTTAATGAGAGACACAGACAGCAGGCAAGTGAAAACAATTAAACTGAAATTTTACTTTATGTAATATTCATTTTATATAATTTATTTGTTTGCAGTTTGCCAGTGTTATGTTTCAGTTAGCCAACTACTGCATAGCAGAGATTTCCACAAGATTTATCCTGGGCAACTTTGCCACAAATATGATGACTTGTTGTTTATGTGTCAGCTTTGTGAGGACTGATTTTGACTCACAGCCATTATTATGAGGACATTTCACTGTTTGTAATGACCTTAAGGCTGGTCTCCATCACTTAAAAGAGTAATCTGAGAGTGAAAACTTGGTGTTAGGGTTAAGGTTAGAATTACATTGAAGTTAGTGTAAGGGGTAAGCCTCAGTTATACTTCAATGCGAATGTCCAAGTATATTTTTATACCACCTTATCACACACAGAGGTTATTCAAAGTATATTAACGGCAAATGTGAAAAATCTTAAAATAAAATTAGAAATGTCACAAAAATTAAATGCATCTAAAATATTACAGACCAGTTGAATAAAGTGCACACACATTTATAGAAGAATTAAAACTGATCGGCTGAAAGAGCTAAGAAAAATGAGATGAGAAAAATATAGGCATATAAGAGATAAAGTGTATAATAAAATAAAAATTAATCTAATTAAAAGTAGGTGGATAAAAGTGCAGACAAGTTTAATACATGTACAGACAGTTTGGACCAGACTTTATAATAGCACTGATTAATTAAAAGCAATTGAAAAAATAACAGTCTTGGGGCAAATGTAATGCCTAAAGGGAGCTACATAATGATTAAATGCCATTTCACCTGGTCTGGTCTCAACTCTGGACACCACTAACTGATCAGTCCCTGCAGATCCTAAATACCTTTTAGGTTTCAGCAAACTTATCTCTACTTATAGACAATAAGCAAGGCTTCAGTTTCAAATCTACATTTAACGGGAAGCCAGTGCAGGTATCTAAGAGTCTGAGTAATGTGTTCTCTTGATGTTTGTCAATATTCTAGCAGCAACATTTTAAATGAGTGTTTAAATGAGTTGAAATGATGCATAGTTGTTATACGACTTTCTAGTCCACTTGGAAGACAATTCCCAATTTCTAGTGCAATGGCTGTGCACACACAAACTTTGGACTGAACTTGGCGATTCAGGGAGATGACAAAACTTGCATTACACAGATCCTCATGGACATGTAAAGTATAACGCTGGCCTTGGGGTTAGGCACAAATATAGCAACAACAACATGTGTGTGCATGTGTTTGTCTTGGTCTTATTTGTGTTTTTGTGTGTCTCAGAAACGCCACCACCAGGCTACCTCAGTGAGGATGGAGAAACCAGTGATCATCAGATGACCCACAGCATGGACACAAGCTCCCCAAACCTGTCACCTAACCCCGTCTCACCCACACACAGCAACTTAGGTAAGAACTGTGTGTCTGTGTGCATGAGTGTCTGTTTGTGTACTTTTCTGTCTGTCTGCCTTCACTTGCAGACAAATGTTTCAATAGTGTATCTCCCCAGTGGGAATTCTCTGTTTGATTTCTCTCCATTTTTGTAAGAGGAAACCAGGTGATGAAAGAGGCCTTTGTCTTTCCCGCTCACCATGTGAGCTGTTCAACAGGCCAAGACACCATTCAGCCTGCAATAACATCAATAACAATATCCTATGTTTATTCTATCAGAACGGAAAAACACGAGGGGGGCTTGGCTGGAAGGCTATTGGTGAAATAACAAAATTACACCAGTTTAATTTGGCAGTGCCGTCCATTCCATTCAAGACTTCAAAGCCAGAGACAAAATGTTGATGTTATTAGACAGCGGCTGTGTTGAGGGGAAAAAGAGCAAATTACCAGAACCAGTTGAAGTTACTGAAAACTACCATGGATAAGTCTGTAATTTGACCATTTTGGCAGCAGCGTCCCACCAGTGAGGGTTGAGTTTCCACATTTTGTCTGGTAAAAGCTTCTGGGAAACAGCGTATGGGTTTGACATTTTGTGACGCAAGCTCTCCCAAATGTTTTTTTCTTTTTTTAGGTTGTGTTTTTCTTCCCCCTCTACAGCCACCTCAGCCCCTTTTCTCCCCGCATTTCCCCCATTTGTCTCTTCTTTGTTATCATTGCTCTTTCATTTCTCTATTCTCTCAACATCTATTTGGTTTCCTGACTATTATTTCTGTGATTTGTACCCACTTATTATTCTCCTAAACTTGACGCCAGTCTTCTGTTCACCATTTGTTTCTTTGGTCTTGGTTTATTTCAGATATTCAATTTCTTTTAGATCTGCACTTTTCTGTCTGTTCACAGGCATCGTAATAGCTACACTACAGTATTAACATCTCCAGTCGCTCTATCTATCTATATGTACATACTTATGCTTATAGACTTGCTTTATTGTCTTTTACTCTTTTTTCCATTTTACCCTTATTTTTCAGGTTTTATTCTTTTTCTTTTTATTCTACTTTTACTTTTCTGTCGTAAACACATTTTTACTTTCCTTTAATGTGCTATGGCATTTTGGGGGTTTTTGCTCATTTTAGTTTTATCAATTGGTGTCTGTTGTATGGATTTTTTTATATTGAAATTTTGAATTATTTATTTTGTGTCTAACCAAGTTTAACTCTAACTTTTCTCCGTTTCTTTCTTCGCTGGTCTTTTTTTCTTTTTGTATTTCTTTTTTGGAATTTTGCAGAGCAACTTGTAAATAATGTTTTTAAAAGATGCTTTATAAATACAGTTATTATTATAATATCTCCTAACAACAAACTACCTTTCTCTGTCTCAGACCTGCAGCCAGTGACATACTGTGAGCCAGCCTTTTGGTGCTCTATTTCATATTACGAGCTGAACCAGCGAGTAGGAGAGACCTTCCACGCCTCACAGCCCTCACTGACAGTCGATGGCTTCACAGATCCCTCCAACTCAGAGCGTTTCTGCCTCGGCCTCCTGTCCAACGTCAACCGCAACGCAGCTGTGGAGTTAACACGCAGACACATCGGTAGGGCTCATGAATCCAGTCAGATAATAATCATGCAGTGCTCCTTTATCCACTTGCCCTTAACCTCCTTCAAGTCTGCTGGTTAATGTGCAAACATGATAGAAAATTCTACACATTGCTGTACTAAATTTCACATGAAAGCGCTGATATTATCATTGTGGCAGTTTTATCTAATTTTTCTATCTTTGTTTTCTCCAAGGGCGTGGTGTACGGCTGTATTACATCGGAGGAGAAGTCTTTGCTGAGTGTCTCAGCGACAGCGCAATTTTTGTCCAGAGTCCCAACTGTAATCAGCGTTATGGCTGGCACCCTGCCACGGTCTGCAAGATCCCGCCAGGTGTGTGTCCAGCTGACAGAAACAAATAGAGAAAGCTAAGGACAGAGAGACATACAAATGGGAGCACTGATAGACATTATTACAAATGTGGCCCAGTGAGACAGATGGAAAATGAGTTAAACAGTGACAGTGGTCAGTCATTATATGAGTGTATAATATAGCAGAACTATTTGTTTAGGTTTTCATAATGTCGTTTTAAGTAGTTAGTGTGACTCTTGCAAGCAAAAACCTGCACGTTTGAGCTTCCAACTGAAACAATTAGTCAGACTTAAGATTGAACTTGTTCCCCTCTGAAAGCTGTAAACCAGTAATATGAACCATCTGCCAGAGGACACAGTAGCGCAGACATGAGTTACAACTCTTTAAATCCTTACTTGAGTACTTACTTAAAGACAGTGGAATTCAACAGATGTCATCAGGAGAAGAAGGAGGAGGGTGCAGTTTCTGTGTCCTTGAGCCAGATGCTGAGCTCCACAATAGTCAGATTATTACCTTTCATAGTAGCTCACTTTTAGCAGTGTGTATGTGTAAATAGGTCAGGCAAATTCTAAAGCAATTTGTGTAAAAGTCTGAAAAAATTGCATTCTATTTAGCAAAAATAGGTAGATGCCAAGACACGCAAAACAAACTGGCTTGCAGATGATGACATATGCTTTAATTTCATGGTCATAGTACAGTGTGAAGTTCTGTCATCCCTAACCTTAACATCTGAATGTAGTGTTAAGGGGGGAAATATTATTTTGAGGGACACCTAGTTGAAATTGTAGCTGTGGATATTGCTGACAAGCACACAACTGAAAAAATTCTCCACTTTGACCACTTTCAATGTTTTCAGCAAAACTGACAGCATGGAAAGACCTACTTAGAACAATTGTGATTAAATTAATTCTTTAAAGTGGATAATTTAGAACAGATTCCCTGGGGCTGTATTATCACAAGTGTCAACACAAGCAACCGCATCATATCGCTTACTTCACCACCAATCCTAGGACATCTTCTTTGGTTAAAGTGCAGTGTGGTTACAAAAAGCAAGTTTTTCTTTTCCACAGTGGTCTGTTTACTTTTACCACATGATTTGTAAATGTGTTTGGAGTGTTCCAAGTCTTCCCTAAACACATTTGAAGTCTGAACAAGATGTTTATACAAGCACTTTTGCATTTTGTTGTCTGGGTCAGTGCCCCCTTTCAGACATGCCCTGCTTTACATAAAATGGCAGTTTTACATCTTGGTTTCATGTCTGATTTAGAATGACTCACATTTATGTAAACTGTCATCTTATTAGGTCTGACCTAGAAGCATTTTCAGTATTCGAGTCTGAATTTACTGCTGTCAAATTAACAAAGCTCAAAAAGGTTAAAGATTCACTCTGGAGAAAGTAACATTTTTTCTTAACTTGTTAACATGCCTGTACGGTGTTTGTATGTGCTGAGCCACATAAGGAGTGAAATAAGCAGTCTAAGCCATGGCTGAGAATTTCTACCTTGAAGCTGCAGTGTAATGATGACAGTCTTGAAAGCGTGGATTCTTACTTCTGGGTTTTATACACAACAAAGCTAAGGAACTGATCATGTATACTTTCAGGTGTGACTTAAATGATTGCTATGCTTCAGAATTCTTTTCCAGTTGTAACAAATACAGTTGTGGTCAAAAGTTTACATACACTTGTAAAGAACATAATGTCAAGGCGGAAGCCCTTGCTCCAAAAGCAGCACCTTAAGGCTGGACTGAAGTTTGCTGCTGATCACATGGACAAAGATAAGACCTTCTGGAGGAAAGTTCTGTGGTCGGACAAAACAAAAATCGAGCTGTTTGGCCACAATGCCCAGCAATTGTTTGGAGGAGAAAAGGTGAGGCCTTTAACCCTAAGAACACCATGCCCACCGTCAAGCACGGTGGTGGTAGTATTATGCTGTGGGGCTGTTTTGCTGCCAATGGAACTGGTGTTTTACAGAGAGTAAATGGGATAATGAAGAAGGAGGATTACCTTCAAATTCTTCAAGATAATCTAAAATCATCAGCCTGAAGGTTGGGTCTTGGGCGCAGTTGGGTGTTCCAACAGGACAGTGACCCAAAACACACATCAAAAGTGGTAATGGAATGGCTAAATCAGGCTAGAATTAAGGTTTTAGAATGGCCTTCCCAAAGTCCTGACTTAAACCCCATTGAGAACATGTGGACAATGCTGAAGAAACAAGTCCATGTCAGAAACCCAACAAATTGAATTGAACTGTACCAATTCTGTCAAGAGGAGTGGTCAAAGATTCAACCAGAAGCTTGTGGATGGCTACCAAAAGCACCTAATTGAAGTAAAAATGGCCAAGGGACATGTAACCAAATATTAGCATTGCTGTCTGTATATTTTTGAGCCAGCAGATTTGGTCACTTTTTCTGTTAACCCATAATAAAGTCATAAAAGAACCAAACTTCATGAATGTTTTTTGTGACAAAGAAGTATCTGTTCCAATCACTCTATCAGAGAAAAATCAGAGTTGTAGAAATAAGTGGACACTCAAGAGAGCCATGACATTATGTTCTTTACAAGTGTATGTAAACTTTTGACCACAACTGTATGTGACTTACACCACTGTTACATCTTGCCATTGTGTAGCGTAGAATAGCTTTACAGTGTTAAGGAGAGTTGTAGGTGAGCTGGTGTACTGAGCTGCAATGAGTACAGAGGGATGGTTAGAAAGAGAGGTGGGTACTTCATCAATCTGCACTTTGTAGAGCTAAATCTAAGTCATTTTAGAGCTGGAACAGATTATTTTCATGGACATATTTTCTAGGTATTTAACTTTTATAACAAAGATGATTTTTTAGGGGTTAAATCAATGACTGTATTTTGTTCACTGTGTTACATTTATCACATAAGTATCCATTATGCTATGTATGAGACACTGAATCCACCAATTTTATAATCTTTCCTATTCTCTATTGTTTACAATAAGTCTAAAAGTGTGATAGTTGTCTGTATTTTTTTGTACAGCGAAACCAGTGTCATTGTGAGGAATTGCTTTTGCTTTGGTTGTGTCTTTGTTCTCTAATGTATCTGACTGGGTCTGTTGTTCTTCCAGGATGTAACCTGAAGATCTTCAACAACCAGGAGTTTGCTGCCCTGCTGGCCCAGTCGGTCAACCAAGGGTTTGAGGCTGTATACCAGCTCACCAGGATGTGCACCATCCGCATGAGCTTCGTCAAGGGCTGGGGAGCTGAGTACAGGTAAGCCGTACAATAACCACTCACTCACTTCCTACTTCAGCAGCAGTACAAGTGCTGTTGTGCGAAGGTCAAGCCATAAGCCAGTCTGTATGTTAACGCTGACAACAAAACCAAACAGACTGTGAATCACATCCCACAGTCCAACCGCCTCCGCTCACAGGCATCTGCTCCCACTCTGGTGAATCCGGTGCATGACGTCCCAGAGCCCTCGTCAATAGAAACAGGCCCCTATTGGCACGGCAGACTATTTTTAAACAAACACACATGTGCTGTGTCAAAAAGAGATGTCAGACTTTCCCTCTTCCATCCCCTCACTGTTTTCCACAAAGTCTGACTCACTGATAGTAAGAAAGGAGGAGATGGAATATAAGTGGGGCAGATGATTGGCTGAAAGTTGGCTCAGTGTGCAGGAGGTTTCCACAAGGGAAAAGCCTTTGTGCTGTGAGTGACTGCTCACCAGTCGTGTCCAGACCAAATGCTGACATGTGGAGACACTTAAAAACAGGATTCAGGTTACTGGAACAGCCAGCCCCTCCTCCTCTACCTCCACCTTTACCTCACTCTCTGAATGTTTCCCAGGCTGTGTCAGATGTTGTTTGTTCTTTTGTCCCTTTTACCTGTTCTTTTTTAAGTTACAAAAAGTACACAACATATTGCAAACAGACAAATGTAAAGATGAATGAAAGAGCTTGCAGAAACTGTAATGGTTGCACCTAGTTTATTCATGCACAAGCTTATTTCTAGTACTGATGAAACAAAATATGTAAGAATGCTTTCTACCTGTAATTACTGTATTGTAATAATTGTTTTATCTACTTGACCCATTCAACCTGCTTTGAAACATGAAGTCCAGTTTATCACTTTGCAACCAATTTTAAAAAAGCAATATTTTTTTATAACTGCATTTTGCAAATGTCTGCAATCTTTTTCCAGCTGATGTTGGTCTTTCATCACTCACCTTGACTCAGAAGTGCTGTCGCTCAACTCCACTTATATATATAGTATATTTCTTTGAACACGGTTGCTTCGTCGCTTCTCTCCTCTACAGGGGATAAAAGCAGTGATGGTTTTTGTTTGAAGGCTTTAGGGAATCAGGGATGCGCCAACGGATATAGAGATCAAGATGTCGAATGTCTGGAAAAGATTTTCATATGGTGCCTCCTCAAAAATTTTGTCTTTTTTAAGAGCCGAGAACAAAGAGAAAATAATTCTCCTAAAAAGATTTTCTAATAAAGAATGACAAATGGCATTTTCACTGAAGCATTATTTGAGCTCTAGAGACATGGAGGCTCGCAGGCTTTGGCGGAGATGATCACATTTATTCTAATTCAGCGAAATCCATCGATTTGTCAATGAAGCATTTTAGAAATATAAATCAGAAAAAAACATAAAAGTTGTTTTTCAGTTCGCTAAACACTTTAAATGTGGTCTTTACTAGCATTACAGTGCCCTAAGCGTTAACTCAGAGAAGCTGTGAAAGCATTTTCTTTTCTGGGTCTAGTTTCTTGCATCTGGCTTACATCAGGGCCTAAAAAACGTGAATAGAGCAGTTTGACTTTGCTGAAACTTGATTTTGCAAGTTTACTCACACTCCAAACGGCTCTTAACATCTGTTTGTGTTCTTATGTCTCTGCCAGGCGACAGACAGTGACCAGCACCCCCTGCTGGATCGAGCTGCACCTGAACGGACCCCTGCAGTGGCTCGACAAGGTGCTCACACAAATGGGCTCCCCGAGCATCCGCTGTTCCAGTGTCTCTTAGGGAAACCCTTCATCCTCTCACTTCCCATCCCCTGTCAGCGACTAAAAATACACAGACTGCATGCAGACAAGAACGACTACACAAGTTCTGAAAGACAACGAACCCCACCCCACCCTCATCCAGTCACCATTACTTTGTCGCCTCTCCCCACCAGCTGTCAGTAGCACTTTTTATATACATGTTGTTTGTGGCAAAAGGGGACAAGTGCATTAATGCAGTACCATGTTAGGAGCATCTCCACATTATGTCCAGGATTATTTTGATAGTATTTTTTTCATCTTTGGCATCAAAGTGCCAGAGAGGCTGATGAACTTTCTTTTTTTTCTACATTTTTTTGTACAGATTTTAGGGTAAACCCTGGATTTAAAAACCGAATTGAATCTTTTTAAGCATTATTCTAAAATTTGTAAAGCGTGTGTTGGATCATGTTAAATGCATTTCACTTAATGTTGTTTCTGTGTTTGGGCATTTGATAGGTTATGAAGACATTGACAAATGTGAGACAGATGGAAAATGAGTCACATGGTCAAAACGGTCAACCATCATTTTTAAACTTAAGTGTGAGTGAAGGAATATACAGGTATAGCAGGAATATTTGTTCAGGCTTTCAAGGAACATAACCTGATGTTTAACTGCACGTTTGAGCTTCCAACAGAAACAACTGACAAAGCAAGGAATCAGTCTAACTTAATATTATTAAAGTTGTTCCTCTCTTTAACCTGTAGCTGTAAATCATACAGCGGTTTGATCCATCTGCCAGAGGGCACAGTAGAGCAGACATGAATGACAGTTCTGTAAAACCTTAAGTGAGTACTTAAAGACAGTGGAATTCATCCAGGGTCATCAGGAGGATGATGCACTTTTGTAAAATATTCCAGTAAAGCAATTTTGACAAAGTACATTCGATGGCAGTTTGCAGCTGCAGTAGTGCTTGTCAGAGAGCTATGTGAAATATATCCTGCATTAATTTCAGGAAGCTTTGCCAATTTGCAAAATACTTTTGCAGCATTGTATTGAGTAGTATGTAATATATAATATGCATTTACACCGGACTTGAAAACATCTCACATACTGTAATATTCTGCAAACTTTTAGTTAAAGAACAAAACAAACACACTTGTGAATACTTGTGTGCAATGTGCTGCAGAAGACTTCAAAGTGTAAAGAGAGCAGGAAGATGCCTTTGCTTTTGTTAATACAGTTTCTCAGTAGTCTATAACATTGGTCTTATTTTTAGCCATGCCAACTTTTTCCACACTCAGGACCGTAAAAAACAAACAAACAGCAGAATTATACACAGAAACCAGTGAAAAGGACAGATGCATGACTCTGGAGACTGAAAAGTCTATTTTGCTGCCAATTATTTTTGTAGGACAATGAGTTGATAACTTTGTCCGCTGAAAGTGTTTTTGCATGACTTGATAGAAAATACTGCTGGCAGGTTTGGAGATACTAACCTTGTATTTTTCTACCTGTGAAAATGAGGCAGTTTCAGTACAAAGCACAGCTTTTTACAAAGGGAAATGTTTAGATAAATAGAAGCATGTAAATAACAGTAGCTTCTCAAAATCAAATTTTTTTAGGTCTATGTACATATAGTACATATGTGTTGTAATGTGACCTTTAACATTTATAATGTTGATGGTTTAGAAAACAGAAGAGCAAAAAAGAGCAAAAATGAAAAAAAAAGCTTAATTAATGTTGGGAAAAGCTATCGCTGAAATAGAAAAGTCATAGCTTTGGTCTTGTTTCCTCTCAGCCACCCACTGTGGTGGAAGTGGATCAGTTTCCTCCTGCTTCTGCAGCACTAGACAAAGACTCAGCGGGCGAGCATGAAGAATATTTTGATTCTTTTCCAGTCCTTATTTACATTAACCCAGCTCTTGATGTTAATGCCAGCCCAGTGGTGCTAATCTTTAACATTTTAGGGACTCTAGAGTAAACAGCAAAGCCATGAGATTTTACTGTTAATGCTGGTAGATTCTGATCATTGAGTGACTTCTAAATCTGCAAACTCTAGTGTGGGACTGTTTCAGGAACAGTAGTATCTACCGATCTGAGATAAGGCGGCTCTTTGTAGAGCTTCTGGTGTCCTTGAACGCAGCAGTCCTGATTCTCATTGGCTCTTTTACCACATAGTCAATGTAATTACCCGGTAGGGTTCATTTTGTCATTTTTATACACTCTGCAAGTTATAGTGCTTGTACTTCTTTCCCTTTGTTTAAAATGTTCACTGTAATCGTTATTATTAGTTGTGATTTTATGCTTCTGTGCTCTGAATTGGTCTTTTTAGATGTCTTGTATAAAATTATACCCTTTATTTTTCTCTGCCTATAAAAAAGTTGATGTGATGCTTTATATTTTTGTGTATTATTGTCTATGAATAAAATCTATATCTTGTGGTGATACTGGGGTTGGCATGGCAAGTCAGGTGAAAGCCTTTCACAAGAAATCTTAAATGACATCTTTAGTTGAATAACTCAAGGTTGTTTTTGCATTCTGGTAGAATTTCTTTGCAAATACAAAATAATTCAACATTAGAGATTAGTTTTGTTGGCATGAAATGTGCTTAAATTCAATAATTACAGAAGATATTTCAGGTTATGAATTCTGTTTCCTTGTGTAGTTTGGGGATTTCCTCGTCTGTGGTGGATAATTTGATGCTGTCCTCAGCAACTGTAATTACAGACCCACAGCAGACATTCTCTTGTTTCTTTACCCAGTGCTACGCGGCAGACTAATTCCAACCGCAAGCATTTTGCTGTCACAGAGACACGCATGGCTTTAAATCAGAAAAGAGGCTTTGTTGTGATGCCCTTAAGGTAAAGCGGCTGCAAGAAACCACCGACAAATAGTTTGGGTGCATGAGAATATTAATTGTTTAAGGGTTGGCAGGAGCAAAGCTGGTTCACGCCTTAGAATCTCTGGAATCTGAATGCACTAAAAAGCAGCAAGATTCTTCATCATGAGTTATTTTTACACTTTGGCGATGCATTCAACACACCAGAGCATTTCCATTATGTGGCATTATCAGAAGCTGAAGGAGCGATGTCGGCTTCACTTTGAGTCTCTTCGCCGAGTTCTGCCTGAGCTTCACTCCAGACAAACATTTAATAATTAAATGGTCTGCCCAGAGTCAAACACGGGGCAATTATGAATCATTGATTGAGACTGTGTATGGGTGCATACATCAAATCTAAAGCAGCTTCTGTGATCATTTAAAGGATGGTAACTTCTTTTTCCTAAAGCTTTTGGACAGAAGTTAAGTTTTTAAGATATTCAGCATTTTTCAATTATAACCAGTTTTCATGTGGTTATTTGATCTAGTAGTAGTTTGACTAATTGACAAGCTTGAAATATACAAGTACCTTTTTTATATCATGTAGTTTAAGAATTCTACTGTATAGAAGCATAAATAAGCTTAATTAGTAAACAATTGCTATAACTTGTACCAAAAATACTGTTTATTGTAAAAATGTAGTCACTTTTAATTAATTTAAGATAGTAAATATAATAGTTTCAAGTCAGTGGACCAAACTAAAGGAAGAACCGGACGATAAATCACAATCGTTCTCACAGTAGATGATATCAGATTCTGAAACTGGGGAGTGCTCTTTGTGTCTGAGCTCTGGCAATCATCTATAAATCATGACCTGCTATGATTTAATCACAACAGATTCAGACACAAGACATTTTAAAATAAGGAGGGTGGGGGATGTGTTCAGGTTACATGCATCATGCTCTATAATCATTTTGTCTCATCTATCCAATCTTTAATAATTGAGAAGGCCCATAATGTCCTACATTTTCCTACGTCCCCACCTCCTGTGTGTATATTAATACACAGGAGAAATAAATAAGTGATTTTTGATCGAATTGAAACCATTTCATTTTAAGATATCATCTGTACTTCTGCTGGTTATGTTCACTACTGTCAGCAGGTTTGTTCATGAACTGTTTTAGCTCAATGCTGCCATCTGTTGGCTGCAGAATTGAATGACAAGCCACATACAAAGTGAAGTTTAGGAACATAGTCACCATCTCAGCCCTTTGGACCACCAGAGTAACACACAGTTATTATATTATAGTTCGACTGCTAGACTGTTGTATAACTTTAAAATTAAACTGTCAGGTTTATCGAAGCTTCAAAGGTTCTTTGCACATAAAACCTGCTTAAAATATTTAACAAATGTCCACAGCGTGTGCAGTTAACTATTAATTATCCAGCAGGCAAGGGAAAGCAGGGCAATTTTATCTGATTTTATCTTACTGTATACATACATACATACACACACATATATATGTGATATGGGCCAATTCAGTTGATATATTCTTAGAAAAAAAGCAACTACTTCCTGAAGGTCAATATGGTTTTCGTTCAAACAGATCAACAACGCTGGCATTAATAGAATCAACAGAAGAAATCACAAAAGCCATAGACAACAAACAAAATGCGATGGGATTATTTATCGATTTTTTAAAAAGCATTTGACACTGTTAATCATGATATATTAATTCATGAACTGGAAAGGTATGGCATCAGGGGACTAGTGCTAGATTGGAGCAGAACCAGAAGGCATCAGTTTGTGAAGTTGGGGATTGCTGTTCTTCATGTTTGGATATTGCTTGTGGTGTCCACCAGGGGTCAGTGTTGGGGCCAAAATTGTTTATCCTATACATCAATGATATATGTAAAGTGTCTAAGATACTGAAACTAGTCCTTTTTGCTGATGACACAAATATTTTCTGCTCAGGTAATGATTTAAAGCAACTGCAAGATAGCACGATGAAAGAAGTGATCAAATCAAAAATATGGTTTGATTATAATAAATTGTCTTTAAACTTGACCAAGACAAAATTCATGCTGTTTGGAAAGTGTAGAAGCGACACACAGGTATGTATTTCAACTGATGGGGTGGTTATTGAAAAAAATTCTGAAATAAAAATCCTTGAAGCCACTATGGATGATCAAATGAAGTTATCAAGGAGCATTTCTGTAATAAATAAAGCAAAACAATTTCTGGATCACAACTCACTCCACATTCTTTACTGTTCATTAGTTTTACCGTATTTAACATAGTGTGTGGAAGTCTGGGGCAACAATGTACTCATTAACTGTTCTTCAAAAGAGAGCAGTACGTATAATTCACAAGGTAGGATATCTGGATCATACTCATTCATTATTTTTAAAGTCAAAAATTTTGAAATTCACTGATATTGTACTATACCAAACTGCACAAGTAATGCACAAGGCCAAAAGTAATAAGCTCCCTGGAAATATTCAACAACTGTTTAATATACAAGAGGGTCACTACGATTTAAGAGAATAATTTAATTTTAAGGCTCAGAAACAGAACAACTATGAGAGGTTTCAGTATATCAGTTTGTGGAGTAAGGCTTGAATGTGGAGTTACAGCAATGTCCAAACATAAATCAGTTCAAAAAAAGGTATAAACAGATGGTCTTCCAGCAGTACAAGGATGAAGATGAATCTTGACAGGTTGGGGTGGGCGTTGTTTGCTGTGGTGGCACAGCCAACTTTGATGGCTGGATCCACATTGTGGATCTTATCATCTGGGGTGGTGGGGTTGCTGCAGTGGCATGATGACACTCCCAGGATCAATGGTAGTGATGATGTGGCTGTGTGTATGTGTGTAATGTGCATATATGTATGAATTCATGTTTATATGAGAGTATATACATGCATGTATATTTGTGTATGTGTAGGTATACTGTACATTAGTATTATTTTCACGCTCACCCGTTAAATAAAGGAAGGCTGTTCGTGCCACAGTGTGTGGCTGCATTTGAGCTGTATTTCAACATGAACATGTGTCTATGTTTGTAGCATTTTAGCATGAAGTAGTCATCTAAAAAAAGGCTTTTCACTATTTGTTTTTCTAGAAGAGCACCTTGTATTGTCCACGACCAAAGAACACTTTATTATGTTTCTGTTTTCACTCTTTCCCTTTTGAACACACAACACATTATGGCACCACATGGATAATAATTTAAGGGTGCAGATTCAAGAACTGTGCAAATATTGAACTCAAGTGTCTTCTGCTTTTTTTCACTGCAGTCCAAAACCTATTGGAAGCTGTTTGTACTAGTCTGGGCCCACATGCTCACAGCTAGCGGTGATTAAATGAACATGACTGTATGCAGTGGAATGAAAGAGCTCCGTGCCTCGACAGTCACAGCAGAAACAGGCTCAACTGACAAGACGCTGTGCCGACGAGTGGGTGTAGAGATGAACAGATGAGAGGCATCAGCTCCGTCTCCATGTGAAGGTCACTCTGGAGCAGGTGTTGACAGCGAGAACATTTGTTGGTAAACAGATTCATCTTTGCAAAGGTCACCATTTGTTTGGTGGCATTCACTGTCTGTCCTTATCTCCTCATCTCTGCCTCTCATCCTCTTTGTCATGTCTCCACTCTCTTCCTGCTCTTTCCTGCTCCCTGTGTACTGCTTTGGCTCCAGTCTGACTTTGTCTTCCTGAGAAATGCTTCATGTCGTCGGCTGCAGCTCCGTCTGCCAGGCGGAGAAAAGCCCACACTGCAGCATTATCAGCATTCAGTGGCCACCAACCTGATTGCTCGGCCATGGGTGGCTACGTTACAGCTGTCTCTGGACAGCAGCGGGTATCCGGGCCCTGCATGCCAGCCGAGATGGCCACCCACTTCTCCAACTGGCTGCCGCTGGCCGTCTGCCTGCATGTCACCCTGTGCACATTCACAGCAGCCACGACGTCGGCCAGCACTCATCCCCCCGTCAGCTGTACAGGAGAGGAAACTGTCACACTCCCTCAACTGAGTAGACGTTTCTGTTCCGACAACATTCATAAGCACCTGGCCAACGCTTATGTTCAGTACAAAAAAAAGAAAAAACATGCATATAAAGTGTTCAAATGTGAGCTGGCTGTGAGAGACTGTTTGGCATAGCAGGGAACAAGAGTTTAATTTTGCCCTCGCAAGCAATTTTCTGCTCCTTGGTTCAGTTTTCTTTTCTGTCAATATGCTTTCAGTTTGTCCCGACCAAAAGCAACCATATAAATATCTATATCCATTCATCTGTTTATCTGCTATGCCTCCATTGTCAAATTCCGATATTAATAATGAAGATCAAAGTGAGAACAGGTCAACATTAAACCCCAAAGAGCAGAGAAAAAAGAACAATAACATAAGCGGTAGAAAAGTGGTGGGAAAAAAGAGGTAGTGAGGGAAACATATTTACTGACATCCATGGGCTGTCACCACTCTGATTAATGGTGGCTGGAATCCCTGGCTGGTGAAAAGGTGTTGTTGGGGTGTAGAGAAAGCCCAGGCGCTGACCCAGAACTAATAGCACTCGACTTGAACAAGCTGTCTAACCCGAGAGAGTGAGTTTCTGCTGCTGCCAGTACGACACTGGGCTGGAAAGAAGGGGAAATAAGAAAAGTTAGAGATGGGAAACAAGGTAGGTTCACATCAGAACCTTTGAACTTCGAACACTTGGTCTGACTCTGTGGCATTTGTCACTTTGTTCACTCATCACTAATACACATGCAACAGTTACTCTGGTTTTAAGCAGTAAATTAAATCTCCAGATACTGATGAGTCAATCATTTTGTGACATCTTCGTTGACAGGTGTGGAGTCACATAATTACAGCTGATATATCCTTTAAAGATGAAGCACTGTGGGCCAGAGAAGACACAAGACAAGAAAAGAAGATTTACTACCTCCTTCCCTAGTCAGATTTTTTTTTTAGCAAAAAGTTGAATGGAGGCACTTTCACATAGGTTAAACCTTTTTTAAAAACTGATTCTGATAAACATGTCAGAACGGGGGCTGTACAGTGGCTCGGTGGTTAGCAGCGTTGCCTCACAGCTAGAAGATCCCTGGTTCTCATCCCGGTTAGGACGCCTGGGATCTTTCTGTGTGGAGTTTGCATGTTCTTCCTGTGCAGTGTGGGTTTTCACTGGGTACTCCGGCTTCCTCCCACAGTCCAAAAACATGCTGAGGTTAATTGATTATTCTAAATTGTCCATAGGTGTGAATGAGAGCGTGCTTGATCGTCTCTATATGTAGCCCTGTGATAGACTGGCGACCTGTTCAGGATGTCCCCTGCCTTCGCCCTGAGTCGACTGGGATAGACTCCAGTCCCCCCGTGACCCTACAGAGGAATAAGCGGTGTACAGATAATGGATGGATGGATGGATGGATGTCAGAACGGGTGTATAAAATTTGATAGCTGAACTCAAAGTGCCAAATACTGCAGTTCCTCAAATGGCCACTTGAGGCTGCTCCAAAAGTGAGTTGATCCTATAGACCTCCATGGTAGAATGCCCAACTTTACAGCACAAATAAACATGTTTACAGAGTTGTCAAAAACCTGTTTTGGTCTCTATAGAAAATTTTCCCATTTTCAATAATTGTGCAAGGATTGAATTTTTTTTTTTAAAAAAAAACCCACACACTTAAATTATGTGAAGGCTTAAAGTTATGTAGAATCAAAGTGGTGGTTTCTATCTGTGACAGGTCGGTGTCCTCAAAGGACCATTGCCCAGAGATGTTTGCATGGCCAGCCTCAGCTCCACTCACACTTCACCTCTTTGCTCAGCTTTGAGTTAGGCATGAGTTAGGAGTCAGATGCTGCGAAGATGGTGACTGGAACCAGCACACTGAGCTTGAAAACTGCTTTTTAGGAAACTGTGGGTAATGGAGGGTTCATCCTTCTTTACTGTTGATGGAATGCATTGATATTCATTTATCATTCTATAGCACAGGATTGTATAATGAAATGGTAGTGATAGTCTCATTGTGCTACTCACAAAAAGACAGTATGACAACTGAATAATAAAATAATAAAGACTTTTTTAAAGTTACATGGTGCCTTGCTGAAAAAGTAGGCCCATCTTTAAGCGCAGTATTGGATGACCTCCCTTTTTATGAAGGCTCTGTTTGTTCTTGACTGATGGTAACCTGGAAAATCTTAGTTTTGCTTTGCTAGACCATTTTGTTAAACAACAATTGTCTGGCTGCACAAAACTATCCCTCTGCTATAGTGGTAGAGATTTTTGTGATTAAAATGGATTATTCCTGAAAAAACAGCTAATAGGACTGTTTTACTGCAAAATCCAAATCTTCAGCAACTTAACATTTTCAGTGTGGTGAGTTGCTGCTCAGAGGTAGTTGTTGTTGTCTCCTGTGGCGAAGTAACATGTAGATAGCAGAAGGTGAGGAAAATGCTGACTAAAATTATCAGCCAGTGGCAGGTTTAGACCTGCAACCTACATCAGACTAGTCAGATCCAGAATCAACTCGGGACTTCCCAAGACACCATCCTGAAACCACCAAACTCACTGAGTAACCCTAACGCCTGACTTACAGTCATAACTCTTTTCTCTTCCACATTGAAGGTTAGTCTACAAGCAGTGAGGCTGCTCTGTCACGCATGGTAGTAGACAAAAGGTGTTGCCATAGCGACATAAAATATTTCAAATGTCAAACATTCTGTTATGAAATTCATGTTGAGAAAATGTTCCCCAGAGGCTAAATTTTATCTGCAGGCACTTGCAGGTATGAATGTCCAATCTGACTTTATCGTGCCAGTTTTGAACAACAGGAGGGAACTTGTTTATTCTATTGAAGCACTGATACAATTGAAAAACAGCTGTGGGTATATTTGACCTATTAGTAGGTCTACAGACATGCTGTGAGACTGTACTTAAACACATCAATGCTTTGACTTAAATGCTAATACCAACATGCTAGCATCAAATAGGAGATGTACATAGTGACTGTGACTTCACTGGTTCATTGAAAACTGTTTTGAAGCATTGGGTTCAAAAATTAACTGTTGCCAACTTACTGGTTACGGGTTGATTTGACCCATAACGTCAGGACACTACACACAGTGATACAGTGCCAATCTGTCAGTTACAAGGTATCCCCACCCTAAAATATCCCCTGCTCTATTCTCAAGTTTACTCTAAATGGAAACATAATTTCGAAATGAACACCACTGTGTATTAAAGGAGACTTGAAACTAGCAACTAAGACCATAAACTTGTTAGGAACATGTTTACTGAGGTAACAAACCAGGTGAGAAGTAGGACAATTTTCTCATAGACTTCTATTCCAACTAACTTCTTTTTGCAACCAGGGAAGTTGCCCCCTGCTGGCTGTTAGAGAGAATGCAGATTTTTTTTTAAAAATCCACATTGGCTTTACGTTTCAGACCCAGAGGCTACGTCTATTTTCTATATTCAGTGGGTGCCAATAGTGACAATGCTAACATGCAGATGTTTAGCGGGTATAACTTTTGTCATGTCCACCATCTTTGTTTAGCAACTATGCTAGCAGTTGCACTAAACACAAGGTGCAGCTGAGTGAGGCTGTTGGGAAAATCATTCATTTTGCAAGTATTTGGACTTTAAGACCTTTTAAAAACTTTTTGGATCTTTAAAATATTGCTTTTTGTACTGAGGTATTAATTGAGAATTAAGATTACAGGTTTTTAAAGCACCCTTTGCTCTTGAAGTCATGTCAGGACTGGCTGTAGAGCTTAGCTATACTATATAAGTGAATGTTATGGATCACAACACCAACCCCTGGCCTGAGGCGAAACTCCTCAGAGCAAGTAAGAAAGAAACAAAGTAAGAAACCCTGGGAGAAAACATGCGAAGCGAGTGCCCACGTTGAGCTACATGTCGGTGTTGCTCCTGTGCATGCTCATCCTTTTGTGCACATAAGTCAACTCACCCTGAAAAAACACAATCATCACTAGCTCCTGCGCACATTCCCTCACAAAACACAACAAAAAAGAGGTCTTGCTTCAAATATTCTGCAGCTTACTTGCCAGGAACATCATCCTGTCGAGGATGTTTTTGCTGAGGGCAACAGCAAGCCCAACAGCTGGGACATAATGAAGCTTTCAGGCACTTGTTCTCCTATCGTGTAGCGCCAGCCCCTGTCTGCTTCCACCAGATGTTCCATGTTTTCCCTCCAAAAGCCTCTGCTGCCAAAATGGGGACAATCTCTAGCAAAGCAGGAGCCAGCTAACTCCACAGTCGATTCATGATTATAGGGTGATAGCTGGGTTAATTGCTTGTTTCGTGTTCATTGGGCGAGGCCCTGTCACTTGGTTGTCATCTTTTGTGTAGCTGAGAAAATCAGTTTGACAGTAACTAGAGCTGCTGTTATCAGTCTCACTGGTCCGGAGTCAGCTGGGAGCAGGTAAACATTATGTTATTGATTTATTTTCAAAGATCAGGGTAGATCCCGCTGTGAGTAACCATGTGGTTTCAGTGTTGATAACGGATGACATGGAAATGTGTCATTGTGTGTCAGGAGGTCAGCTCAGGTTATTTCTATCAAATCAAATTAGTACAGGATGTCGGGTGACGCAGCACCTAAAATGTGACTCAGCACTGATCACAGGATACTGAACTAGCCTGCTTCACGAAAGTTGGAAGATTCAGCAAACTGTCCTTAGAACACATCAGTTGTTATAAATCAGTGCTGCTGAATTGGAGACACTGTTAAACTGTGCTCAGTGTTGCATGATGGTGGACAGTAGTATTTTATCCAGCTGTCCACAGTGGAAACAAGACCTTTAAAGCTTTTATCCAGAGAAAGATTCAAAGCAGCTTGATTAGAGTTCTTGTATAGACTACTTTTGGAATGCATCTTTACACTACACATGGCTACATTTTAGACTAAGTATTTTAGGCTACAAACAGCATACGCCATCAGAGGATTGACGTTTATTTTAGGAGCTGTATCATACAATCCACAGAAAAAGTAATGTTTTTTTGTTTTTTTTACCCTGCTAACATGCACACACGGTAAGTTTTATATGCTGAAAGACATATCGTGAGCAAAACAAGAAATTAGAATGTAGTATCTAACTAGTATCAATTGTAAGTCATCTTCAGGCACAAAGGGATTATTTTTGTAGAGAAATCTTCGACATATGTTATTTTGATACACAGAGGTGAGATTTTAGGGGTTTAATCAATGATCAGGGAGGAGCTTTAAGTAAGACAATTTTGTTTGCATAATTAAAATGTGTTTCAAAAAGAAGTACTGGTAGTATACTTAATAAAGTACACTTCATTTTGTCACTGAAACTCTGCTTGTAATTAAGTTGCATGACAAAGCATTGATTGTTATCAACAGTAGGAGTAGATGTCTTGTTTTGAGCGTCAATACAGCATCAGTGGGATCAATCAACAAAAGATCTGTGATGTGTGATTGTATGCGGTTTAGAGAATTTACATAGAAAACATCTTTTATGTACCATTAAAAGTTGTCTTTTGTTTAAACATACTTGATTAATTGATAAAAAAAGAACATTTTTAATACACATAACAAAATATTTGATTTTGGTGGTAATCAAAGATACTGATACTACATTAACCTCATTTGTAGCTATTCTGCTAAAAGTTTGTTGTTGTCATAATTACCGTTTAAACCACCTGACTTGAAGGCAACATTAGCAGCAGGTGTACATGGCAACAGCTATCTCTACAACCTACACTTGATAACCTGCAGCTAAGCTAACTTGAGCTAACGGATACATTTTAAAAGGATTTTCAGGAGTTCAGCTGGCAACAAACACGCTTTAAAATGGATTTGAACACAGCTTCTCTTTCTGTCAGTGGTAAGTGGCTGAAAATCGGTAAAATGACCTAATTAAACAGAGCTTTCTTGTTACTATTTGGCTAATTAGCAAAGCAATTAGCTAACGTTAGCTTACCGAGATGGATACACACATAGGCAGGAAAACGATACACAAACGTTAACAGAACACAGTTTACTTCATAAAATGGTTATGATATTGTATTACAATAAAAATATATAAATAGTAATATAGTATTGACTCAAATAGAACAACACGTTCTTCAGGCTAATGCTGCAGCTAGCATTGTTTCAATTTTGAATTCATTTTGTTTTTAAGTGATAGCATCTATAAAAGACTATATGAAACGATGGAAAATAGTAAAAAAAAAAAAAATAAATAAAAGAAAGAAAAAGCCGAAGCCCAAATACATTCAATTTACAATGGCTTTTCCCCAAGATGATTGAAATTGTCAGTTTGACATTTTTTATCACAATTAAATCACTTCAGCATGTGAAGTAATTTATGTATTTATTAATAACAAGTTCTCATGCAGAAGTTATTCAAAGACCTTTACAGACAAAGGTGAAAAAACATTTAAAAGACAAAAGGCACAATACAGCATAATAAAATGAAATTAAATAAATGAAAAACAGCACAGAGAAGTTCAGCGAGGTGCACAGTACTCTGATAGAATAAACTGAATGATCAAAACAATGGAGCAAGACAAAAGATGAGGAAAATAAAGACACGTAAAGAAGATAAAGATAAAGTGCACAAAAGAATATGTGCATAAAGGTGAAGACAAGGTGAATAAAAGTACAGGTAGTGTGAACCAGATTTTATAGAAATATAACTGAATTAAAGTGGGAAAAAACAAATGCATGATAAATGGGTTTTAAGTCAAGTTTGGGATTGTTAATCACTTTTTAATCAGGGTTTACTCTGTGTGTGCATGTGTGTGCGCATTTGTATTGCTTATGTTATGGGGACATAAATCTGTTTACACAGTGAACCTTTAGGAATAAAAGTCCCCATAATGCAAACCTTGATATTCTAAATTGAAGCGTTGGTTTTAAGTTAGGGTGCAGTTTGGTTTTGGTTAAGAGTTAGGGATAAGTAGTTCAATGGTTAGGTTAAGTCTCCAGGAAATGATTGTAAATCGGTGTAATGTCCTCTTAATTATGGAAACACAACTGTGTATGTGTGTGTGTGTGTGTGACTGTTATGTTGTGATGAGTTTTCTGTTAATTACATCCTACCCCTTGCCAGTGGAATCATGTTGCAGGCTAACCGAATTAATTGAGACTAGATGTTTTTACATATGTAATTAATTGAAATCATATCATTTATGCTTCGCTCAGTTCCTGTTAAACTGGTCGTAGTCAAACCTTGTTTTCTTTTGGGCAAATGAAGAAATCTCTATGGGCCATCCTGTCACTGATCAATGCACATTTGGATGTTTAACATCTGGTAAGCCACTGGAAATTGGCTTCTATGGCAACACTGCGTTGCCATCATCCTCCCATCATTAGCTTTCACCATTGCCCCGGGGTTCATAATGTCGTTAGCTTACATTGGGATGCAGTAAAGTGGTGTTACATGACGTTTCGCAACTCCTTTTATTGAAGTAGCCTGCTATGCCGCCTGCTTGTCCTATTCCATGGACACCACAGGGAAATAAGACATGATGAGAGCAGAGGCTTGATGACATGAGGTTTAAAATTCTTGCGTCAAACATCATTTAATTTGGGAATTTGGCGAATAAAAAGTATCACATGAGCTAGTAGGAAAAGCTTTCTGGCAGTGGTGTAATGTTACGCCCTTATGGAAAATGGGTAATAAAGGATTTGATATTGAGCCAGTTGGCCTATACGAGCATTTATACATTTTCAGCCTCTTCTTTTGCAGCTGGACCTTAATCTGCTACATTTCACACTAACATCTGTATGTGGCACAAAAGGTTTAACACAGAAATTGAAACTTGCACCATCGCTGCACTAGTTTTAATCGAATGTGCAGTCAAAATGATTAGCCACAATGACTGAAATTATGTAGTTGTAATTACAAACAGATGGGAGGCTTTATTTGCACTTAAGGCGACTGTGTGCATGGGAAATGCGGTGTGAACAAGAATAATTAAGAAGTTAAAGTCCTCTTTTTTTCCAAGTTGTGTTTAAATAATCAACACTATGATGTACATTTGTTTTAAATTAACTATATAGTTATATGAATGCTTCGCCAGGAGCAGCCAACACCTTCGAGCCTTGAACATGTGAAGCTAGAGATATATTTTATTTATTTACCGGGACTTCAGTTTGTTTGTTTTCTGGAGGGAAGTGGTGTGTAAAGGCTGTAGTGCCTCCTGCTGAGATGTTTCACGATACTGGAGGGCTCATTGGGGAGACAGTAACTCATCAACCGAGTCGGACAGTAATTTCTGTTTCAGTATGGCATCTCTCTTGATATATACACAGAACGACACTGTGTTTTTTAATGCTGCCAATACCATTTAATTTGGAAATGACCAAACTGGACAAATAAATGCCTATTTTGTCCATGAAATGACCTATCCTATCTATGGTCTACTACTAGCTTCAAGAGTCTAACAATAAATAATTAATCATTATGTGTAACTATTTGTTACGGTGTAAAGACTACTGCAACCTCTAGGGGTCACTAGTAGCCTTTAGACTTATGCATTTCACTTCATTTTCATTAATTTCAAACAGCCCACCGGGTTCAATTTTTAACTTTAATTTGTATTTTGTGTGTGTTCATGATCAGAAGCTGGTTTTAATGTGTTTCTGTAGGAATTTTTGGCACATTGTCTAAATATTCAAACATTTTAGTCATGCAGCTCTGCCTCCCAGTTCTTCAAACTCACCGGTTCACTGCTCAGGACCCCATCAGCCCAGAACAGGCTGAGCTGTTTGCAGTTCACTCAGTGTACAACAGAGGTCAGTAGAAGCTGCTCTTGCATGAAGTTGGCACCTCCACACACTGATGTGTCACACTGAGAGCTGTGAACTGAAGTTCCCAAAATATGCTGTAGTTGTGGAGGTCTTTCTTTAAGCTACCATTAACAAACAGCTTGTATCTTGTTTCCACCCTATCTGATTCAGCAAACCTGCAAGCACAGGCGTGCTTTATTTATGCTGCTGGATTTTATGCATGACAGTTTTGCTGAGGGGAAAAAAATAAGTTCCTCCTCCTCGTCATCCCCATGTTTCCCCTATTGATTTTGGCGCTGCTTTGATGTGAATCGGTGCCAGAAGTGTCACTTAGATAAATCACTGTTAGTCCAGGCTGGCATAGCTTGGTAGTGGTGACAGAAGGGAGAATTCCACGCGGATCAAATAAATACAGATGTGAAGTAATTAGTTGTATTCCCAAGAAGCCTATTGTGGGCATGTTAAAGATGCTAGGGATCAGCTGGCTTTCCCACTAGCAGCTTTTATCTATTTAAACAGGAAACAGAAACTAGGTGGGTCACAACCCATGTGGCTTTTGATAAGTCACACGTCCAATGTGCAGGTCTGGAAATTAGACTTAGAAATGTACTGCACTGCTTGAAAAATTTAAATAGGAGCTGACTTTTGTGATTAACAACAAACTAGTCCCTTCTTTTATCAACACTTACAAATTTGTAAAATTAAGCAACCATTCTAAAAAACATTAATGACAAATTCCAAGGTAAACGTATCACTAAAGTTCATGTGCTACTATTGAGTGGCTTTGAATTGTTCGTAGCCATGATCGCGTGACAGTTCAAGGACAGCTTATGAATTTAGTTTTAGCAGATGACACCAACTATTTAACCAAAGTGAGAGTAGATTTTTTTACAGTGTTTCTGCATGGCCTGAAGAGTCTTAGTGGAACTGACAGAAAGGAGTAAAACATAATGAAAGGCAGGAAAGCACAGGAAAAGCCGATACACACAAAAAATATGGACTTGTATGTAGACTACATGCTGCAATTTTTTAAAGATTTCATATCAAAAATCTGAATAATGTAAAGTAAATTACATTAGTGCATCCATAAAGTACATCTCTGCCACAAAGCACAGTATACTTAATGTCCTGAATAAATGAAGTATACAATAATGTGTTGCTGCTTTTGTAAATTGCAACAATCCGAGAAGCGCATTAGATTAGAGGCCTCCAACAATTCATGGAAAACACGCTTTGATCTTCACTCTAAAAACACATTTGAGAAAAGCACCGCTTTAAGTGCATCATCTTATAACAAAAGGAGTGTACGTTTGCTACATAATACTGCCATTACAGTTAATGCCACATCCCTGTGAAATTGAAACCCACTTTTTTTGCTCTCGCAATTATAGGCCCCTTCAGGAGGAGATGTATTTATGTCCAGCAGTTAGCAATGCATTGATTTAATACGTTTCTAATCAGGACATACAGCTTCAGGGCCTAAAATGTTAATTTTTCCTGCTGCTTACAAAGTAGCCTTTGATTTTCTGTCACGGCAGTAATTACAGTGTTTTGCCACTAGATAGGGAGAGAGCTTTGTCTCGTCTAATTATGAGGTAATCATTGCTGTAGTGCCAGCATGTTGTTCTCACCTTTTTGTTAATACTATTTTAATTTTATTTTTACAGCTTCCGGCTATTACCTTCCCTTCTAATTCATACTGTGCCACAGTTAACGCTGCGTGTGTGCGATTGTGTGCGTGTCTGAGTGTATATTTGGAGTGTAGTAGCCTTGTGACTGTAATTGTTGTGGTATGGGTGCTGTTAATTACTGGAGTAAACGGTTGAATCACGGCCAGGGCCCTTTGTGGTTGCAGAGTGGCGGGCAGCAGAGGAGAGAGACAGAGGGCTGGA
This sequence comes from Dascyllus trimaculatus, assembly GCA_024666655.1. Lineage (NCBI taxonomy): Eukaryota > Metazoa > Chordata > Actinopteri > Pomacentridae > Dascyllus > Dascyllus trimaculatus. The sequence goes on along the minus strand of CM045445.1, from coordinate 16,871,304 downwards.
AAATTGTTTTTACCATCTGGGGACCAAGGGAGAGAGAAGGGGAAGCAGAGGGGAGAAAGGGGGAACAGCAGCAGACAGAAAGGCCCAATTGGTGGCCAGAGCCTAAGGGTCTGGGGGTCCATATGGAAGGCAACACTTTGCCTTGCGCTTTATTGCACACCTTGCTGTTTTAATCAATGGCAAGCCTGTTCACAGAGCCTAGAGCAGCAGTGGTTGTTTCTCATTGTCTCACTGCTACTTCCACTTTTCCTGCTCCACTACACCCCAGCACTTCTTACCAAATCTCTGAAGGGCTGTGCAGCACTTCCAGGTCTCTCTGGAAGCCGGTGAAGTGCATGTGCTACAGGAAAAGCGTTTGCACTATGTGTGAGGTAAAAAGCTCCTCTTTTGTAATGATGATTTGATACGCTCTCGGCTCCTGCCTGCGCTGCTCTAATTTCCCAGCAAAGCAGGATAAGAATGTAGATGCCTGCTGTGTTTGGAGTCGTTTCTTAAAATGGAGGACACCATTCCATCTGAATTCCATTTCAGTGTTGAACGTAATGGGATTAGACTACAAAAGCGGGGGAGACAGTGGGATATGCACTAATAACACCATAAAAGTGCCAGTCAGCGGCGGCCCAACTCCCTTGTAACTCCACCCAGGTTGGAGGCACTTCTGGTAATCACCCCCCTCAGACTGAGCAGAGTGTTGAGGAGTGAGAGATGAAAGGCCTCATCTACGTGGGAGGTTGACTGTTTGATTTTAGCACAAAAACTCTTGTGGGTATGTCGATTCAGTTCAATTCAGTTTTATTTGTACAGCGCCAATTCACAACGCAAGTCACATCGGGGCACTTCACTTCAGTAATTTATTAAATTAGACCCATTTTGTAAAGAACACACAAAGCAGGTAAATGCTACTTGTTTAAAATGGAAGACCTGCTGTTTTAATTTCAGATTTTCATGGGCAACAGATGAGTGGTAACAGAACAGCAATCAGTGAAGTGCTATGCAGTACATCTTGTCTCTGATTGTACATAATGACTATATTATGTACATTATGACTTCATGACAATAAAAACATGATGGCATTCACAAAAATTCAATTGCCAATTCATATTGTACGCTGTGATTTTAGGCAACTAGATACTTGAACATACAATATTACCTATTTTTGACGATTTTGCTAAGTAGATTTGAGATGCAAGTAGATGTAAAAGCGATTACCCAGAGATTATTATAACCAGTGGCGGCTGGTGCAGTTTTCTCCAGGGGGGGCTACAACTCCAAAACAGACATATACCAAAAACCGGGTTTCTGCAGGTTTAAACAAATTTAAAACTTTTTAAAGACCTTTTTAAGACCATTTTGAATTAAATTTAAGATCTACACAAAGTCAGAAAAAGTAAGGAAAATTGCAGTCACAGAATTGCTTTCAAAGTAACCAAATTTATTTCCACAGAACCCATAAACCAGCCTGAACCTCCTCATTGTGCTACAGATCTCCATCCTGTAGCCTTCATCAAGCTGACATGAAATGTTTATTCTTCCTAACATGGCTGTTCATGCTTCTTTGCCTTTTCTGAAGTGCTTTAATCAGTCATACCTGTCCTGATCCATGCTGGGTCAGATCCTGATGTTTGAAAAAGGAGGCAGGGAAAGCAGAATAAAGCATCAGCCTCGCTACATCAGTTAGCCTAGCCTTGTAGCTAAACCAGGTCCTGTACTGTCCCCTCTGTCTTTGGACTGCTGATTAATTAAATGATGTTCGGCTGATCAGGTCTGAGCTCTTTCACCTGCAGCTTCTCCTGATCTGTTCTCCTCTCCAAAGGTTTTGATTTAAGTGACTTCACTGAATTATTTAATGTCTCTTTCTCCATTTTGCATCTCTGTCTGTCGTCTCCAACTCCCGCTACTCGACCTGTCAATCAGCCGCACTTTATGACAGACGGCTGTGACTCGGGCCGACGTCCCGACGTCAGCTCCACCCATGGCGGGAGGGTGGCAGTATCTAAATAATCCAGCTACGTCAGCTGTGGGCGCAGGGAAGCTGCGCCCCAACTTGGCCCTATCTCTTGTATTGAAGAGGAGTTACTGCGCATGTACAACTTTTAACGAGAGTCTATGGGCAAAGATTTTTGCGCCCCAGGGCGGAAATACGTCACCAATCGGACAACGCCGATGAACGATACAACTTTACTCACCATCATTACCTATATAATATTTGTTTTCCTCATCTTAAAATAGATATACATTTATTTCGAAATATTTGTATTTTGTTATTTCATTTTTATTATTATTTTTATATCTTATTTAAGCTAAAGTGGTGAGTGATGAATGGTGGGGCGGCGCCCTAGCGCCCTTTATTGGCCAGCCGCCACTGATTATAACTATAAACTAGTGCTGTCAATCGATTAAAATTTTTAATCGCGATTAATCGCATGAATGTCATAGTTAACTCGCGATTAATCGCAAATTAATCGCACATTTTTTATCTATTCTAAATGTCCCTTGAATTATCATTTTATACGAGGAGGAGGCGGAGAATTCGCGTCAGCTGTGTTTAGTCATCAAGTGGTATTACAGACTAGATATGCTACGATGAGAACTCAGTTCATACTGACAACATACACATAACTCTGGTCTTGTCAATCGTCATGCGGCACCCCAGGCCGCCGTCACCTGGCGGAGCATCTGGATCAGCGGCACGCGGTTCGGCACGCGGAAAAGGAGCCGACAGAAAGGCGAGCGAGAATATTGCTGCTGTACCACCACCAGCAGGAGATCCTGTCTGACTCCGACGGCGAACACCTCGCCCTCGACCTCGCCAACCATGCCCCCGCCCCACGCACCCCCGCCCGCGTTAATCTCGCGATAAAAAAATTGACGCCGTTAAAATTGATTTGCGTTAACGCGTTAATAACGCGATATTTTTGACAGCACTACTATAAACGCAAACTGTAAGCCAGTAATGTAGATTAATTAAAGGTCACTGGTTAATTGGTGACTTGAAGATACTGCCCAACTTGGACGTTATCAGTTATCACAGCATATCATTCCCATATATATATATGGGCCAGTAGGGACCATCATCACCTTCTACAAAATGCTTTTTCATCCATTTTTGATTATTTTCAAAGCAAAAATTGTGTGAGAAAGTGCATGTAGAAAGAGTTGTCACCCTGAAAACATGTAAAGTGGAGCTTTGTAACATGTGGTAAACGTTAGGATGGCCGTACCAATAAAGATTGTTACTGATCAAGGAGACCGATAACTGATATTTGGAACGTGTGTGTGTGTGTGTATATATGTATATATAAGTAGCCATTGCTTAAGACTTGAAGGAAGTGACTACAGACAGAAACCATTGAATCAGAGTAAAAGTGGAATATTTTTAAATTGGTTTCCTTTATTGGGAATTGATCATTTAAAAAGAAACTACCTGAAGAACATAAAACATCATATGAAAATGTAACTTTAAAGCCTGAATATCAGATGTGATAATCAGCCTGGCCAATACTTGGTCAGTCGCTAGTAAACCCATTGACGGGGTGTATGTTAACACTGATCCTTTCAGGAACCTAATCAAGTAGTTTTAGTGTCTAAACTTAACCATCCACCAACTAAAAACCTAAGTAAACACTGAGTGTAAAACAGCAAGTGAAAATTAAACTGAAGTAAACACCATACTAGTGATCTGCTTTACCACTCAAATTTTCAGTTTCCTGAATGAAAGTCCTCTGATTTACACTACAACCCTCCAAATGCTGACTTAAATTTCTCTTTCTAAATGCACAGTTGTGTCTTTACACCGTTAAATGGGGTGAAAACAGCCCTCTGATCCTACTGTAAGGTGGAGAAGGCCCCTACTGGCCCATATGTATGAAAATGATGTGACATGATAACACCTATGTAATAGTATGATAACATACAAAACAGGTGGAGATACACGCTCATGTTTTGTTGTGGCATGAGGACTGTATTTCTGCAGGTATTTTGAATTTCAATAAAGCTCACAGCTGAGTTTCAAAATATCACAAGTAGCCTAAATTTTAAGATGAAAATGTTGTCTTTTGTGAACCTCCTATGTTGAGCGTCCTGCCTTCTTGCCCAAGGCAAACCTCATCATCCCTAAAAAAAGCTAAATAGTTTGCACTGCAGGCCTTCACAGCTGCATGATATCATCCAGATGTCTGCACGGTGCAATAAACAGCATGCTCAATAGAAGCTGTTATGTCTCCGCTCCAGAAGTCAGACTGCAACAGGCTGCAGCGTCTCTCCTCCACGTAAACTGACCCTGTCACTGTTGTTTGGCTCCTTGTATTACAGCCTTTGCCATTACTTGGATTTGTGATTAAATTTAGCAAAGTGCTGCCGATAGCCGAATTGTCCAGCCACTCTCAATTACCGTCTGGGGAGGGTACCTGAGAAAGCTTAACACAGCAATTAACAACTTAATTAAGTGCCACAGCCATTGTGGCATTTCTGGAGCCACGCAACAAGGGGTGTATTGATTGCAGGGGATTGCCAGTTGGTCCCCAATTGATCGCCCAATTGATTGGCTTGGATAGGCATTCCTCAATGACTCAGGGAAGGAGTCGGTGTGTGTTGTGTGTTTTGTCTCAAAGGAAGTAGCCGTCATGCTGCTGTGTGACACACTGATAATGACCTGCCAGACTGGCTGCATGGCCTCTACCAATCCCCCTGGGTGTGACACAAGTGTCTGGTGTCAATCATTCACTTGCTTGCGCTCCGTCTCCCTCTTTAACACACACACACACTAAAAAACACTCACACAGACACACACATACAAACAGAAGCCCCAGGACTCTGCTTGAATCCTAAGTAACACCTGCAGTCTATTTAGTCTAAATACACCTGACAGGGATGCAGTAATAAATAAGTGCACAGAACAGAATACATTGCGAGCACTAGACCCGCAGGTACAAAGAGATACTTGAACAAAGATACACAAATACATTTACAGTTAATTTCCCTCTGAGGGATTGTTGTATGGCATTTGCCTTTATTGAAATAGTGCAGTGGGGAAAGACATGAGATCTGTTCCGCCTACATACAGCTACTAGGTTGCCCATTCCCGTTTACTTTCAGTGAAAACATTTCTATTGTGGCATCTTGATTAGGTGTATGATTACACTTAAGTCATCATTTCTTCAGGCGCAGAAGCTTTTCTAGAATAAGGATTAGGGATAGACCGATATTGGCTTGATATTCTGCATTTTTCCGATTATTGGTATCTGGATTTTTATTGACAAATTATTGATAAATTCAATGCGATACTTCAGGTCTCTCTCTGTCTGTAGTCACTCGGTGGTCTCAGAAATGTCTCTCAAGTAGAGACTTTAAAAACTGAACAAGAAACATGAGCCATTCTCACAAACCAGGAAATTAACTACTCTTACAGTGGCTAAGGCTATGCTAATGGCTAGTTTCTAAGTTAGAAGGCAGCCACAGAATAACCTGTCTGGAAAACAATAAATAATAATGTTTTAAGATATGGACCTTAGTGGACAGTAAAAGAAATAGAACAGTGAAAGATGAAGAAAATAGAGAAGAACAGGAACTGCAGGAGACAAACTGATTGATCTCAGTCGATCCCACATAAACAGAAGAGAGCATCCTAATTTATTGGTTCCTATTTCTGTTGTAAGTATTCAGTTATAGTCACCCTTATTATTGAAGAAGTCTAGTTATGAATGACAGGTTCCTGCTATCATATGTTGTTAAAACATAATATTTAATGTATATCGGTTCTAAAAATCGCTAATCTGCCTTTCTTGATTACCAATAATCTTCAAAAGTAAAGCCCATATCAGTCAATCTCTAACAAGGAAATATTGCACAGGTAAAATTACAAGACCTGCACATGCAGTAAAGGACAGGGATGCACCCACACGCACCTACACACAAACACACACTTTCACACAGAGACCAGTGGTCCCGGGGGAGCAGTTAGGATGCAGGGCAGGCAGGGATGTGGGAAGGGGAGTGAAGAGGTGGTAAGACGTCAAATAAAATGTCATCTCTTATTGTGTCAATGAAGTAATTCCCTTTTAAAGGCTTGACCCTTCACCCCGGAGGAACTCGGCCAATTGCACAGTGCAGCCATGAGGTGATAACAAATGACTCAACTGAGGGGGGTGGGTGTTGAGCTGGACTCACTCCAGACCAGTTACACCAGGTAAAAGATGTGTCCAGAACAATTAAAAAGAGATTTTTTAAAATTGTATTTGGCTTTATTGTTTTTAAAAAAAATAAATCTGCACATTGTGAAATGCAAGTTCAAAAGTTAAAAAATTGTTAAACCATTTTACATAAATGGTATTTTTACGACTTTCGTGTAAGGTCTTACTAAACAATGTCTCCCTTTCAATTTAACCTCATTACACTGTGTGCCTTAGTAGTTTCTTATTTTACCACTAGGGGGTAGTACTATATGGATGGACTTAGAGATAGTACTCAATGAGATACTCTGAATTTCTGATATAGGACTAGTCAGCTATGATCAACTGTGTTACTGGTATGAACATTGACAGCTTTGCAGACAGTCATACATTTGTAATTACGTTCTTGTATGGGACATGTAGTTATATTTGATTCTGAACAATGGCTATGTGTTTGTGTGTAGTTGTGCATGTCATAGAGCTTGACAGGTTCAGCTCTCCCTGCTCCTGCTGTGGTTCTGAGGTGCTCAACTTATGACCTGTAATTACATTGCTACTGTGCTCTCAAATCTCACCAGAGCAGGTTTGTCTCGGACACTTCAATTACCTCCCTTCAGCACCTCTGTTGGTCTCCTTTGCCCTGCAAAAAATCATAATGATAGTCCAGGGAATGGGCTGTTTCAAAGTTTACTGCACGTGCTGCAACAAATATCGCCAAATGAAAGTCACCGCAGACAAAAATGTGACAAGAAGGCATCAAAATAGATTAAATTAAATATACTAAAATAATTTTTATTAAGCATTTTTGCACCTGATAATTGTCATGGTTTTTGAGGGATAAAAAATTAACCCTTATGCATCCCCTTTGACAGGCGTCTAAATTCTTGTACCCATTTCAATATGCAGACATTTCAATACTTAAACAAGAGAAGCTTGTGAAAACAGCACGGCAAGGCCAACAACAATGCCCCGCACATATTCTTTGGAAATAGTCTGCATCAATTTGCATTCAAACTTGTTGTAAAATAGAGAAGAGCAAAAGATCTATCTATTGGGGCATATTTGAAGGTTGGGTCCAGGTCGCATATGTTTGCCCTTGTATAGTTCTGTCACATTGTGGTGTAACAGAGCCTCAGCTGCAGGATTGCAATTTTTAATGAAAAAGTGGGGGCCGCCACATCCAGGTAAGACCCCTGGAGGTTGTATTTCCAGGGCTTTGTTATATCCCACAATGAAGCAGTGCTGATGCGTGCGCGCACACCCACACACACACATACGCACACATACACACATACGCACACACACACACACACTCACGCACACAGATTTAATAGCGCAGTGGCTGATAAACACTCATGTATTTCCCTTAAAAAAAGGTAATTTTGGATCTATCCTTGATCATCTGAAAGACTCTCTCTCAGACATTAGATATGAAATGTCTCAAAACTTACATCAAGTATATGAAGAAACATCTTAGGTTATTAAATGCCCATCCAATGCAACTTTAAAAATGGAAGAAAATATTAGTATTTGGAGAAAAATCTTAAAACAAGCAGTCAGACATTTTGGAATTCTTTGTTGGATTGTTGCAAATCAAGGCCAGACATATTCAGTCTTATTGCTATTACCACGAAATGCCTTAAAATATTATCATTTCGTACCTGAAAAATGCTAGTTATTTTTTTTACTCATTTGTAACTAGTTCCACATAATATGCCTTCATTAGAGGTAAGTGGTGATAGCAAATTACCCTTGCAGTCTGCTTGAGTTTACCACTTATTTTTGGGTTTTAGCAGTAATGTGTAAAACAATAAATGTTGCAATATGAATTTATGTTATAGAACATTTATTTAAGCATAAAGTTTGCAGTAAGATGCTTTTACTGTATGTAAATCATCACAGGTATCCAAGGAGCACCTCAGAATTTTACAGAAAGCACTGCCGGAAGACTAATCAGTCAATGAGCCATTGAAATTGTTTGCTCAGCTGTTCAGAAACTGTATTGTGCCAGAATCAGTGGACAACTGAACCTAACGGCTTGAAATAGCCTGTGTAGAAGTTCCAAAACTGCATATTATTGGCAAGAGTAGAAGTTGTTCAATGTGTCTTGTGTTTTAGTAGAAATAAAGATCAAATCTCATATCTCTAACGCTGACACGTGACTCTCATCGTAGGAGAAAGCTTGTGTGCCATAGTTGCCATGAAGTACTATTAAAACTTATCGTAATTTAGCCAACTGCTGGTAATCAAATTATAATGCAGCTTTCTCATAAAGCTACATGGGTCAAGAAACTTGTTAGCTCGTGACTAACATTGTGGCATACCTAGCAAATTACAAATATGAGCATAAGTGTTCAAAATAGTAATTAGAAATCCCCTTAAGAACAGGATGAAGCAGACTGCCGGTGCATTTTCAGGCACATTCTTCATTCTGCAAAGGCCCTATATAATCAAATTGAACATAATTCAAGTAGAAAATAGCAGGGAATAAAGTAAACAGTGTGAATAGCTGTGGGAATTATTTCTTCTTCCGCTACACAAGAATGCTAAGAATGTGAGAATGTGGTAGCGAAGAGTCCACTCAGCTCTTCTGAAGCCACGATGAACCAGAAAACACAAACGTTTGCTTTAAAAGATAGCAATTTACATTGAGATACTTTTAGCTGAGATAATTTAATTCTGCTGTGTGCAGACCTTAGTCTTAGACGTACAAACAAAAAGTTGATGGCTTTTTGAATGTGGGATTTAAAGCAAAAAATGTGGTGGGTGTAGCATTAATGGTATTTATTATTTTCCTTCAGTGTAATTCACATATGAGCATTTGTATAATTGTACCAGATGTGTGCAGCTGTTATTTTAAGCCAAAAAACTACAGGCCTTTCAAGCCAACTTTGTCACTTTTTATATTATACTTTGTATTTTTTGTAATATTATTTGAATACCTGTTAGTACTCCAGTCTGACTAAATAAACAGTCCCTATCAAAAAATACTACACACTTTACAACTTGCAAATGTTACATTAGAATCTCTTATTTTGAAGTCTGCCAAGACAAGTGCACTGCTTCATGCTGACGGTGAAACTTAATTACACTCTGTCCTGCAGATTCTACAGAGGGAATTGGAGCCATAAAAATGCTGTTCAACCGTTATTGGTTGTCGTGAGCAGGAGGTCAGACAACAAGCAGAAGAATAAAGATTTTGAATGTGTGTGCAGTGTGGAGACTGACACACCAACCCCAACACAACTTTCCACTGACTCACAGCTGTATCAGGTATGTTGTCTGCTACGGATTGCACTAAACGTGTGATAACAGCCTACTTGATTAACCACAACCTGTAAACAATTTGTTTTCCACACCACGTACTGACCACAATAACATAACAATATGAAGTTTTATTGATTCTTATAATACATAAAAGTCAAGTTAGTGACTGCCAGTTTACTTGTAGCTGGAGTTTATTTGTAATAATTTAACAAGTTAATTAATTTTAAAACACTAATAAAGGAACAAAAAGATAACCTATACAAGTACCAAACCATTATTTCTTTCTTTCATCATAGTACTTCAGCTGTTCATTTCATTGTATTGGGCTTTATATGACACATGAGCACTGACCATGATGAGTTCTTTCACACACCAAAGGTCAGAGGCATCACTTACAGAAAGAGAAGTACCCCCCAAACACTCACTAAGTCATTTACCTCATCCTCTATCAATTATTGACATGCAGTTGTCAGCTGAAAAGGCAGCCAGACTTTCCGTTGATCTGTTTGATGAATATTTCAGCTGACAAACAGGCCACCTGACACTCTGCACCAAAGCAATGTGTGGTTAGAAAGAGGTCACGCATCTTGGCCACGGTCATGCACATTTGCATGCACATGTATATACGATTACGTGTTGTTGTTACTATTCTGTTCTAAATGTTTTTAGTTACTGTTTATTTGCATTTCTTTACCCTGAGCTACATGGTGTCGTGTTTTCTTTTGCCAATTAATACTTGAGTAGTTTATGTGCTTCTTTATACATCTAAGCCTCAACATCTAACAGCAAAGATTATACTTTATACACCACTACAGTTTTTTACAGCTATTGTTCATAGTTATTTTACAGTGCATTCAAGTCAAGTTGAATCAGGTAACCATTATTTATATAGCACATTTAAAACAACAGCCAAAGTGTTTTCAAATAGGAAAAATACAATTAACATTGCATTTTAAGCAATATTAAGGTTACAGTACCCTACAGTATTACTTAATGTAAAAATATTATCTGACTAATTACATTATTAGGGCTAAGAACTAATATTATATAGCTTACATTACTAAATTACTTGACTAATTAAAACATTAAAGTTAACACCCAGCAAAATGACAAGATTTCCAGTGGAGAGGAAGAACTAAACCAGATAAAAACCTCCAGCAGAGCCAGGCTCAGGGAGGGCAGCCGTCTGAATCGACCAGTTAAGGTGAGGGTAAAGGGGAGAGAGCAAAGGATAGCAAATAGTAATAGTGAGTTTTTCTGCTGAAATACTTTTTATCTTAATACTTCTGTTTTTTTCCTAAGGAAATATTTTGAATGCAGGACTTTTGTAATCAGGTGTTTTATCCCCAGAAAACACTGCTTCTTACTTGCTTGAAATGCCTCGTTTGAAGTCCAGGCTTTTCTTCCGTTACTTATTTACATCACTATGTAAAGCATTTGCATAAACCCTACCTAGCAGCTACTTTGGTCACGGCCCCTAAGAAAAAATTAGCATCTTACTCGCCATTATTTCCTCACAAAAGTCACTTCTGCTGGGGCTAAATCCCTGAATTCCATTTCCAAATTGATCAATCAGAGAAGACTGACCTTTTCAGAAAGAGGGCCTTAAAGAGACAGTAGCTCTTAAGGCCCTATGTGTGTCTGAAACAGAGTGTTTCAGACAGAGGATGAGAAGAGATGCTGCAGCAATGTACAGTATCAGAAAAATAATGTGTGCTCTTTACATTAAAACATGTACACATATTGTAGTAGAGCCCAAAAATATAATTATAAACATGTAAATGTGCATTTTATGGGCTCTTTAACATACTTATATACTTCTCCTGTAGAACAATTGTATTTAAGATAAGCCTTTATGAATCCAAGAGTGGGGAAATTTGCAAGTTGGCTTCTCCATGGGTGAACAATTTATAATTCAATGCATAAAGCAGATATCTGGGAGATCACAAAAATACAGATGCTGGAAGTGGTAAATAAAATAACATTATGATATAGCCTCAAAGGCTTCCTCAACGTAACAGGCAGAGAGCTGTGAATAATAATGGTGCCAGGTTTCCACATGAGTTTGTTTGGAAAAGAAATAATATATCAAGGGAATGATAAGGAAAGTACATTTGGGACATTTAAAACAAGCAAATTCCTGGGCTGAGCGTATTAAGTGTGTAATACATGTTTATGGTTTTTAAAAGTCATATTTTACTGCTTTAAGCATATTTATGTTTTTAAAAAACAGCAGTCATATCTTGTATTCATTAGGGTCACTTGACCACAGCATGAAAGAAAAGCCAATATAGCTCAGGTGAACTGGTGATGTGTTATTTATGTAAGGCTCAGCTCAAAGCAGCCTCAATGGAGGAGACATACCCCATAAATTTCTCTATGGCCCCTATGAGCAGGTCAGGAAGGCACCAATATTTCCTCTTTATTAGAAACAACAGAAACAACATGCAGCCATAAAGGATATCTCAGAGGTGAATCTGAAACACGGGAAAATGGCAGGGAAAGCATGCCCCTCCGAGAGCTGAGAGGTAGTCAAACAATCCATTTCTTTGCAACCGACTTGTCCACGTATCGATACGTTCTATCATAACTCTTAGACCGGTGACTCACAAACTTCCTATGCTTCATCACAGGTCAACTTGGAGATGAACTTTAAAGGAAGATGTAACAAATGATCACAGGCTCTCAGGCAATTCACATCTGCTGAAGTGCCATAACCCTCTACATATCCTGACCTCAATTTGGAGTCTGTGTGTTGAAGGCCCATCTGAGGGAGATGGTATCGATCTGAGCAGGGACTCTGGCAGCATCAATAAACAACAGGCTTCAGGCTTCAAGGCTGAAGAGACACATCTCTATTTCAGCTGGAGGGTTTGCATCTGGATACCTGAGTTGGGCCCTGGACAGATGGCGGGACACGCTTTTCCTTGCTGAACTCACAGCAGATCAAAGCCAGCGATATCTTTCCCAGAGCTGGATCTATCAAGGTAAATAAGGCATCAAACTACAAGCATTTTTACTTTGAATAATTACCATTAATGTTAAGGGGCACAGTAGATAGAAAGCTACCAAGTAACAGTCAATACACACGAGAATGATCAATGTTTAACAAGCAAGCAAACAGCATTTCAAGATCGTCTATATCAGCATTACAGTGAGAAAAGACAGTGCTGACTTTGGATCAGTAATCAATAAACACAACAAGCCAACCAATACATGTGACATAGACTAATGAAATAATAATCATCAACAGAGAAAGCAGAAGAAGGAGAAGAAGAAGAAGAAGAAGTGAACACGGACAACATTTGTTACGCACAACAAAAGCAGTCCTAAATGAAAATAAAACCATCGTCAAAGTAATCTTGTCGGACAATTTCATTGCTGTCTTGTTTACTTGCTTTTACCTCTTTGCTGAGAAAGTTAAATAAGTGTGCCTCATATATTTAGAGTCAAACTGAGCTCACTTTGTGCTAAGCAGCTTGTCAATAACAAGAAAAGAGGTATGCGGCGTCAGAGGAGGTCTGATAAAATGGCTTTTAATTACCAGACAGTGAATACTGGCCTTCCTTTTCCACTTTCTCCTCCCAGCTAAGTCAGGAGTTTGATTTCTGATAATGTGGATTGCTGACTGGGCTTCATCCTAGTTGCCCCTAAAGCAGAAGGACCTAACATCGAGTCCTGGGAGAGTTTGTCTGACGAAGTGCCATATAGATCCTGTGCTTTTCATCAAAGGGGAGTGCTGGTGGAGGCATTAATCAGAACGCTTGATAGCCCCGCTTTGTTTCCCCTTTACTCTCCTGTAACAATTTGGCAAAGTAATAATTTCAGGCATTACATGGAAATCAATGGCTCTTTAACCCAGCTGTTGGTACAGGCATAAGTGATGAGACAAGTGCAGAAAGGGTCGATGCAATGAACTTGTAACCTCTTTGTGTGTGTTTGAGGCAACTGACAAGCAGGTAGATGTACAGGATCTGGTTAATTCTGTAGTTTACATTTCCCTTTTGAATGCTTCCCTTCCCTTCCCAATGAGATGGTAACAACTGATAGAGAAGTTCAGTCTTAGGCCAACCAGGGGTGGTGATGGCTCTTTTGGCGGCCAGTGAAACCCAACCTTCTGCGGTGACTGGCACAGCACACACCCTGTTGATATTGTTTTCAAGTGCCTCATGTCTAGCCAGATCTAGCTTTAGCAAGTTCCTATCATTACACAGAACCCTGGTCAACAGACTTAGGTATCAGGTCTGTGAGCACCGCGCTGTAAATTACCAGAAAAGGAGACTTCACTTTGCCCAGCGATCAATGCCTCACTGCTGGAACTGCAGTCAGAGCTCTTTAGAGAGTGGCCAGAAAGACCGATGCTGTTCCTCAATCATAAGGCCGTAATCAGCAACAGTTTTAAGTGCCCCTTTGTTTTACACTTGATTATACACTAATGCAGAGTGGAATCCTTTAAATACTAATGTCATGTTAATGAGTGGAAGATGTAAAAACCCTCTTTGAATACTTCCTTAAAAAGCTGTGATGGTTTTTATCTCAACAGCTGTTCGTCTCTGTGAAAACAAGGACCATTCATACAAGATTCAACTTTTGACTAAACATTCACTGTATTGATCTAAGGTCAGTTTTAAAAAGAATATTTACCCTTTAGTTGCCCACCCATTATACTCGCTGAAAGCTATTGTACTCTCAGTGGTGTACTCCTTTATCAAACTTGATCTCACATCAATGCCATGTACTGCAGAAGCAGTCTAAGGTGGCGGCAGTGTCCTTTGTTGGAGCACTCGATAATTCCACTTCAATACAGAAAGCTGAGTTGTACACACACGGAGAGTGTCACCCAGTGTTGCTTTCTTTCACACATTTTCTTTACAGAGCTTTTCAGGCTGACTCTTTGTGCTTCCAGAGCAAATTTATAACTAGGTTGACATTTGGTTTTATCAGGATAACAATGACACAAAAAATGTGTTGTGAATAACATTATACAGAACATATTCACATTGAGTCAAGTTAAATAAAATGTTCAAAAACTTCTTATGTCAAATGATTAAAAAATAATAATTTAGTAGTATGTTGGTAGCAAAAAAACAAAGAAAAAAGTCATGCACAGAAAACCCCTTACGTATATTTAAAAAAACTGAAGGCGTTTTATTGTGAAAGGACTTACCTGCGTTTAAGAAATCCCTGCAGGTGGTTTATTTTGAAAGGCACTGACAGGATGTTGATTGCTGTTGGAGAATCAGGCTTCCTCAAAACTAGCAGCACAGCTAACTATCTAACACAACAGAGGGGGAAACTTTGCCAGGCGACCTCACATTTACAGTCCAAGTTGAGTGTTTTTGCGGTTATGACTTGACCTCGGTGTCGGCGGAGGTTGAGCTCAGCGGCGGTTTAAATCCAGAGTCTGGACTGAGCAGGATGCTAGCATGTGTCGTTAGCAAACCACTGCAGGAAATTAGCCCGCTAGCTTCGACTGCCAGCCAAAGTATTATGAGGCTCAAGTTTCCCTCTTTACGGTCATTTTAAATAACCTCAATGGACACCGAGGCGATAGTGATCCGTATAAAAACGCCGTCAGGGGACATGGACTCGTCCGTCGACTGTCCATCTCTTCTGAACTTCAATGACTTGCTGGTGAGTCTATCAGATGCTAAAGAGCTAGCTCACTGGCACATTTAAGTTAAAAACACTATTGTGTACGATGAAACGGCTTATACGGTTTGTATTTGACACTTTCTGAGTCGAGGGCTCCTCCAAGAATTTTCCACTGGGGTGTCCGGATGGTGCCACTGAAAAACTTGAGGTGGAAAACCTAAACCAAAAGCCAGAGTTTTTCTGTCTCAGTAAATCAGATTTTTGGCACTATTTCTGCTTGACCATCTCTTTATATTAAGAAGTATTCAATATGTTTTGTATTATTGTGACATGCAACTAGACATGATTCAGAAAATATTACTTGTTCATTTATTTGTTCATGTGTACTCAAAGATGAGACATTTCATGGTGGCTTATTAGTTTTTACATATTTTAACTCCCCCATAATCAGTGAATGTTTGTTTTTTTTGTCCCATATTGCAGATTCTGAATCAATGGCATGATGAGAAATAAGAGAATGAAAATCTGTGAAAATTTCAGCTTTTATCTGTAATAGTTCCTGAGACATTGTCATTTAAACACAGTCTCTAATTTCAATGTGCAAAAAATATGCTGCAGAAGGGTCAACGAGCAATTTTCATCAAGAAAAAAATCTGAAAGTAGTTGATAATTCAGTCTAAAGTTTCACAGGCACCATTTTAAATATCCGAGCTTATGATTAAAAAAAAGTTTCAAGCAAAGCAAAAATGGACGAGCAGAAGGGCTGTGATGATCTCAGATGGAGTAACCCCACAACAGAATTTCAAGAATTCTTTTATGTTGTTGTAGTATAGAGGCTGGTTGATAACTGTGTTGAAATGAGAGTTATGAAATCACATACTGATTTTTGGTGAAGGTTACTGATTATCAGATGTGCATAGATTAATAAAAGTACAGTGTACACTTTGGTTACACTGTTCAGAATAGCTCAGGAGCAGAAAAGCTGCTGTATCTGAAGAGAAAAAGTTCACTTACTGGCAGGATATCCATAGCTTATTCATGATTTCACTACTAAAAGTTCTGTCAGTTTGGAATAATTTATCAACACCACACACTTCTCTCACTTTTGAGGCACTCTTGTTAATCCTGTTGCAGTCTGATGCGGCAGGTGTTTAATAAACTTAGAGGAAAGATTCCTACAAACAACTGGAAGCAACAAACTAGGGTTTCCAGTTTGTGTATGAACCTCCATCAAGGCACAAACTGTGTGTTTTGCCCTCACCAGGGCACTTGCACTTAGACACTGTAGTTGCATCCAGTGAAACTTGGACGTGGGATTGCCAGTAAATGAGCTTGACCTATCAGATCTGGGGTGGCCACAGAGTTAGCTGTGGACCCCCTGGTATCCCTTTGGATGCGTCTTTGGTCTGAGCTTCACTAAAGCTGTTATCCTGTTGACATTTGCGACTCTAATTAAGTCTGTGTCTCCTCCTTAATTGTAACAAATTCTGCACCTGTCAGAAATTTTAAAGTCATTTTGTTATTGTTTTTGTCTTTCTTATAATTCACTCTGCTACACTTTTTAGGTCGCAATCAGAGATGTCATGCCTGAAGCCACTGTCACTGCCTTTGAATGTAAGTACCTGTTATATAATTGCATTGTTTAAATGCTGACACAGGGACATCCACAGTACTGCGAACTACAATTGCACAATATATAGTTTCAGCATTGATATTGCAATGTGAGGCAATTGTCGAAGTAAGGCAAATTAACTCAAATGCAGTGATGCCACAACTTTTTTTGCTGCTTAATACAAAAAAAGAAAGCTCAAGCAGTTTTCATTTTTGATGAGTATTGTACAAGCGAACTTTGTTTGACAGAGGATAGTTTACTTCAATTAAAAGAATTCTAGATGAAAGTTTCTGTTTTAACTATAGTCACAAGATTTGTAGTTTCTTAACATGCAGCCTCCACTTGTGTACAGCAAAATGAGGAGAGAAGCATTGAAAAGCAAGATTTGGTTGACAAGAGATGCATATCAGTTGTTTTGAGCCAAAATAGCTAATGTGTCTTCAGTGTCTTGCAATTGTTTGGGTTAGGGTCAAAATACTTTTCCTGAGAAAATCTTTTCTGCTACTGTATTGAGGCCTCATACTCAAAACTCCCATACATGTTGCACTTAAGGAAGACATTATCTGTTTAGATGTGTAAATGCTGTATGTGGAGAGGGCAGGGAAATGCAGGAGTTAGTTACGACAGTACAGTTAAATTAGGTACAAATTGAACTAATACATATCAGCTGTTTGTTTACATTAAGACAGTTATCTTTTGTATTCAAAGTTTTCTAAAATTTTCAATTTAAATATTCAATTGAGGCATTATCTAATTAAATATTTTTCATTTTGCATACATTTCCTGACCAAAAATCTGAACTCGCCTTGAACGTGCCTTGGATAAAGCCACATTCAAAGTTTGTTTTTCATTTTGTTGTCATAATAGAATCAGAGGTTGTTACAAAGGGCATTTTGTATTTCTCTTTTTATTACTCCATAAAAGTGAAAGTGCTGTCAACAGTCAGGGGGGAAAAAAATCAATTTTCACCTTGTTTTTAGGAATAAAATGTTGTTAAATCAGACAGTGAATGGTATATGAACAAAGACCTCTGTAAAAACCTTCAGAATATAGATAGGAATAAAACTGAAAGGTTTGGTGTCTGCAAGTGCTGTTGAATTGGAGATTTCAAGCTCCAAGGATAACATAAATCTCATTTTCTGCTCTTTAAAGATTTGTATTGTAATTGAAATGTACAGACAAAGTGTTGAAAAATGCACACCTAAATGTGTAGTTTGCGTATTTTCTCTTCACTAATCTGAAAGTCTGAAAGAAGGCATGTTATGCAAGCAAAATATCCCAAAATCTCAAAATTGACCAGTGCATGAAAAAATTGTAGTGTCTTGCCTTCATCCTGCTTTGTGATCTGTATCAAAATAATCTGAGTGATTGTTTTTTTTAGTTTGTTCTATATTTTTTTAAAAAGGACAAAACTGTTTGCTTGCTCATTATGCTGCTCAAAAATACAACATATACAGCATTTTAGTGCATTTTTGGCAGCTAAAATATTAGTTTATAAGTGTCATTAATGCTAAATAGTAGTGATTGATATGGTTGATGCATAAATAAGGTGAGTTGTTTGTACTTCCTTTTGAATTATTTATGAATGCAGTCAAATGTAATAACTTACTGTGTTTTGTTATTTCAAGGCAGCTATATAAACAGTTAATCATTGCTTATTATTTAATTGTGGTTTTGTTTATGATTACAGATACATAAAAGATAGATAAAATGAAAAAATCTGTGAACTGCAAGTATCATAGTGTTTATAGTGATTGCTAGTTGGTGACACTCGTCTCTAGATGGGCTTATTAATGGTAAAAGTAGTGATATTGTATATTGCATGCAGTGTCATTACAGTTGTTCTGTCTTGATACTCCAAATGTATATGCTTTATTCTGTTTTTGTTTTTCAAAATTACATGCAGTTTCAAAATGGGTGACTTAAGATGACTTGGCATTAAAGGGTTTCACAATATAAATTGAGTAACATCAATTTTTTTGTAAGTCACCTTTATGTTGATATGACACCAAATTAAATTTAATCCTCTATTAGTTTAGTCTAAGTATATTTAATAGTCATCCTACCTCTCCTCAACATGTTTTATAACCTAAGTGTATTTTGCTCTGAGTGTTCCCTGTTATGCTGTTTGTTATGTTATTTTTTTTAAAGTGCTACAATCCATATTTTAAGATGCTTCTTTATTTTTTAGATGAAGACGAGGTGGGAGACAGAATCACTGTAAGGAGCGATGAAGAGCTGAAAGCCATGTTGTCATATGTGAGTAGCATCTAAATAACCTAATCACTTTGTAGCGACATTAACTCCACACATCCCAGCATAGTAGTTTCTGTCGTATTTGCATGTTATGTAGTTTTACTGGCGGCTGAATCTTCTAGTAGTTCTGATGAAAACTTTTCATATTGAGGTCAGACCTTACCGTTGACAGTTCTGTGCACAAAATAGATAATCAGGCTGCAGTCAACCAACGAAAATCCTGTTCGACTGAAATTGGGTCAACTCTTTAACTAATTGATTGGCTGTGGAGGAAAAACATCAGCATGTTATCTCTCGATCAACTAAGTCAGCCACTGCCCTCTACCTGCTAGCTGTATTAGCCTGAATGAATTGCAGCAATCCCTCGCCATATCGTGGTTCAGTTTTTGTGGTCTCACTGTATTGCGGGTTTTTACATTGTATATAAAATAGGTAGCGTACAGCAGATGAGTAGACGCACATAAAAAAATGCAGCTATGGCCACTTCTGCTTGAGCTAGTCGGTCACCGATTGATTGCTGGTAATTGAAACCAGTGTTTACAAGAGTGTGGGAAAGGTTAATAACAGTGTGGGGACGGTTTATAAAGCCTTAAAATATATGTAAATAATAAAGTAAATATAAGGTCGCCACTTCGCGGATTTTGTCTATCACAGGGGGGTTCTGGAACGTAACCCCCACGATAGACGAGGAATTACTGTATAAATGCACATTAAAAGCTAGTATTTACAGGATATTAAATCAGTTTAACAGCAGACTTTATTATTTCACCGTCTTTATTAATTAGAAGGGACTCGACCAGCGTTCACCTGTCCATATTCATAGGATTTCTGACAGAACTACGTCAACTTTTGAACCCAGCAGAAGAATTACTTAGGAATATAGCAGAGACCAGGTAACCTACTGTTAGAAGATACCTCATGTTAGTTGTCCAGTTATGGTATGCAAACATTTGACTTCTTGGCCATCCATTTTAAGAAAATGCAGCCACACCAATGACTTCTTTGACCTGGTGTCAGTTAGTGTATAGCCGACGTTTAGTAATAGTAAATGTTAACAAGTAAATAACTTAGGCCCAGCAGTCTCCATTACATTGGGCAAGTAAAAGTTGTGAAAATGCGGAGTGTTTTTCTGCCACCAAAAATGCTGGAATAATACGAGAGGACTACTGATATAGTGCTTTCCTAATTACGAAAGTAACATAGTGATTGTTTGACCGAGGAAAATTTGGTTGATGACAGAATATCCAACCAATCTATTAGTCAATGTGGAGACTAGAGCCTGAGTAGATAAAATGGGAGAGATTCCTCCTCCGTTAACAGTTTTACACTTTGTCATTTTATTTGTTAGATACTTTATTGTGCAGCTTTCAGAGGGTCTAAATATAGAATTTTGTAAGTTGCACAGATTGTATATTCCCCTGAGGGAAATTTGTGATTTTGTGGGATACAAATAAAATGAAATTGACCTGACTAGACAGAGTAACAGTGACATTGTTTTAAAAGTGCTGTATTTTTTAAGTGCTTTGTGCAGCACAATAGAAGAGCCACTCAGCTCCCTTTTCATTGAGCAAAAATCTGAGACAGATATCTTAAAAACTTGATATCTAAACTTGATAAACTTGATATAACATAAAACTTGGAACTGTCAGCTTGAGTGTTTACCCTTCTAGCTGGCATGAAAATGACTTAAGGTATTAAAAACAAACCACTTGGAGAACACTTTGAAAAACCTTTAATGTTGCCTATTTTTTGCTGAAGTAACTAATCTCAGGATATCAGGTTCCTTCCATGATCACCACAATATTATTTAGTGATGCTCAAATGACTTCCTCAGGGCTGGTTGATATATCAGAAAACAAGAATTTTAACAGTTAAACTAACATGATAACATAGTATTAGAAGCACCTTTGGCATAAAAAGATCGAAAAGGAGAGAGGTCGATGTTGATGACGAGACCTCCTCAACACTGACATTTTATTTACCTGCAACTCAGCAACCTGTAAAGGATTTTGAAACTTTATAGCCTCATCTAGTTGCGTTTAACCTGTGATAAAAAACACATTTATGGGCAATATTCAGCAGCACACATACAAGACAACACACGTAAACAGACACACTTTTCCACATCCCATTCAGCTCCCCCTCCTCGTGCAGTGCATTTTCATATTCCACCATACTTACTGTTCATGCCATGGACAGTAAGAGTGATGGCGTGTAATGGGTTTCTGTATGAGGTACACTGAAAGCTAAATGAACTGTCAATTTTTATTATTTATTATTCAGTACTTAAAGTTTTGCCTCATTAAAGAGCAGCCCCCCTGGGCTGCAGAATTGTTCAAAATCTACTTTCATCTGTGGATGTCTTTTACCCCCCATCAGCTCACAATGATGCTGCTAGAGCCACAGGCACAATTTACACTCCCTGTTTTTTTGTCCGTTTTTATCATGCATTCACTTGTGGTTGCTTTTTAATCATTAAGTAGCATAGGGTAACAGGGTGATTAAGCAAAAGAGACAGATGTTGTGCCGAGGAGTGTTGCGAAACAGAGATGGAAAAGGCTTTGACCTCAGCCAGCTTTATTTTTCACAAATCCAGCTGACAAATTTAGAAGTTCTTCTGTCGTTTTGTGTTGCTGTGCAATAGGTCTTGTTTGACTGAGAAAGTCATTGCTTATGTACTAGTAAGGTTTCAGGTGTTTCCCATCCTTCATTTTTTGGTATCACTGCCATTATTGCTAAAATTGCATCATATATTCATTGAACAATCTAGTTTGGGTGTAAAAGGATACTGCTTACGATGATTACGATTACGATGGTGCAGTGCTGTTGTTTCAGTTTTTTAGGAAATGTATAAATGCCCAATGGTCTTTTAATTTTTTTGGCCCTTCTATCATGATGCTAATTTCACACAATTGTGGATTTTTAAATAGCAGAGAAGCAACTGTGTTGTAACTATAAAAGCTACAAGCTACAACTGGAGCCATCTCGACAGATTTTTAGTGTTTGACATATTCATTTTGTAAAATAGTTCCGATAGAAACATCAGTAAACTTGGTCTCTGTCACATTAGTCAGTAGCTTAATGTCCCACTTGATTCTTTATTCAAATGAAATGACATGTTTTCAGTGCATATTAACCTGACCTGCACCTTACTCTACCCAGCGCAAATATTTAGTATCCACAACACTGCACTGCTTCGCCCACAGATTTCAAAACCCATTTGTTCAATGAATTTTTGGCAAACAAATCCAGGAACCCAGTAATGGCTTTCCACTCATGGGACTGCCAAGTGTACAAAAACCTGCTGATCACCTGGAAAATACTGGACTCACTTGAATATAATTTACGCAAGTCGAGTACTTTAAATGTCTTATGCAAGGGTTATGCATTTCAGCAGTCATTTGCATTTGTATTTGGAGATTTTTTTCCCCTGTTGTGGTTGTTTGCTGTGGTTGCCATTTGGCCTCCTTAGAGACCCCAGTGGATTTTTGCTTCAGTGTTATTAATTCCAGGTGAGCAGACAGCCATTATGTGAAATTAAAAGGAATTAAGGGAAACAGCATGTTAGGTGAAAGGTGGGATAATTCATTCAGTCTGTCATGGTTACTTTGTGGGTGCTTGTGTTTCTGTGTGTATGTTTATGAAAATTTTGTAATTAGACTTTTAAATATGCTGTCTCCGCATTGTGTTTTCTTTTTTTTTCCTTGTTTGGGGATCTCTACTTTAACATTGCCTGGCGAAAAATTCATGCTCCTGACTGCCAAGCAAAATTAATGCTCAAATTCAGCACTTAATTAACATCAGTCTGCAGAGGGCATTTATTGTGGAAAGTATCCCCCATCACTGAGAACATTGATTGCTACATGCTCCTGTGAGACCCGCTAGACTTCCAGGCATCTCTAATCATTGTTCGACACCTTGAAAGACAGACGCCTCTGTTCAAAGTTAAAGACCGGCCTATGTCAGGTGCTAAAAAAAACATGTGACCTCATCCCTGCCTCACCCAGCTCCCCCTGGAGGTAGTGGCTCTAATTCCACCATTCTTACTCCCATTTCCCCTTAGTCTGCTAATGATGATGAGACCCACTCTCTGCTCTCGCTCCCTTGCTTGTCCCTTAAGGCTGAGCGATGGTATTTGGGATCGGACACTGTTTAGTTATTGGCCAACACTGGAGAATGTCTTTTAATAACACACCTACTACAGATTAGGTGGTAATTGCAGCCTTAATCAATAAGCTAGCTAAGCGGAAAATTAAAGGTACGCGAAGCCCGACCCCACCCCCCACCGCACCCTAACACACACAGAACACGTTTTTTGGTATTAGGCCCATTGTTCAGATGTGGCCTAGTGAGAATGCTGGAGGGCGAAAGCAGAGGGTTAGGAGCGAGGAGGGGATCTGACAGTGATAAATAGGCCTTTTAATAACAGCTGTGCCACTTGGGTAGCCATTCTGATCCATTCCCATCCAAGCCGGTCCCATCGTCCTCCCTCCCTTCCTCCCTCGCTCCCTACAATGAGAGAGCAAATTTACATATTGCTGTGATGACTTGGTAGTTCACACTGGATTGTAAATGAAACACAATGAACGTGTGTGTGTGTGCGCACTACATAAAGACATATTCTAAAGTGTCTGTTTATTTTGAACCCTCTTAAAGTAAAGGACACAAACAAAATACACACTCAAACATGCACAAAAACACACACAGTTTAACAGATGGTTTGGTTAACTGAAACATCAATTATTGCATTGCCTTGGCAAGCGTTTGAGAGGCTCCAGAGTGTGTGTGTGCACATGTTAGTCCTAGTGTTTGGTGAGCTGTTGACCTGGAGGAGAAAAGGGTTAATGCTACACTCCTTCAGAACAAGCCCACAGGGCATTGTTCCTCATCGGCAACAGATTTCAGCACAGCATGCTCACATTTTTGAGAACACTGTAGATTAATTCTGACGTCAGTTAAATAAACATTTTTTGTGTTAGTAGGGTTTAAAAATTTGTTTGTGTACTGAATAGTCAAGTTGATAATTCTCCAAGGCTATTCTTCATCCTTTGTGTGTCGTTAACATTCCTGTGCAGATTTTAAGTTGTTCTTTGTTTATGAAACAGCCTTAATGGCTTTCATAAGTATATTGAAGTAAGCAAATGTAATAATCACTTCTGACTGCTGTCACTCTCAACTCTTTGTGATTTCCTTTTCCCTCTTTAGTACTGCAACACAATGAATGAACAACGCATGAATGGACTGCTGCCAGATCCTCTGCAGATTTTTCCAAGAGGTACAGTGTGACATGTCACAATTTATCATGCACTGGTATTGCTGAAAGGATCAGTCCTTGTTTGTAATTATTGTGTTGACAATTAATCAGAAGCAATATAAAAATATTCACACTTTTGGAGTTAGATGCAACCAGATTTGAGTGCATCACTTGTGCTGTGTTCAAACCATGAGAAAATGGGAGCGTTTGGTGGCTTGCAGTAACAATGGAGCCTCTGGACAACATTAAAATTCAGTGGCTCATGCTATTATTGTGTTGACAGTCATTTATAAATCTACATTTCTTTCGCTTCAAGGACATTGAAAATGCAAGCTTGTGCTCCAGCTAAGCCTTGCCTGCATCTCTGGCATTGTTTAGTTTCTTCCTTAACTGGTTTTCACGTTGAGTGTGTTTTCAATGCATACTTTTCTCTGTATCTTCATGTAGTTTTCACACTACTCAAAGTCATACATAATCACTAACAGGCCCAAAGGGCTAAGTGGTGAAACATTTCATTGTCTTTTACTCTGACTCTGTATCTGGCTCTGTTTTTCTCTGTCAGTTTTTTTCTCTCTCTCCATCTCCTTCTCTTTTCTCTAACTCTGTGATTGTTTTTCTTTCTACCTACCACCAACTGCCTCAAGAGCCCAACATCTCAATCACTCTCTTGTCCACAACTAATTTCAAAGTAACCCTCATTTCATTTCATTTTTTTCCCTCACTTTATAAAGAACTGATTCCTTTTCAACACATTTGTAAATGGCCCAGTGATGTGTTCTACAATCTAGTCAATTACTGTTTCAGCCGGCAAGACTCCAGGGATCCGGAACATACATGGCCTGAAGGTACCTATCTCAATAATTGTTTCGGCTGCCTTACACAGAGAATGAGGGGAGGGGAGGGTGGGAAGTTGAGTCAAATGGATTGGTAACGCTGTGTTCCACTTATTGAAATGTCAATTGAAGTCAAGGCTCTCCTTTTCCTTCACTCATTCTCTTGCTTCCCTTGTCTATGTTTATGTATGGGGATAGCTGGCTTTTTCCTTACCTGTCTCCCTGTATCCTTGTTCTTCATGTCGTGATAGTCATTTTAGAGCAAGGTGTTATCCTGAAAACCCTGATTCCCCTCTAGACTATTAAGATCCTCTCATTCAATATGATAGGAAGAAATCAGCGTTGGTTAGAGCAAAAACTAAATCGGGCAATAAGAAGATGTCATTGTTCAACCATGAAATTGTCATTACAAGCCCCCAAATAGCCTTCCACAGACCTTCCTTTTTTATGTTAGGCATATGTTGCTATTGAAACTCATTGCTAATTACCATGGGTTAAATGACTTGACACCTCCTCCGTCTCTCCAGATGATCCATATAATATCCATCTGCATTTCAATGGTAAAATCAACCCCCCTCATGAAGAGAAAAAGCACAGAAAGCGCTTTATTTAATGTATCCTCCGAGGAGCTTTGGTAACAACTACTGAACTGTGTCAGTTTTTTTTAAGGTCAAAGGTCTGTTTTGAGAAGATGATATTCTCCAAAAAACCTTTAGTCCTTTGGTAATCTTTCCCCTCTTTTCTCCCGTTTTAATACAAAAGTAATTGGCTGAGGGGAGTCTTGTGTGCCATTTAAATTAGGTTTTCCTGGGCACTAATTAAAGAGGCAATCCCTGTGCTTTAGTGGACCCAACACGTCGGCCTTTTGACCTCAATTAATGAGTTATTTTTAGTATCCCCTTTGTAGGGTCTTGTCTCTTCTTCTGTGTTCAATATCTGGGTTGAGAATGGAGGTCTTTGGAGTAAACATAGATGCAGCTGATTAGATGTAAAGAGCAATGTCTCCAGTGAGACATGAAAATTTTATTGTCTTAACTTTATCTAGTCTTTGCCAACCCATACTTATCAGTCTCACTTTCTCGAGTGTTAAGACATATTGCTGTACGTCCATGTAAATATGTTAATCTTCTCCTCTCCCTTCTCCCCATTATCATTTCCCCTCCTCTGTGTGGACACCTCTGTCTTTCTTCTTTGCTCGCCTCTCTTTCTTGCAAAAGCCAATTACCCTCCAAGCTGAAGTGAGAGCCTGTGTTTTGTTGTTGTTCATTAGCGGTCTGGCCAAATGTCTGTCTGGCTGCCTGTCTTTTGGCCTTGACCACCAAGTGTGTGTTTTAGTATGTCCTTTCACGTTTGTGTGTATGTGCTTGAACACATCAGGTCAATACAAGACCGAACCCAGCCAACGACTGCACTCATGCTGTTCCAGACTCCATAGCCAACAACAGGTGAGATTGTTTCAATACCTGGAATAAACGTGCAGCGGTTTAGTTGATAACTGAGCACAAAGATATCTATTATACTTGCATAATTCTTGTGTTCCTCCCTTCAGCTTAAAAAAATCATCTGCTGAGTTGAAGAGGATCTTGACAAATGGCCAGGTGAGCCTGTGTTTTTGAGTTTGAGTAGATTTGGACTCCTGTTATTTCACTGCTAATGCTCTCACACTTGTTATGAGACAGTGGGCATGTCTACAGAGTCTGTATTGTCTCTTCACTGTGCTAGTCGTGTTTGTGTTATTGTCAAACAAATTTGAAATAAACTTTTGAAATGTCATGTAAAATAAAATGCAAATTAGGTCTGTTTCCATTACCTGCTTTGAAGCAAACTGCAGCGTCATCAAAAGGTGGCAGTGGGTTATATCATGCATGGCTGTAATAAACAGAACCCAAAAAACAGTTGTTAACTAACGGCTAAAAAAATGTGGAGGAAACAACAAAATGTTGAGAAAAGGCTGAATTGTTTTTTAATGGGACAAGTTGTAATTCTTTTTTCATGTCCACTGGTACTGGCCATGTTTAAAAGCGACTGATCAGTCATGTAATTTTATGTCAGAACTTATTTGGAAAAGGTGTTTCCATTCAATCCCCCAATTATGTGCATTACCTCCTTTTTAAAAGACAAAAACCACCTCATGCAAGAAAGTAAAAACTTTCTTGCCAAAAAGGTGCAGTATTTTCAGATTTTGTTTGTTTCCATTAACTTTTTCAATATTTCAAAATGTGCAACGAAATACATTATGGACACACAATTAGTCTGCATATGTGCTGATGTGTGTTAGATTTTAGAAGTTATTAGGAAGGAGTGTTTCCACCTTCCATTCTGTACATTAACCCTTTTTCAAAAAATATCAAAAATCACCTCAAGTAGGCATCTAAACTAACTTCAATTCTGTTGTTTTCATTAACTTTTTCAAGTGCATACCTTTAAATTGAACATGAAAATACATTATAGAACACTGCTACTGACAGCAGGCAGTCTGTAGGTGTTTTATATGTGAGTTACTTTTAGAATGTATATGGAAAAAATGTTTGTGTCTTACATTATGTACAAAACACCTTAAGCAAGCATGCAAACTAGAATAGTTGTTTTCATTGCTTTGTCTATTGCAATTCTTCAAAATGTGCATAAAAATCTGTTACAGAAAACGGCTATTGAGAGCAGGCAGTCTTAATGTTTCTAGGATCAAACTTGCTATAGTCATGTCTCTCTCTTCTATAAAAACTCTCTCTCTGCCTCCCCCTTTCTGCCTCCCCCTCTCATATATACACCGACACAGTAGCTGGCATGTCAGGAACACAATTAAGCCAGCAGCCTCTCAGCTTTTTGCTGTAACAGAGTGAACTAATAGAGCTGTTCTCTCCCCTCTCCTCCATCTCTTCATCTATTTCTTCTCATTCTCTTCGCCTCCGTCCTCTCACCTTGTTATCAAGTCAGTTAAGGTGAAGTGGAAGGGGCATCCAGACACGCTTTCCTGCATATTTTGATGCTGCCTCTTTCTGACTGTTGGCAGCTTCATGTTTCTATCATATAATTGGAGATAGGCGTCTGTCTGAATAAACAGGCTTTTTGATGGAGTAGTGTTAGCCTTGTGGCCTCAGTTGATGCCACACACAGACACCATTCATGCTGAAAGTAGGGCTCCAATACAGTATGATCTGAGGCATTAGTTAAATAGGAATATTCACTGGACATTGTGAATCCTGACTAAAGGATGCTGGTATTTTGCAATTACCTGTTGTGTCAGTTCGACACAAATATTTTAAATATGACTGTTCAGGTTTTTATTAGTATTTTAGGAGTCGGTGTGTTTATTTGAATCTAAAACTGATTATATTTGGCAGAAATAGGATGTAAAATGTTTAATGTAGTCATTGAAAATATGGATATTTAGATAAATTCATGCTGGTACCTAGCATTTTTTATTTTTCAGTTTGTTTTTTCAGTAACAATATTAATGGAAGAGAATAAATCACATAAGTGCTAGTCAGTGTTGTAATTCAGTAACTCACTTTCAAATTTAAGATCAACACCAACACTTCATAATTATTTGTGAAAATATACTTGGACAAAAACAAATGCATTCTATTACTCAAATAATATATATTTTATAAAACGAGTCCACACTTAGATGAGGATAAGGGCTTGTTCAGTCTACATTATTAACATGAAAATAAATGGGATGTTTTATAAATGCTGAACTTGAGGAATCTGTTTTTTCCTCATATATATAATTATCCTCACAGTTTCATCAGAGGAGCAGTGCAGTATGTGCTTTACCTTCAGGCATTTTACAGATCTTATGCTATCTCCTTCAATGCTGAGTAGTTATTTGAACTATATTCACATGTTCTCAACTTAAATCATAACTACAAAAATATCTGATTGCCCTGTTTTATTTGAAACATTACGGCTGCTAACTTCAAAACAGGCGAGATAAGGAAACTTTTGCATAGACGAGCCATGTCAGTTCAAGCTACAATGCCTGCCGCTGACACTTTTTATTATCAAAGTAAAGTAGAATGATGACAGCAAACAAATCATCATTAAATTCTACATCAGTCACTCCTCTGCTTGCCCGAACACATTGTCCTTTTATAAATTGGACAGCAAATGTGGTATTGATCTCTTCTTCTCCTCCTCCTTCTGTTCCTCTGTTTTTGTTCTACTTATGTTGCTGAACTTGGAGTGACCTGAATGCTTGTCTTGTTTATGGCCTCCAATAACTGTGTAGTCTCCCCTGTCTCTCTCTGTCTCCCTCTCTTACTCAGATGTACGCACTCTCTCATCTGTTTAGTTACACATATAATCCAGCAATTGCATTTCTTATGCGATGACATCTTATGACCATTTTTGTATACGTGTGTGTGTTGCTCTGCAGATAAATGCCCAAGATATCCACTATCAAGAGCAACTTGGCCATGGAAACGGAGGCACAGTTTACAAGTAAGTGTTTGTTGGCGCTTGCATTGAGGCACCAACATTACAAGGCCAAAGCACAATAACGGATAGTGACACTGAAAAGATACCTGCTGAAGCCAGTAAAATAGTCTGAATGATGTATTCAGTGAGGCTGAAGCCTCTATACAGTGAAAATATTAAAGGAAAAATGTCTCAATTAGTGTCAGAGTGCGACTTTTAGGTTTTTCTGCTCAGCTTTTATGGCAAAATTGCCCACATTACTCTGCAGTAGTTTTCTGCGAAGGGTTGTCCATTCGTCACCACTCTCTCTGCTCCTTCATGTGTCCATTTATCTCTCAGTGTTTGGTGTGACATCTATCGGGCTGCTTTGTCTCTGTACCTTCATTTATTTATTCTGGTTTGAAGGTTGCAAACATATATGATATTGATTTGGGGCTGTAAGGTATGACAGCAATTGACTTAATCCGTCTATAGTACAGCACATTACCTGCCACCATGAAGAGCTCCATCCTCTGTGGCTAGACAAATGTGTTACTGCCCTGCTAACGTTATGACAAGGTTGGCATTTGTGTTGTTCCTTCTATCTTTCTTTCCCCCACCGTGTGCTTTCTCCTTTCCATCAATCTTTAGCTATTGAGCTGTTTTATTGAGATTGAAGTATTGATCACTGCTCAGGCCAACCTTGACTTGCTGGGAGTGTGTGTGGACTGTCACACACACTCCCAGCAAACCCAGTAAATTTTCTTATCTAGAAAATACACAAGACCATCTTTTATATATAACTATATATGTTCAGCCCTTTCTGTCCAAACGTCTTTTACTGTTTTATGGTTTTGAGATTGTTTCATTAGCCGCCAATCTCTCCTAGTTGTAGGAAAATAAGATTGTTCATCAGTTTGGCACCAGAAGTGGTTACACTGCACTGTGGAAGGCCAATATTGCAAGCCCAACAACTTTTCACTCAATTTAGCCCAGCAAAAAAATCTATATGCATTGGTGCTGAAATTTATATGGTTGAAAGGAGAAGATAAAAAAAATACAGGTTGAAAAAAACAACTCTGGTGGTCTTTATTCTGTTTCTGTGCTATAGACTCTTATTTTGTGTCCATTCAAATTCAGATATGCCTTATTTAGTATTTAATTCAGATGCATTTATCAATTCATAGGTGCTTTTTCAGGTCAAAATGATTATAGCAAGCAAAGAAGCCCTCATATACTTTAGGACAGCTTGAAAGTGTAGCCCATTGATTTTATCCCTGAACATCTATGTCTCACATTCATACTACACACTATAGAATTGTCTCATCATTTACATTTTAACTTGTCATGAAACAGATTTTGTTAACATTGGCTTAATTCCACATGTCCGTGACAGTGAGCCAACACCCTGGAGCCTGGAACAAGCTTATATAAGTTTGAATGGAATGCAGTTGTTGTGAATGTTACCAATTACAATTGCTTTTCCTAAAATGTCGGCTGTGAAGAAAAATCAAATCTGTCACGATTCAAAGTCGAGAGGAACAGCTGGGAAAAAAGATGTCTCTGCTAGGTGATGGGCTTTGTTTTAATGCATTAATGCGTATTAAAGAAAAGGTACCTGTAAATCAGTCTAAGTGTCTCACATGTCCCGTAGTTCAGGCTTTTGCTCCCCAAACCACCACAGCTGCATCCTTCCTGCTTTGCCCGTTCCTTTCTGCTGAGTCAGCAGTAACTTAGAGAGCACCAGCTGAGTTCTGGGCAGCTTCTTACTCTGGACAAGTTTCTCAGAACGTCAACTCTGACCCTGTGTACCCAATCTCCAGCATGACACTGGAGAAAACCATTATAAATAGAGCCGTCAGCTGGACCATGCCAGAAAATCTGTTTTACCAAACTCTATCCAACAGTTTCACGTGCAGTTAAATCCAGTTCAGGAGCAAAACACAGAGCAGTTCATGGCTCAGCTACTCCATCCAGTGTGTCACACACACAGCAGCATAGTTACTGGATCTGCAGACCTTTGACTTGAGGTTGTGATTAATTGATTTTGGTCTTAAAGTTTGAAAATAAAAGACAAAAATAATGTAAGAAAGAAAGTGTTGATTTTAAATATACAGCACATTGACAAACAGGCACAGCACGCCCATGTATTGCTAAAAGCTAGAAACAACAACATATAATTAAAGCTGCAAGCAGCGATGAACGGGTCCTCGCACCCCTTGCTGGTCGGCGACCCCAAGCACGTCCGTCAGGCGATGCTGCAACCGGGAGCGCATTTAGGCCCATGAATGCATCCAGGGCTGGATTCTGAACACACAGGTCAAATTTCTGCCAGATTGGATTATTACAGACTGTTTATGCAGCACTTACTGTCCATCCAACAGGTGGCGCTATCACTGTGACTGTATATTGGTCTATGGAAATCATCAGGGCTGTAACCTGATCACACATTTAAAGTTTGAGGCAGATAGCAGCACATACAGGGGATTTAACAAGACTTCCTCCTTTCTGGCGAAGCATCAAAGTTCAGTCGGCCGCCATGGCCACGCCCTTTGGGTTTGGCATATGATTTTCACATATTTTCAACCTGAAGATGTGTTCCATATATGGGCACAATTTCAGATGTTTTGGAGTTATCGTCTGTGAGCAATTAATTTCTGAAAATGAGCAAAAACAGCAAAAATCCCACATTGAAATCAAAATGGCCGACTTCCTGTTGGGCTTAGAGAATGGCTCCAAGAGACTTTTTTGTTCACACTGATGTGTTACATTTGCATGGCAAATTTTGTAGACGTAGGTTAAATTTGATGAGTGGGCCATTTTTTAAAATGCTGCAGGGGGCGCTATGCCACATGATGTGAATGTATTTTGGCACATGGATGTGGTCAGGGCAGGAGTGTGATTAAACATGCAAAGTTTGAGGCAGATTGGAGCAAGCAGAGGATATTTACACAGCAGTTGATGTTTCATGGCGAAGCATCAAACTTCAGGGGGTCGCTATGGCCACACCCTTTGACCTTGAAAGAATCTTTTTATAACTTTTGATCATAATGTCCTGGTGTATATACTGGTCAAATTTGAGGTCTGCGCGAGTGATCCCCTAGGAGGAGATAGTTCTCAAAAATGAACAACATTCGTCAAAATTTGTCCAATTA
Source organism: Dascyllus trimaculatus (assembly GCA_024666655.1). Classification (NCBI taxonomy): domain Eukaryota; kingdom Metazoa; phylum Chordata; class Actinopteri; family Pomacentridae; genus Dascyllus; species Dascyllus trimaculatus. Next base: position 16,838,767 of record CM045445.1, on the reverse strand, counting down.
ATTCAAAATGCCGGACTTCCTGTTGGGTTTAGGGCGTGGCTCCAAGAGGATTTTTTGTGCGTCCTGATGTGTTCTATATGTCCCCCAAATTTTGTGGACGTAGGTTAAATGTACTGCAGGGGCTGTTTGTTAAAAATGCTGTAGGGGGCGCTATAGCACGTGTTGTGCTGAGATGCATACAGTTTTCTTCCTTCAGCTGGTGGTGATGTGTGTGCAAATTTTGGTGATGTTTTGATAATTCTAATGCTGTCAAAGGCAAGTTGTTTTTCATATCAACTTTGCGTTGCCACGGCAACAGCGTTTTATGAAATGGCAAAATCTTCACACTGTGCCATGATCATGGTGTGAAGACTCATCACACCAATTTTCAGAATTATTTGACCAAGTTTAGGGCAATGGGATGGGCAAATGTAATTCCAAAACGTCCTTTTGCCAGTTGGTGGCGCTATGACTATTTCAAAATTTTTGAGTGTGGATGTCTTCAGACTGGACATGACATTCTGCATGTGAAGTTTGGAGCAGATAGGTTCTTGTTCAGCTGAGATATAGACCCTTGAATTTTCATGGCGAAACATCAAAATTCGCCACGGTGCCACAGACACGCCCTTCGATGAAACGTCACCATTTTTTTTGTGATTCATCATCAATGTGTTCATGCTTATGTCAGCAGGTCTGAGGTGAATCTGGACAACGGGTTGACAACAATACACAAAAGTATTAAAAAAGCAAAAATCCTGTTGCCACAAGGTGGCGCTATGACTGTGAGTGAATATTACCATATGGATGTCATCAGTGCAGGTCTGTGATCATACATGTAAAGTTTCATTCAGATTGGAGCATGTTCAGGAGAGTTAGACCAGCACTTCCTGTGGCATGGCGAAGGATGGCGAAGGATCAGTATTTCGGGGGGCTGCCATGGCCACACCCTTTGATCGACAGTGAAGACTTTGATAACTTTTCATCAGGAAGGTCAGTTGTATGTACAGACCAAATTTCAGGTCTCTAAGACTTACCCCCTAGGAGCAGTTCATCACAGATTTTTCACAGTTAACGCAAGATATGTCACTTCCTGTTGGGTTTAGAGCATGGCTATGATTGACTTTTTTGTCTTTCCTGATGTGCTGAATATGCCTGTCAAATTTTGTAGCTGTAGATGAAATGTCCTTCCAGTTAGTCTAATACCACTTTTTAAAATTTTGCAGGGGGCGCTATGGAGCCATTTTGGGACACACATGCACAGACACCATAAAATATCAAATTTTTCACCGGTCCTGATGTGTGTGCAGATTTTGACGCGAATCGGTGCATGTTTAGGCCCTCAAAAAAGCAATTCATTTGGCGGTAAAATAATAATAATAATAATAATAATCTCTAGCATTCCAATAGGGTCTTCGCACCATTCGGTGCTCGGACCCTAATTAAAGCTGCAAGCAGCGATGAACGGGTCCTCGCACCCCTTGCTGGTCGGCGACCCCAAGCACGTCCGTCAGGTGATGCTGCGACCGGGAGCGCATTTAGGCCCATGAATGCAACCAGGGCTGGATTCTGAACACACAGGTCAAATTTCTGCCAGATTGGATTATTACAGACTGTTTATGCAGCACTTACTGTCCATCCAACAGGTGGCACTATCACTGTGACTGTATATTGGTGTATGGAAATCATCAGGGCTGTAACCTGATCACACATTTAAAGTTTGAGGCAGATAGCAGCACATACAGGGGATTTAACAAGACTTCCTCCTTTCTGGCGAAGCATCAAAGTTCAGTCGGCCGCCATGGCCACGCCCTTTGGGTTTGGCATATGATTTTCACATATTTTCAACCTGAAGATGTGTTCCATATATTGGCACAATTTCAGATGTTTTGGAGTTATCGTCTGTGAGCAATTAATTTCTGAAAATGAGCAAAAACAGCAAAAATCCGACATTGAAATAAAAATTGCCGACTTCCTGTTGGGTTTAGAGAATGGGTCCAAGAGACTTTTTTGTTGACACTGATGTGCTAAATATGCATGCCAAATTTTGTAGACGTAGGTTAAATTTGATGAGTGGGCCATTTTTTAAAATGCTGCAGGGGGCGCTATGCCACATGATGTGAATGTATTTTGGCACATGGATGTGGTCAGGGCAGGAGTGTGATTAAACATGCAAAGTTTGAGGCAGATTGGAGCAAGCAGAGGATATTTACACAGCAGTTGATGTTTCATGGCGAAGCATCAAACTTCAGGGGGTCGCTATGGCCACGCCCTTTGACATTGGAGGAAGCTTTTTATAACTTTTGATCATAATGTCCTGGTGTATATACTGGTCAAATTTGAGGTCTGCGCGAGTGATCCCCTAGGAGGAGATAGTTCTCAAAAATGAACAACATTCGTCAAAATTTGTCCAATTAATTCAAAATGCCGGACTTCCTGTTGGGTTTAGGGCGTGGCTCCAAGAGGATTTTTTGTGCGTCCTGATGTGTTCTATATGTCCCCCAAATTTTGTGGACATAGGTTAAACGTACTGCAGGGGCTGTTTGTTAAAAATGCTGTAGGGGGCGCTATAGCACGTGTTGTGCTGAGATGCATACAGTTTTCTTCCTTCAGCTGGTGGTGATGTGTGTGCAAATTTTGGTGATGTTTTGATAATTCTAATGCTGTCAAAGGCAAGTTGTTTTTCATATCAACTTTGCGTTGCCACGGCAACAGCGTTTTATGAAATGGCAAAATCTTCACACTGTGCCATGATCATGGTGTGAAGACTCATCACATCAATTTTCAGAATTATTTGACCAAGTTTAGGCCAATGGGATGGGCAAATGTAATTCCAAAACGTCCCGTTGCCAGTTGGTGGCGCTATGACTATTTCAAAATTTTTTAGTGTGGATGTCTTCAGACTGTACATGACATTCTGAATGTGAAGTTTGGAGCAGATAGGTTCTTGTTCAGCTGAGATATAGACCCTTGAAATTTCATGGCGAAACATCAAAATTCGCCATGCTGCCACAGACACGCCCTTAAATGAAACGTCACCATTTTCTTTGTGATTCATCATCAATGTGTTCAGGCTTATGTCAGCAGGTCTGAGGTGAATCTGGACAACGGGTTGACAACAGTACATAAAAGTATAAAAAAAGCAAAAATCCTGTTGCCACAAGGTGGCGCTATGTCTGTGAGTGAATATTATCATATGGATGACATCAGCTCAGGTCTGCCATCATACATGTAAAGTTTCATTCAGATTGGAGCACGTTCAGAGAGTTAGACCTGCACTTCCTGTGGCATGGCGAAGGATCAGTATTTCGGGGGGCTGCCATGGCCACACCCTTTGACCGACATAGAAGATTTTTATAACTTTTCATCAGGAAGGTCTGATACATGTGCGGACCAAATTTCAGGTCTCTAAGACTTAGCCCCTAGGAGGAGTTCATCACAGATTTTTCACAGTAAACGCAAGATATGTCACTTCCTGTTGGGTTTAGAGCATGGCTATGATTGACTTTTTTGTCTTTCCTGATGTGCTGAATATGCCTGTCAAATTTTGTAGCTGTAGATGAAATGTCCTTCCAGTTAGTCTAATACCACTTTTTAAAATTTTGCAGGGGGCGCTATGGAGCCATTTTGGGACACTCATGCACAGACCCAATAAAATATCAAATTTTTCACCGGTCCTGATGTGTGTGCAGATTTTGACGCGAATCGGTGCATGTTTAGGCCCTCAAAAAAGCAATTCATTTGGCGGTAAAATAATAATAATAATAATAATAATAATAATAATCTCTAGCATTCCAATAGGGTCTTCGCACCATTCGGTGCTCGGACCCTAATTAAAGCTGCAAGCAGCGATGAACGGGTCCTCGCACCCCTTGCTGGTCGGCGACCCCAAGCACGTCCGTCAGGCGATGCTGCAACCGGGAGCGCATTTAGGCCCATGAATGCATCCAGGGCTGGATTCTGAACACACAGGTCAAATTTCTGCCAGATTGGATTATTACAGACTGTTTATGCAGCACTTACTGTCCATCCAACAGGTGGCGCTATCACTGTGACTGTATATTGGTCTATGGAAATCATCAGGGCTGTAACCTGATCACACATTTAAAGTTTGAGGCAGATAGCAGCACATACAGGGGATTTAACAAGACTTCCTCCTTTCTGGCGAAGCATCAAAGTTCAGTCGGCCGCCATGGCCACGCCCTTTGGGTTTGGCGTATGATTTTCACATATTTTCAACCTGAAGATGTGTTCCATATATGGGCACAATTTCAGATGTTTTGGAGTTATCGTCTGTGAGCAATTAATTTCTGAAAATGAGCAAAAACAGCAAAAATCCCACATTGAAATCAAAATGGCCGACTTCCTGTTGGGCTTAGAGAATGGCTCCAAGAGACTTTTTTGTTGACACTGATGTGTTACACATGCATGCCAAATTTTGTAGACGTAGGTTAAATTTGATGAGTGGGCCATTTTTTAAAATGCTGCAGGGGGCGCTATGCCACATGATGTGAATGTATTTTGGCACATGGATGTGGTCAGGGCAGGAGTGTGATTAAACATGCAAAGTTTGAGGCAGATTGGAGCAAGCAGAGGATATTTACACAGCAGTTGATGTTTCATGGCGAAGCATCAAACTTCAGGGGGTCGCTATGGCCACGCCCTTTGACATTGGAGGAAGCTTTTTATAACTTTTGATCATAATGTCCTGGTGTATATACTGGTCAAATTTGAGGTCTGCATGACTTATCCCCTAGGAGGAGATAGTTCTCAAAAATGAACAACATTCGTCAAAATTTGTCCAATTAATTCAAAATGGCGGACTTCCTGTTGGGTTTAGGGCGTGGCTCCAAGAGGATTTTTTGTGCGTCCTGATGTGTTCTATATGTCCCCCAAATTTTGTGGACGTAGGTTAAATGTACTGCAGGGGCTGTTTGTTAAAAATGCTGTAGGGGGCGCTATAGCACGTGTTGTGCTGAGATGCATACAGTTTTCTTCCTTCAGCTGGTGGTGATGTGTGTGCAAATTTTGGTGATGTTTTGATAATTCTAATGCTGTCAAATGCAAGTTGTTTTTCATATCAACTTTGCGTTGCCACGGCAACAGCATTTTATAAAATGCCAAAATCTTCACACTGTGCCATGATCATGGTGTGAATACTCATCACAACAATTTTCAGAATTATTTGACCAAGTTTAGGCCAATTGGATGGGCAAATGTAATTCCAAAACGTCCCGTTGCCAGTTGGTGGCGCTATGACTATTTCAAAATTTTTTAGTGTGGATGTCTTCAGACTGTACATGACATTCTGAATGTGAAGTTTGGAGCAGATAGGTTCTTGTTCAGCTGAGATATAGACCCTTGAATTTTCATGGCGAAACATCAAAATTCGCCACGGTGCCACAGACACGCCCTTCGATGACACGTCACCATTGTCTCTGTGATTCATCATCAATGTGTTCAGGCTTATGTCAGAAGGTCTGAGGTGAATCTGGACAACGGGTTGACAACAGTACATAAAAGTATTAAAAAAGCAAAAATGCTGTTGCCACTAGGTGGCGCTATGACTGTGAGTGAATATTATCATATGGATGTCATCAGCTCAGGTCTGTCATCATACATGTAAAGTTTCATTCAGATTGGAGCATGTTCAGAGAGTTAGACCTGCACTTCCTGTTGCATGGCGAAGGATCAGTAATTCGGGGGGGCTGCCATGGCCACACCCTTTGACTGACATAGAAGACTTTTATAACTTTTTATCAGGAAGGTCGGTTGTATGTACAGACCAAATTTCAGGTCTGTAAGACTTACCCCCTAGGAGGAGTTCATCACAGATTTTTCACAGTTAACGCAAGATATGTCACTTCCTGTTGGGTTTAGAGCATGGCTATGATTGACTTTTTTGTCTTTCCTGATGTGCTGAATATGCCTGCAAAATTTTTTAGCTGTATATGAAATGTCCTTCCAGTTAGTCTAATAGCACTTTTTAAAATTTTGCAGGGGGCGCTATGGAGCCATTTTGGGACACACATACACAGACCCAATAAAATATCAAATTTTTCACCGGTCCTGATGTGTGTGCAGATTTTGACGCGAATCGGTGCATGTTTAGGCCCTCAAAAAAGCAATTCATTTGGCGGTAAAATAATAATAATAATAATAATAATAATAATAATAATAATAATCTCTAGCATTACAATAGGGTCTTCGCACCATTCGGTGCTCGGACCCTAATTAAAGCTGCAAGCAGCGTTGAACGGGTCCTCGCACACCCACGCGTGTCGGGACATGGCGCACGTCCAGGTGTGGTGCATGTCGGGATGTGGCAGAAATTTCAAGGTGCTCAGACTTAGCTGACCAATTTCAAGGATTGTATCACAAACTTTCTCGGCCACCATGAACATCAGTGGTGTCAAACTCATTTCTCATTGACTATTATCTGTTGTGTTATTAATTTAAAAATCTGTGAGTGAGATGTTATCTGTTCTATTTTTTTCTGTTCTGTTATCAATTTAAAAAATCTGTTTTATTATTGTTATATTACTGTATTATTGGGTCGCTATTATTGACCATTATGCCTGTTGTTGCAAATTTGCAACATACCCAAATTTCTACTTATTTTTTGTGCTATAATGAAATTAACAATCTCAACCCTCATGTGACACCTACATAAAGGCAAAAACACAAAACAAATTTTTTAATATACTTGTATATAAATTCAGGCGTTAAGGGGTTAAACAATATTATATAAGGTGTATCGTAGGAGATCCCTGCTCCATCTATCCATCAGTTTGGGGGTTGTTGGCCTGAAAATATTGAACACTGCTGGCATAAGCAGTAGCAATAGTAATAATAATTTATTGTTATTATACATATCACAAGTACATGTCAGCCAAATAACCATGCACATTTAAATTAAAAACATGAATCTGTGAATCATTCTAATAGCTCAGTGTTGGATGCAAGATTTATATTTATAAATGGCAGTGACAAGCCACCATGTACCTTGGACATATTTAAACTAGTTTAAAAACTAATTTTTTTTCATGATTTAAAAAAAAGACAAAGAAGACATAATCATTTGTACCTATTCCGGCCATAGGCGGTCATATTGACCGCACATGAAATGAAGTGGAAGTTGCCCCCCTCAACCCCTGTGAAATGGGACAAGTAACAAATGATTGAGTTTTGGGAGTAATCCAGATCACTATCTGGATCTGGGAATTTTTTAAAAGATTTTTAACATTGGGAGTGTTAGAAAGCCCTGCAGTGCCACCTTGTGGTAGGACGGAGCACATATATAGCACATATATAGCACAAAGATGTTGACTGTTTTTTAAGTATACTTTGTCGTTGGGAGATTGTGTTGGGGTGGACTGGAGCTGCTTGGCGGAGGTCTGTGCTCTCTGGGTGCTTTTCTAGCTACAATCTGTGATGATATGAATATTGACGAATGTATAATTAAACTAGTTGAAATACATATTTGATATATCGTTGTTTGTACAGTTTTTCTCCATAGGTTTGGCTCATTTCTCGAAACTAAAATTACATTCTCAAAACAACATGGACAAACCTCCAAACTACTTGGCAATTGTTCACAACAGACTGGAATTTGTCCTTCATTTCATCAAATTGCAAACATCTTAGTACTGGTCTCGATGTCTCAGTACATCTTTGCAAATGATTCAGTACAGGTAGCCTTCATTTAGCACAATTTCCAAGTGAATAGATCTTGTTGATCTAAACTGATTGTTGACTTCTCAGTCTAATGGTCGTTCACTCCAAAACATGTCAGCATCATTTCATTGTGTAAGTCATCACAAACACAATAGTCTGTTCAGTTGTCAGGATTAGTCATGAACATACGGTGGCCAGGAGAGGGACGGTGAGGACAGCTTTATTTACAGCACTGTAGGCTCCATATAATGTTGCTTGTTTTTTGTTTATGTGTTTATATTAAAGTATGTAATGCTGTATAGATTTTCTTTTTACTCTGATGTATGAAAGTTGCTTTATGTGTGTCAATACAGTTTTCTCGATTGTTTACACACATTTTCTGAAAGCATGCCTCATATTTCAGAACTCTGCATACAAATCAGAAAACACACACACACACAATGAGCAAAAGCCCTCAATTCTCCTTCAATTGAAACTTTACATTCAAAATGATGTTATTACTTCTCAAAATGCTATTTTGTTTTCAAATGACACAAACCATTATATGAACAGACATTTATAAGAGTGCTCACACAATGCCAGAGGGACAATGAATTTTGGAGGCACTGACTATTTATATGAGAATGGAATTTAGTTTTGACCAGTCGTGTGAACTGTTTTGGGAGAGATATGAGCTTTTGCAGGTGAACCATGGTGTTGTGCTGAACCATCCATGTTATTTTGGCAAAAGCACCAAGAGGGTTGAGAACGTCTGGTCTGTTTCAAGAAATGAGCCAAAGCAATTGAGAATAGTCAGTGCATTTTTGGTGGCACTGACTATTTATATGAGAAAGAAATTTAGTTTTAAAACATGAGTGAAAGGTTTTGGGAGAGATATGAGCTTTTGCACGTCAGCTTTATATATATATTGCTTATATTGCAAAGTTTGAAGCAATGATACCTGCAAATATACTGTCTTTAAGTTCCTGTTACCAATCGGTGGTGCTGTGACTATGACTAAATTTTAAAATGTGGATGTGTTCAGAAGTGGACTCTTGTCCAGAATATAAAATTTGAGATAGATTGGATCATGTACAGCTGAGATATAAACACTTTAGTAGTCATGGCGAGACATCAAGTTCGCCACGCCGCCACAGTTTTCTCCATGAATCATCATCAACATCTTGAGGCTTATGTCACCAAATTTCAGTTGAATACGGTCCACCAAATAATAATAATACATTAAAATGTATTGAAACAGAGGGATTTTTCTACAATGACACAGATCTGCATTTATACGATTTGAACAGTAGGTGTCAGCGTTGCACCATTTATCTGGATTTAATCCAGAGCTGCTGTACAATGGTAAAAGTACATAAAGGTCAGAGGGCCACCACGCGCACATCCTTTGACTTTTGTGGAAGATTTTGATAACTTCTCATCTTTAAGGCCTGTTGTATATACTGGACAAATTTCAGGACGATATCACAAAGTATGGAGCAGTGGTAAGGACAAATGTCCTCGTTAGAGAGAATCCTTTTACCACTAGGTGACGCTATGACTATGACTAAATTTTAAAATGTGGATGTGTTCAGAAGTGGACTGTTGTCCAGCACATGAAATTTGGGCCAGATCGGATCATGTACAGCTGAGATATAAACACTTTAGTAGTCATGGCGAGACATCGAAGTTCGCCACGCCGCCACAGACACACCCTTTGACATTGGAGGAATCTTTTTATAACTTTTGATCATAATGTCCTGGTGTATATACTGGTCAAATTTGAGGTCTGTGCGAGTTATCCCCTAGGAGGAGATAGTTCTCAAAAATGAACAACATTCGTCAAAATTTGTCCAATTAATTGAACATGGCGGACTTCCTGTTGGGTTTAGGGCGTGGCTCCAAGAGGATTTTTTGTGCGTCCTGATGTGTTCTATATGTCCCCCAAATTTTGTGGACATAGGTTAAACGTACTGCAGGGGCTGTTTGTTAAAAATGCTGTAGGGGGCGCTATAGCACGTGCTGTGCTGAGATGCATACAGTTTTCTTCCTTTCGCTGGTGGTGATGTGTGTGCAAATTTTGGTGATGTTTTGATAATTCTTATGCTGTCAAAGGCAAGTTGTTTTTCATATCAACTTTGCGTTGCCACGGCAACAGCTTTTTATAAAATGCCAAAATCTTCACATCTCTGTGATTCATCATCAATGTGTTCAGGCTTATGTCAGAAGGTCTGAGGTGAATCTGGACAACGGGTTGACAACAGTACATAAAAGTATTAAAAAAGCAAAACTCCTGTTGCCACAAGGTGGCGCTATGACTGTGAGTGAATATTATCATATGGATGACATCAGCTCACGTCTGTGATCCTACATGTAAAGTTTCATTCAGATTGGAGCATGTTCAGAGAGTTAGACCAGCACTTCCTGTTGCATGGCGAAGGATCAGTATTTCGGGGGGCTGCCATGGCCACACCCTTTGACCGACATAGAAGACTTTTATAACTTTTCATCAGGTAGGTCTACTGTATGTACGGACCAAATTTCAGGTCTCTAAGACTTACCCCCTAGGAGGAGTTCATCACAGATTTTTCACAGTTAACGCAAGATATGTCACTTCCTGTTGGGTTTAGAGCATGGCTATGATTGACTTTTTTGTCTTTCCTGATGTGCTGAATATGCTGGCCAAATTTTGTAGCTGTAGATGAAATGTCCTTCCAGTTAGTCTAATACCACTTTTTAAAATTTTGCAGGGGGCGCTATGGAGCCATTTTGGGACACACATGCACAGACACCATAAAATATCAAATTTTTCACCGGTCCTGATGTGTGTGCAGATTTTGACGCGAATCGGTGCATGTTTAGGCCCTCAAAAAAGCAATTCATTTGGCGGTAAAATAATAATAATAATAATAATAATCTCTAGCATTCCAATAGGGTCTTCGCACCATTCGGTGCTCGGACCCTAATTAAAGCTGCAAGCAGCGATGAACGGGTCCTCGCACCCCTTGCTGGTCGGCGACCCCAAGCACGTCCGTCAGGTGATGCTGCGACCGGGAGCGCATTTAGGCCCATGAATGCAACCAGGGCTGGATTCTGAACACACAGGTCAAATTTCTGCCAGATTGGATTATTACAGACTGTTTATGCAGCACTTACTGTCCATCCAACAGGTGGCACTATCACTGTGACTGTATATTGGTGTATGGAAATCATCAGGGCTGTAACCTGATCACACATTTAAAGTTTGAGGCAGATAGCAGCACATACAGGGGATTTAACAAGACTTCCTCCTTTCTGGCGAAGCATCAAAGTTCAGTCGGCCGCCATGGCCACGCCCTTTGGGTTTGGCATATGATTTTCACATATTTTCAACCTGAAGATGTGTTCCATATATGGGCACAATTTCAGATGTTTTGGAGTTATCGTCTGTGAGCAATTAATTTCTGAAAATGAGCAAAAACAGCAAAAATCCCACATTGAAATCAAAATGGCCGACTTCCTGTTGGGCTTAGAGAATGGCTCCAAGAGACTTTTTTGTTCACACTGATGTGTTACATTTGCATGGCAAATTTTGTAGACGTAGGTTAAATTTGATGAGTGGGCCATTTTTTAAAATGCTGCAGGGGGCGCTATGCCACATGCTGTGAATGTATTTTGGCACATGGATGTGGTCAGGGCAGGAGTGTGATTAAACATGCAAAGTTTGAGGCAGATTGGAGCAAGCAGAGGATATTTACACAGCAGTTGATGTTTCATGGCGAAGCATCAAACTTCAGGGGGTTGCTATGGCCACGCCCTTTGACATTGGAGGAAGCTTTTTATAACTTTTGATCATAATGTCCTGGTGTATATACTGGTCAAATTTGAGGTCTGCGCGAGTGATCCCCTAGGAGGAGATAGTTCTCAAAAATGAACAACATTCGTCAAAATTTGTCCAATTAATTCAAAATGCCGGACTTCCTGTTGGGTTTAGGGCGTGGCTCCAAGAGGATTTTTTGTGCGTCCTGATGTGTTCTATATGTCCCCCAAATTTTGTGGACATAGGTTAAACGTACTGCAGGGGCTGTTTGTTAAAAATGCTGTAGGGGGCGCTATAGCACGTGCTGTGCTGAGATGCATACAGTTTTCTTCCTTTCGCTGGTGGTGATGTGTGTGCAAATTTTGGTGATGTTTTGATAATTCTAATGCTGTCAAAGGCAAGTTGTTTTTCATATCAACTTTGCGTTGCCACGGCAACAGCGTTTTATGAAATGGCAAAATCTTCACACTGTGCCATGATCATGGTGTGAAGACTCATCACATCAATTTTCAGAATTATTTGACCAAGTTTAGGCCAATGGGATGGGCAAATGTAATTCCAAAACGTCCCGTTGCCAGTTGGTGGCGCTATGACTATTTCAAAATTTTTGAGTGTGGATGTCTTCAGACTGTACATGACATTCTGGATGTGAAGTTTGGAGCAGATAGGTTCTTGTTCAGCTGAGATATAGACCCTTGAATTTTCATGGCGAAACATCAAAATTCGCCACGGTGCCACAGACACGCCCTTCGATGACACGTCACCATTGTCTCTGTGATTCATCATCAATGTGTTCAGGCTTATGTCAGAAGGTCTGAGGTGAATCTGGACAACGGGTTGACAACAGTACATAAAAGTATTAAAAAAGCAAAAATCCTGTTGCCACAAGGTGGCGCTACGACTGTGAATGAATATTATCATATGGATGACATCAGCTCAGGTCTGTGATCATACATGTTAAGTTTCATTCAGATTGGAGCATGTTCAGAGAGTTAGACCAGCACTTCCTGTTGCATGGCGAAGGATCACTAATTCGGGGGGGCTGCCATGGCCACACCCTTTGACCGACATAGAAGACTTTGATAACTTTTCATCAGGAAGGTCTGTTGTATGTACAGACCAAATTTCAGGTCTCTAAGACTTACCCCCTAGGAGGAGTTCATCACAGATTTTTCACAGTTAACGCAAGATATGTCACTTCCTGTTGGGTTAAGAGCATGGCTATGATTGACTTTTTTGTCTTTCCTGATGTGGTGAATATGCCTGTCAAATTTTGTAGCTGTAGATGAAATTTCCTTCCAGTTAGTCTAATACCACTTTTTAAAATTTTGTAGGGGGCGCTATGGAGCCATTTTGGGACACTCATGCGCAGACCCAATAAAATATCAAATTTTTCACTGGTCCTGATGTGTGTGCAGATTTTGACGCGAATCGGTGCATGTTTAGGCCCTCAAAAAAGCAATTCATTTGGCGGTAAAATAATAATAATAATAATCTCTAGCATTCCAATAGGGTCTTCGCACCATTCGGTGCTCGGACCCTAATAATAATAATAATCTCTAGCATTACAATAGGGTCTTCGCACCATTCGGTGCTCGGACCCTAATTAGCATGCTCACAGACATTCAAGATTCAAGATTCAAGATTCAAAGTTTTATTGTCAAGTGCACAGTAAGAAACACGTTTCCCTGCACAATGAAATTCTTACTTTGCTGTCCACTCAGATAATGTTTTATGGTTTTGAGATTGTTTCATTAGCCGCCAATGACAGACATGCAACCTTTGCTGCCCTGCACTTAACACAGGACTCTCCATGATCACATGTTTGTGTTGGAGCATAACCATTGAGTTTACAGGCTCAGAAAAGGGATGGTATAAGCTCATGTTTTAGGCCTTACTGGTTTTGCACAAGTAGACGTGTCATTAAAGTGAAAGGCATTTCAAAATTGTAAATTTGTAGAAAAATTGATGTTAATTATGTTAGTGTCCTTGGCACCAGCTCCAGAACACTTAGCAGCTGCTTCCCACTTTCTTCAATTTTAATTACTTTGTCACAGTCAGACAAAGCTTCAAATACTTAATACCACTCTTCTCTTGGTGTCGCTTTTGATGTGTTGTTGACAGGTCATTAGTTAACTAGCTAAAGAATGATGACTTGCTGACCTCTGTGTAGTGTTGTATTAAGTTTGGCTGTGTTTTTCACTTCAATGTTTCCAGTCAAATTATTACAGCTTGTATAAAGTGCTCCTTTCTGAATAGATAACTCTGTGCAACAGTAAATTAACATATTTTAAGACAAAAACAGTAACACAGTAAGTACATCAAAACAATTATTAAGCTGTCTTTGACTAAGCTTTATCATGGTGGGATCTTCTTATGGGTTGGAAAAATCACCATAATCTGCTGTTAATCTCTGTTGAGCCCAAACCTTTGTGTTTGTGCAGAAACAAAATGCCATTATATTGGCATTAGTTTAACATATGTATTTACATGCAATACTTAGGAAAAAAATTAAATATAAAGACATAAAGCGAGTTGGTCTTAATGGAAAATAATAGCAACCTACTGTTTACCTCCTCAGACTGTGTTTTAACTGTTATTTTGTCGGAAAAAGTAGATTGTTTTCTGTTGACGCTTTATTATTATTATTATTATTATTATTATTACTCTGTTGCGAACATTTTTGTTTTAGTTCAGGACCGGCAGTTGTTGTATATCACTTTGTACAGCCACCCATGCTCATCTTTACAGCAATCAGAATTACAAAGATTATTGTACAGGAAAGAAGCTGCTGCAGACTAGCTATTTTTCCCGTAATTCAGGTAGTGGTGTTGCATAGCGCAGACCATGCAGACAGAAGAAGTAGTAAAGGTTAAGTAGCAAGATGGTTACTGTAAACAGGACTTTCCCTGATGCTGAATGCCAAACTCTCCTGATGCGTAGATTTGCATGAGAGTGAGTGTTTTTGCATGTCACGCTCTCTAATTTGTCTTTTGGCCCATTTTAACATTAATTCTTAATTTGCAATAGCTGATAAAAATATGCTAGATATATGTTTTTCATATAATCTTCACATATGCACTTTTGTTTTGTCAGGCTGTTTTTCGACATGGTTGTTTTAATTAATTAAAAAAACAACTTTTTGTGAAATTTATTCAGTGACGGCTAAAATATACTCTGCTTTGTTAGACTTGAAATGAGGTATTTAAAAAAAACAGCATGAATACATGCCGAAGGAATGGGCAGGTTTTGTGCTTGCTGAGAAACAATCCTCTGTCCTCTTCAGCCTTTGCCATTTGGTCCAGCTTATATTGGGCTTATCATGTTTGAATAGCACCTCGAAAGGCTCCCCACCTTTTAACCTTTTAGCCCATTTATGACCCAGAGCCATTTAGACTCAATTGGATGTTACCAACACCTCAGCTCTCCACAGCCACATGCTGACCCAGCCATCCATCAATGTCGGCCTTTGTTTTTTATTACACACTCTCTCAGAGGTCCATCTTGTCCACCAATCTAACTGACTCTATGGCTTATAAATACAATAACAAGGACACAAAGGCTATTTCCGTGACTCATGGATCCAGCAGTGCAATTAAAACAAGCACATTTGCCTGGCTGTGGCTATGGTGACATGTACTTAGACACCCACAGCTGTTCCTTTAGTCGCTCAGCCCATTTTCTCCATTGATTTTGTCTTTTCACCTCATTGATTAGATTGTATATTGAAGGGCCGAACCTCTTTCGTTATTTGTTGTCAGATTTTCAGATTGTGTCAAGAGCCTGTTGAGTGGAATTTCAGTTTACACCTTGCATTACCGTGCCATTTAAATGAATCTGAAATGAGCTAGTAGTTTTCACATGTCTGCCTGTTTTCTTTTTTTGACTTTATTTCATTAGAAAATATGTATTTTTTACACTGATGGGCTAGAGGTGACACTTATGATGGTTGTTTATTACTTGACATTTGGAAAACTTGCTTAAGCTGTGTGAAAAGATAAAATAGATGTGTTTTAGGAATGTGTAATGCTGTATTTGCAGAACTCTGAATATTTAGGCATTGTTTGAATCCAGCTTAATACAAAATCTCTGCAGTCATTCCATTCTGATGGTGACTTCCCAGTCAATTGGCAGAGATATTTGTATTGAGCTGGATTCAACGAGTGACTGGCATATTTGGCTGTCCTCATGTCATTTGTAAAGTGTCCTTATATGGGGAAAAATGTACTTCAGACAAATCAACAAATCCTTAATGCCAAATCTGAATCCTTTTACTATTGCCTAAATTATTTCTGTGTAGACACGGCTTCGCATAATGACTAAAAACATAAAGTTATCTGAAATCTAGGTAGAGAAAAGGTAGAAGAATTTCGACAATCTTCAAAAGCCAAAGTTTTGTGGCTTACAGTCTTAAACTAAGTGGTTAATATGTGACTGAGATGAGACATGATTGAGTGTTTAGTACTGGAGGTTAGTCTGACTCCAATTCTGTGTTTCAGTGGAACACAATGGTTACCAGTGAAACCTAGAACACATACAGAAACAGCAGGTATCCAAAGAACAGCTCTGCCCATGTAACTCTTTTTACCTGGAGGTGTTGCAAGATACAATATAAGCAGCTCTTATACTAAATCCACACTATTTGTTTTTTATTTTAAAACCGCTTTCAAAAAAGAAACCATCATGAATGTTTTAGGACTATTTCGGAAATGATCTCCATCTATACTTGCATTCATGTACACATGCATAAAATATGACCCTTTAAGTACACTGGGCACACATGTCCCAGCGTAAACAAAAACCAGAGGGTTTGTTGCTTCATTTTAAAACATTCTTTGGAGGAAGAACATCAGTGGTGACAAG